>BSQZ01000074.1:1511026-1598767 GCA_033239005.1 Lamellibrachia satsuma | reverse complement strand
ACGAGCGCGCCGACGAGCTCGACGCGCCCCTGGCGGGCGGAGAAGTGCAGCGCTGTATCGCCGTTCTTGTCGCGTATGTTTAGCGAACACCCGACTGCCAGGAGGCGCTTGACGGCGTCGATTTTTCCGTTGCGTGTCGCCTTCATCAGCGGCGTTTTGCGCGTGATGTCCTGCGCGTCCAGGTCGATGTCGTGACGCACGAGTACGTCCAGGATATCCGTGGCGCCATCTTCCGCCGCATAGTGACAAACCGAGTTGCCGAACGTGTCCCGTGGGTCTGGGTTTGCGCCGAACGCCAGCAGTTTGTGGAAACACGCCATCTTGTGGCGCAGAACGGCGAAGTGTAGCGGTGTACGTCGCAGTGTCGCTGTCGTCTCGTGGATGTCGCATTCCATGTCGTACAGGTACTGCGACGGGAGGAGAGACATTACACTCAGAGAAAATATAAACTCTGTTTAAAACATTCCATATCGTACAGGCACTACGACGGGAAGAGAGACATTACACTCAGAGAAAATATAAACTCTGTTTCAAACATTGCAGTCTTACGCGTGTTGCTTATTTTATTTATATGTGTGCGAACATGACATGCTGGTAATTACAAGAGACGCACCTTATTACAATATGTGTTATGTAAATAAAATATATTTGAAAATAATCAAGTTGTGAAAACAGAACTATGTTCAACGTTTTTTATACGTAGCTAAGTAAAGTTTTCTATAAATAGCTAAGTTAAGTTTTCTCTAAGTAGCTAAGTAAAGTTGGCAATAGTAAACACCTGTTTGCAAGCAACGAAAGTAATTACAATAGTAATAATAGTGATGTAACTTTTTAAAAATACTTTTATAAGCATTCAATCACATATAAACATTGTATCGTATTGCGCGAATATACATATTTATTATCTAGACTAGCCATATTATCCAGTCTAGATGCATACAAGAAAGTAACACAACCCAATTAAACAGTCAACTGAAACTTGTAGTTTGCAAAATGTGCTACATTCGTGCCACCACTTTTGTTTGTGTCTACGCATCTGAATTATGATAAGCATACCTAAATTAGAAGCAGAGCGTTGGTAGTGGTTTACAGATCATAGAGAGCATCATATATGTGAGTCCAACACAGGTTACATATATTCATCCAGCGTGTGGTCCTTTACTTCCACTGAACGGAAAACAGGTTCAAAGAATTTATGACTTTTAGCGTCTTATCCAAAAGAAACACAATTTCAACATCCTTCCAATATGCATGGTGCCAGACGAGCCGGCAAATTGTAATAATTTTATGACGACTGGGCTCTAAATATTAACTTTAAAATATTATATGTTAAACATGCCAAAATACGAGTACATTTTAATGTGTAGTTGAAACGTTATTCCCGATCTACGTATATTAATAATGTGTCAACACATAACTGGAATCATGCGTACTTCTGTTTACTCGTCACACTTTCCAACATTCAACCAATTGGAATCCTTGTGACTTACCTGCAGCATGCCCGTGTAGCCGTTGTAAGCGACGAGATGTATGGGACTCAGATCCACGTGGTTCTTGCGCCGGACGCACGTGAACTTGGCATCGAGGTCAATGCGGTGTTGCTCGACAAGAGCCTCGAGTCTCTGCAGGTCGTTGTGGAAGACACAGTCGTAGAACTCGAGTCCCCAGCCCTGACCTGACATGGCCGCTCGCCGTCGCCACTGCTCAGCGTTCGGTCGACTCAGCCGCAGTCAGACGGACCGTTATTTTGTC
Source organism: Lamellibrachia satsuma (assembly GCA_033239005.1). NCBI lineage: Eukaryota > Metazoa > Annelida > Polychaeta > Sabellida > Siboglinidae > Lamellibrachia > Lamellibrachia satsuma. The sequence goes on along the minus strand of BSQZ01000074.1, from coordinate 1,597,015 downwards.
GGTAATTGGCGGCGGCGCCGATTAAAACGGTCGAAGCTATTCGGTGTGTTGCCAGGCAAGTTACGCATGCAATTTCCCGAAAATGGCCCAAGATGATGTTGGTTACGTCACCACTTTGGATGTTTTCTCACACGAACCAGCGCAGCTGTATGACAATGGTACAGTACATGGAAAGCCAACCGGTAATTAATTACACACTTGTGTAAATGTGAAGCATATATGACGCTCTCCGGATCTTCGTTCATATATATGATATACAGTTAATATAAATTAGTCACCTGCGTCAGAACTGTCTGCACGTCGTTATCGTGCCCTGACAACGGAAGTCACCAAATGACCAGAGCGCCCACAGCGGTCTCCGTGTCTGCAGCCGTTGGATACGTTCACCTCAAGTGTTCACGTCCGTCCCGATTTCCGACCGATTGCTGCTCCTTGCATCCGCATCCAGTGCCACGGCAACGTCGCGGTCAGGATGACGTTGTAGCACTCCGGATTCGTCGCCGTTTCTCCCCGTCCACGCATCGCTCGGTGTGCAAGCCCACCGGACAAAATGCGTAGGACGGCCTCAGCGTTCAGCGGTGACGTTGTCTATTAATACAGCGTCGAGCCGTTAAGCAGCCTCTGCCTACTGCTGACGTCAGTTCCCTGCTCGTCTCATTTGATCGCCGGCGGCCGCATGACGTCATCCGATCAGCGCCAGCTCGTGCGCAGTGGCAGTCAGGCGAACTAATGGGATGAATTATCGATCGATAGACGCAGCCAGACGCGGCCCGACCATGCGATCACCTGTTTGCCGTGTGCACCAGCGCGTGCACGCTGTTTGTGCGCGCGCTGGCAAATCAGTGTCGTGCATAACGCGTGTTCGGCTGAGTGCATTGTGTCGGAAACGCCGCAAGCACATCTCAACATAAATGCCTTTTTTGTGAATTAGATGATCGCTCGATTGTGTTCAACAGCTAGACGGCTTCTAAATATGGCTAATATATGTGGGTCGAGGTGGCTCAGCGGTAGAACGCAGGATTGTTGATCGCGAGGACCTGCTGATGTTATTACTAACAAGCAATACCGAGCATTTCCCCCAAACGGCTCGTTAATGTTGAGCCTGATTCGAGTCATCAGATAATAAAATGTGACACAGCTGATGTGCCGCTGTGTGACTGATGTGACACAGCTGACGTGACGCTGCGTGACTGGTGTGACACAGCTGATATGACGCTGTGTGACAGATGTGACACAGCTGATGTGACGCTGTGTGACTGATGTGACACAGCTGATGTGACGTTGTGTGACTGCAAACATTATGTGCCCGTATGTGGCCTAACATTCTGGATACTCGTAATATCATTGACTAAGACAGCTAGTGGGACGAAGTGCAACAGCACGTTTCTGATAGTCGTTCTCGCAGGGGTAGATAATTGAGCTACCCATGGTTCAAGAGGGGGAGATAGTCGAGGTACCCATGGGTCACGACTGGAAGATAGTCGAGCTACCATGGGTCACGATTGGTAGATAGTCGAGCTACCATGGATCACGAGGGGTAGATCGTCGAGGTACCCATGGGTCACGCGGTTTCCCGTTCATCTTCTTACTGGCTTGGATCATCAATATCTAACAGGATAGTATTTATGTCTCGTTAAATTAAATCCCCGAGAATCACGCGCAAGTTCATATACACAAACATATACACAGTACGCGCGACCGTGTGCGTGTGCGTGTGCGTGTGCGTGTGCGTGTGCGTGTGCGTGTGTTAATATAGTTTTAACGCCAACAACTATCGTTGCCCCGATAGTTCTGCAACGTCTTTTAAATTGAACCCGAAGCTCAAACCGGATCTACCAGTGGACACGCACACAGAATAGAATAGAATCACTGAATAAGAAGAATCTCTGACGTTAATGACACTTAAAACGATATTTTACATAACTTATGTACCAATGTAAATAAAATCGGGTGCCAAGTCCTAATGAAGCGGAAATTACGTTGATCTGTTGTCGAACCAATTAGTAGCTCTTTCTGGTCAAAGAACACCACAGGAGCAACACACCATAGGAGCAACACACCAGATGAGCAACACACCATAGGAGCAACACACCATAGGAGCTACACACCATAGGAGCAACACATCATAGGAGCAACACATCATAGCAGCAACTCACCATAGGAGCAACACACCATACGAGCAACACACCATACGAGCACCACACCATAGGGGCAACACACCATAGGAGCACCACACCATAGGAGCAACACACCACAGGAGCAACACACCACAGGAGCAACACACCATAGGAGCAACACATCATAGGAGCAACACACCATAGGAGCAACACACCATACGAGCAACACATAATAGGAGCAACACACAATAGGAGCAATACACTACATTAGCAACACACCATAGGAGCAACACATCATAGCAGCAAAACACCATAGGAGCAACACACCATAGGAGCAACACGCCATAGGAGCAACACACCATACGAGCACCACATCATAGGAGCAACACACCATACGAGTACCACACCATAGGAGTACCACACCATAGCAGCAACACACCATAGGAGCAACACACCGTAGGAGCACCATACCATAGGAGCAACACACCATAGGAGCACCACACCATAGGAGCAACACACCATAGGAGCAACACATCATAGGAGCAACACACTGTAGGAGCAACACATCATAGGAGCAACACACCGTAGGAGCAAAACACTCTAGAGTAATGTGCAATGGCATTAGCGCGGCTATTCTGTAATGAGAGTTGACACAATGTTGAGTAGTATGTTAATAAAATGTGTGCATATATAATATTATGGAATGAGAAACTGGATACAGGAAGAAAACTGGTCATTCGAGATATTGAGCATATGTGTGACTACCTCCCCTAACAATTATTTTACCAGGTTTATTCTTCTTCATAAAATATACAAAACGTTGGCCGATGTGAAAATCGACTCTAGTTAGTCCGCCCACATCGCCGCAAGTTAACTAAATTGTACAATGTGATATAACCGAGTGAACTCTTACTAAAGTGTCAATGTTTTCCTTATTACATATAGATGAATTGGATTCAAGCTATCAGCAAAGAACAATTCGTGTTGCTAAGAATTATCCGGAGTTAAGTTACCAAGAATAATACTGCACACATTTGTGCCCATTCAGCGACCGATATTTAAAGTTAAGTTACCAAGAATAATAGTGCACACATTTGTGCCCATTCAGCGACCGATATTTAAAGCAGAGGATCACGACTGCAGATTATCATCTAGGCTTAGGAATGGGTAAAATCAAAATCCTCTGAACAGCGCATTCAATAGTTCAGCAGATCACACAAAATGACAACACGTTGATTTCGCAAGACCCGCTAGATGGCGCAACCCCTTATGAAGACGTGATTTTCTTGAAATCTCGTTATAGATTTAACAAGATCTGAAGAAGATTACTATCCAAAACAGATGGAAAGTAGACACAAATCATAGTCTAACTACTTAATCTGCGTGTGGCCCTCATTTGTCAAGCTTTGTCCTATTCTGTTCTAAACGTGTTGGCACTGCTGGTATTTAAACAATCGATAGATAATTTATTCCATTCATTTATCATCCGCAGTGAGAAGGTGTACTTTCGCATATAAAATTTACAATTTGGTGTCCTCTCAATACCATGTTCTCCAATGTTGTCAAACCAAACAATAGGACATATGTGGAAAACATGTTTGGTCGCCCGAAAGAAACATTTAGACGGACAATTGAAAAAGAAACGAAAGAATGGACCCTGACCTGGGTTGGATGTAAATGTAATTGCGTAATTTGTAATTATTTACAAGTACGGTATAATTGTAATTGTTTTTTTAATACTGTAATTGTAAATAAGTTTGTATGAGTCTGCGTAATTATAATTAACCATTGTAACTAAAGCCAAACCGGGCAGCAAGAACGCTCGAGTTCACCAAAAACCGTGTACATAATTAGCACTATTGGTACATGTACAATTGGGGCATGTGCAATTGGTACATTTTAATTGAACTTTTATGATGATGTGCAATTGACAAATGTTATTGAAACCAACCTGAACATGACAGGCGACGCCATCACCAGGCAGGCTGCAGACCGATCGCTGTGGCGCACTCTGGTGGAGGTCGCATGTGCCACTCAGGCTGCAGATTAATCTTGCTTATCTGACTTTCGCTCGCCTTGGTGAATTCGCCGAGAAGAGAGCCTGGCCTAGGAGACGTGGTCTCATTGCTACCCACTAATACAATTCCATTTTGTGTAGGCGTTCCCGCGAAGCGCCAACAACCAGTCACCGTCATTATCGGGAGTCTACACACAAACATTGTGTTTCTGATTTGACTTTTTAGTCTGAGAGTTGTGTTACTGTAATCAAAGCTTAACATTAATTCGAATTGCATCGTATAAACGGATCAACTGATAAAAGTTCACTATTATGCTATGAATTAGCCAAATGCGCGGATGAGATCGCAGTTAGTTAATTATGTACGTACCTACAATGCTGATGAGATCGCAGTTAGTTAATTATGTACGTACCTACAATGCCGATGCGTACATAATTTACGTCACAATGAAAAGTACAATTTGCATCCAGCCGATTATGTATGTTGCAGACGGTGGCGCCACAGCACGGCGCCAGTCATTTGATCAATGTCCATCACATACGATTGGGCTCTATGGAAGGCATTGTGTTTACATAATTCTATGTCAATCGCATATTAATGGATTCCACAAAGGCGTCAATATTTACAACATAAATTATATCTGACTCATACAATCCAATAATTTCAGCGTAAATACATCGGTGATCGCGACATCATAACATTGTAATGTGTAATGTCGTGCATTTTAAATCAACACATCTATACGGTGCATTGTCAATTTGTACTTGTTGAGGGAGATTAATTGTGCGATTGGTGGTAATTATAACGTGTCTTTTCCACACCGGTAAATGCTTTTTTAAACGTTCGCAGCACATTGGTCATAAGTTATTTCTTGTACGACTTTCCTGAAGATAACATTGTTGAAATGTGTGTGCGTCCCTGTCCCGTCCATTCGTTTTCATAACGGTCGGGCGGTCGGGCGGGCGCTGTGGTGCTACTCACCCGCTTGTTCTTGATGTCGCTGAACGTCAGCATTGAGACGATGGCAAGTGCTGCAGGGGTTGAGTCTGCCATCTGGTCCTTGATGCTGCCCTCCAGGACCATGGTCACCAGGGCACGCAGCTGTGATGGCACATATTCTTATTAGCATCTTTCAGAGAATCCACTGAAGGGTTTAGCTTCTCCAAACATATGGCGGCGCACGAGCTGTGCAGCCCGTGCAAGATGGACCGCATCGTTGTCACTGTCCAGCTGACAGGCTTTGGCAAGAGACGCACCGACGTCTTCTTCAAATGCCGTGAGGCCGTCTCTCCCCTAGATGAGCGCCGGCACGTCAGAGAACTGTGCGAGAAATCTCTGCTGTTGCTGCAGCTGTTGCTACTGCTACTGCTACCGCTATTGTTACTACTGCTACTGCTACTGCTACTGCTACTACTACTACTACTACTACTACTACTACTACTACTACTACTACTACTACTACTACTACTACTACTACTACTACTACTACCAGGTGCCAAGTCAGTTATTTTTATCTACATTCACCATTGGCTTCCATTTGGGAATTTCCGTTTTACAAATCAAATGATTAGCTCTTCCCTAAGCACCACTGGACCTTTATAAGTGAATTAACCTAGGCTGTCAACCTGCAGACCTCCCCAGTGGAGCAGGTATGTAAAATAACAGCAATCGTAGGCGGCCATTTTGTAAAATGGCTGCAACATCCGTCAGGGGCCAAACCTGCGACGGCTGTGTAACCAAATCTCTTCATAATATAAGTGTCTACATGTGTGCCAAATGTGGTGCTTTTATCACAAAATGCACAATGTTTATGGATATTTTAGTTTATGCCGCCCCACCGTGACAATTTAATAATATGTACGTATAGCCTACTACGTCCGACGTTGTGTACATCACGGGCTGGATTATACAATGCAAATTAGCATTTACTCATAACGCCTCCGTGCACATTGTATACCCGAACTTCCTACCTGTCGCCTTGCGGAGATACATTGTTTACACTGCCTGATAACGATTTTATGGCCCCGATTTATCGTAATATGTGCGTTGTATCTACATATGTTACGTAACCGACCAATTCCACCGCTTGGTTTATTTTCTGATTTTTCTTTCTCTAGAATTAGTTAGTCCACACAGGTCACACAGTTGCCCTTACTTCCCGCGCGCACACACAGCGTAGACAGGACATATTTAACAAGATATAACAAGATTTGCCATCCAAGCCAAAGGCCCAGACGGCAAGTGAACAAGGAAGCCATTGGCTTATCGAGAGTCCAACAATGTTCACCTACTTATAACCCGCCCTCCTGATATATGTGTCAACCTTGTTTTTAAACATATTCACGCTGCTAGCAGTTACACAATCTGTAGACAGTTTGTTCCATTCATTTATTGTCCTCTGTGAGAACGAGTGCTTCCTGATGTCCAATCTACATTGATCCTTTACTAATTTTACCTCATGTCCTCTAGTTCTGCTATCCTTCTTGAGTGAGAAAAACATATTTCTATCAATATTTTCATACCCATTCAATATCTTAAAAACTTCAATCTGATCTCCTCTTAACCTCCTTGTCTCTAGAGTTGTTAAACCACATTCTTTCAGGCGTTCTTCATAACTAAGGTCTCTAAGTTCTGGAATCATTTTAGTTGCTCTCCTTTGTATGCGTTCAAGCGTATCTATATCCTTCTTACGATATGGTCTCCATGCTTGTATACAGTATTCTAAATGAGGTCTAACTATTGCTTTATAAAGAGGTATAATTAACTTTTTTCCCTTGTATGTTATGTTTCTTCTAATCAATCCAAGAATTTGACTACCCTTTGAAGCTGCAATACCACACTGCTCTGAAACTTTCATATCAGCGCTTATTGTAACTCCTAAGTCCTTTTCTTTTACAGTAGTACCAAGAACAGTAGCTCCCATTTTATAGTTTACATTCAAGTTCCCATGTCCTGTATGTAGGCATTTACATTTCCCAAAATTGAACAGCATCTGCCATTTCTCAGACCATTTCACTAATATGTCTAGATCGTTTTGTAAATGTTGTTTATCACCATCAGTATTAACCTTTCTAAACAGTTTTGTGTCGTCCGCAAATTTCAGTACGTTACTTGTTATACTCTCGTCCAAGTCATTGATATAAATTAAGAATAATATAGGTCCTAATACTGATCCTTGAGGTACCCCACTCAAAACCGATTTCCAATTTGAAACTTCGCCATCTACTACAACTCGTTGTCTTCTGTCAGTCAGCCATTCTTCTATCCAGTCAGTTATTCTATCCCCGATACCATGGGCTTTTAATTTAAGTAGCAATCTTTGATGTGGCACTTTGTCAAAAACTTTCTGAAAATCTAAGTAGATAATATCTACTGGCGATCCCTCGTCTATCCACTTAGTGATTTCTTCCAAAAAACATAACATATTTGTTAAGCATGACCTCGCTTTAAGGAATCCATGTTGAGATGAATTTAATAATTTATGCTTAACGAGGAAGTCCACCATATGGTCTTTAATTAACCTTTCTAATAATTTACAAATCACTGACGTTAAACTCACTGGTCTGTAATTCTCTGACTTATTTCTCGAACCCTTTTTAAATAATGGTATGATGTTTGCTTCTTTCCAAGTAGGGTGAACGAAACTGTCCAAACTTCGAAACGGCCGCAGAACCCCGTCCTGTCTATTGAGAGTCAGACACTCTAACCGCAGAGCCATTGCTTCCCGAATTGCGTTTGTTTATACACGTGAGCGTGTGTTTGCGCATGTGTGCGTGTGTGTGTGCATGCGGGTGTCTCTTGCAGTCTTGTCGCACTGGCTCGCCATATCTGCTTGTCTCAACAACTCATTTAGTTCACACGCCGCGGCCACATTGAGGTCACGCCAACAATGGACGTGGATCGATTTTTGTGCGCGCCGAGTCGCTGGCGTCCATCGTCCGTCGCCGCTCTGTAATCGAAAGCTGACATCACCGGCAGCCGGTCCTATTGGCGAGCAGTTGGTCGTTCCAGGCGTCGTCATGACGACTAATATCATGCATAGGAATAATGCATGCAGCAGGGACGTTGTCATCGCCATGTTTGTTGGGTGCGACTCCTGCAATACAAGCTGAGCGGAAGATGGCGGAAGTATAATCCCGGCAAAAGACGTCTTCAGCGCCCGTGTCGTGTCACTGTTACCAATATATACACTTGTAACGGCTCAGTCTACGTCATCTGTCAGTCGGAACGATGTCGAAACGAACTGAGTGACTTCGTTCGCCATCGCGGTAAGACGTATTAATTTTGCCATTGGCATTTATGTTAGCCATGGATAAGGTAATATCACATTGCTGTAAACGTCGTGCATTCCTCTATTACCAGACATTTCTATGTATCAGACAGGAAAATTTCTACGAAATAATAACACTTTGGTGATATCTACATCAATAATGTGTACAGACATGGCTTCCTGGCTTTGTCCGGTGTAAACCCTGGCTACATATGTGTTTATATGAGTGTCCGTGGTTGTATCGTAAGAGATCATTGAAAGGGAATCCGTCAATTTCCCCGTGAGTATTTGGCTCGGGCAGACGTTGCCTACTGCGTACTTAAAAGATGAATGTAAATATCAGACGGCGATCTTATTCTGGCTAAGTCACTGATATGATAAAACGCAGCATATTTGTAGAATTAAGTTCCTCCCTTCTACTCCTCGCCCTCGTTCTGCACTCCCATCTACTCCTCGCTCTCATTCTCCACTCCCATCTACTCCTCGCTCTCGTTCTCCACTTCAATCTCCCCTCGCTCTCGTTCTCCACTCACATCTACTCCTCGCGGTCGTTCTCCACTCCTATTTACTCATCGCTCTCGTCCTCCACTCCTATCTAATCCTTGCTCTCGTTCACCACTTCCATCTACCCATCGCTCTCGTTCTCCACTCCCGTCTACTCCTCGCTCTCATTATCCGCTCCTATCTACTCCTTGCTCTCGTTTCTCTTTCTCCACTCCCATCTACTCCTCATTCTCGTTCTCCGCTCCTATCTACCCATCGCTCTCATTCACCACTCCCATCTACCCATCGCTCTCGTTCGCCACTCCCATCTACTCCTCGCTCTCGTTCTCCGCTCCTATCTACTCCTTGCTCTCTTTCTCCATTCCCATCTACCCCTCTCTCTCGTTCTCCACTCCCATCTACTCCTTGCTTTCGTTCTCCACTCCCATCTACCCATCGCTCTCGTTCTCCACTCCCATCTACTCCTCTCTCTCTCGTTCTCCACTCCCATCTACTCCTTGCTCTCGTTCTCCACTCCCATCTACCACTCGCTCTCGTTCTCCGCTCCCATCTACCACTCGCTCTCGTTCTCCGCTCCCATCTACAACTCGCTCTCGTTCTCCGCTCCCATCTACTCCTTGCTCTCGTTCTCTACTCCCATCTACCACTCGCTCTCGTTCTCCATTCCCATCTACTCCTCGCTCTCGTTATCCACACCCATCTACCCATCTCCCTCGTTCTCCACTACTATCTACCCCTTGCTCTCGTTGTCCATTACTATCTACTCCTTGATCTAGTTCTCCGCTACCATCTACACCTTGTTGTTGTTATCTACTACTCCCAATTATTTCTCGCTCTCGTTCTCCACCGCCCCCCCCACCAACAATAGTGTACACTATAATAATTACACGATTTTACGATACAAATCAGACTTTTTACCTTCAAGAAATAGTCACTAGTGGCGTTTAGCCTTAAATGTATATTTCGTTAATGTCACATATTCCACCACAATGCACCAGTACCATCGTTCACATTAAAATAGTTTTCGCACAACTGAAAATGAATTGGATTTCCTTCATCAATACATCACGCACAAATCGGGGTTTGTAACAAAAGTCCATATTTATGCCCTCAAACGCATGTTATGAAATGGTTTAATCATTGATTGGTAGCAGTATGACAACTGATCTCATTCCATACTAGCACCTGGTGAGTTGTTGCGTAGGGTTAAACACAATGACCAAACACATTGTACAACAAGACTTACATCATTATTACGAAATACAGCTTCAGGAAGAAAAATATATTAGAATCAGATAAAAAACATTGTAATTAATTAATAAGGTATATAATTTTAATGCAATATAAGCATATCATATCTCTGTCTGAGACAAGACTCCACAGAAGGGACACACGCACGCGCGCCCGCACACGCACACACTCACACACGCAAGCACGCACTCACGCACGCGCGCAAGCACGCCACAATTGCGACCGCAATAACAACTTGCTTAAACGTATCGCCTTCGTAATCCCACCACTCTCTAAATTAACCATAAGCAAGCTCACTCCCAATTCTTGCCATGGACGAAACCTTTGAGTAGTTGCTGTTGCTACGCATACGCGCCCGCATTCTACAGTCATTGTTTGATGTGAACGCGGCCAAAGAAGCGAGCCAACGTATCGATCTCCAAATGAATTATTAATGAGTGTGCTTATTTATGGTTACATCCCATTCCCTATGCTGTTTGCTTCGTGCATAAGAGTACCATACATAGCCGACGTTTCTCTTACCGTAGAAAGTGAAATCTCTACATTGGCATTGCTAACCCTAGAAGGAGTAAATCCATCCTGAAAGGATTAATAACGCATATCACTGAACCAGCAATATTCCAAGTAATCGAAGAATCGTGATTAATTGCTTGTTTGTAAATGTTCTTGGAACGACGCGTTGACACTGCGATGATTACTGTCTGTCAGGTGCAGCAGCAGAATTGTCGCCGCCGCATTCTGCCAGTCGCTAGGAACACGCCACAGCAAGTCACGTGATCGAGTCACGAGAGGCTAATAAAGCTGTGCCAGAGGCAGGCATTCATCGACCGGCCGAGCAGCTCGCTCGAAGAAGCGTCTTGCTGCATCCGAAACAAATCGATACGCGAAGCTCAGCCGTCATACGAACTAAGCCGCGGTGTGCCAATATTATCAAAGCATTTCGATGCTTTCGTTCCGCACAAACATATCGCTGGCAAATTAGCCAGCGTCCGTTTTAATTACCCGAGGTAATCAGGCTTGGGGTTACTCGCCTAATTAATGATTCCTAGTAACGCATATCAATCGTTGACATCCAGCGAACGTTTGGTGACTGCATCGTGATAGTCATATTTGTACGAACAGGCTTCGTTATCACGCGTTGTTGCTGCCTCGTAGCCACGAAGCCGTCTTCGGTGCTTAGTCGCCGGTACACAACGACCGTCTCCAGGAGCCTTATACAATTACTCTCGGTGGAGGTGATACAGGGTAACGAAGAGCAATGCCGCGTGTCTACAGTGAAACGGTTGACAGTAGTTAGTCCCGACAGGACGCCGCAAAATATCGATCATCCTTTGGGAGATCCTGCGAGTTCGTTCAGAGTGCACCTGATCACCGAGTCGACGCCATGGGGACCGTGTTGTCGTTCTCGCCTCGCGTTCACAAGCCGCTCTACGACGACGTCAATCTGAACAACTTCAGTTACGAACTGCTCAATAATGTTCGCAACCAACAGTCTGACTTCCAGGGTGAGGACAACCGCAGGAACAAGTAAGTATCGTGTTTTATTATTCTCCTGTGTCGAACTAGTGTTGCTCTTCCGTCCCGTTTGCTGTATACTTCAACATCTTTTAAACCAGTTTTAACAAGAACTCCATTCAAAGTCACGGAGTCCAGACGGCTTGTTGATCATCTGCGTCAGCTTTTACATCTCTTGTTCTGCCTGCTGTATTTGTCAACATCTTTTTGATCATCTGCTTCAAGTAATACTACTTTTGTTCAATTCGTTGTATTTTTTCTAAAAGTCTTGCTGATCATCTGATTCAAGTAATACATATTATATCCCGTTGATCATCGGCTTCAATTACTATTAATTTTCGTTCCGTTTGTTGTATTCGTCGACGAGCTGTTGGTCATCTGTTTCACCTGAAAATTATTTTGTTCCATCTGTTGTATTAATCAACATCTTAGTGGTCATCTGCGAGTGGTTTATATCAGACGACACACCGCAATGCAACCGAAACGGAACGTAAAGCGACCCAATTCACGGATCACATCATCGTAGATAGAGCAAGAGTGAATTTACTGTAGCATACCTAATTGTGTGATATCAAATAGATGTATTCTATTTGACAAATGCTGCAAGTGAACAACAGATCAATCACAATATTTTCTTTTATTTCGCACAAATATGATGACAGGTTAAAACAAGGATGTTTTATGGTAAGTTATCAATACCTGAGCTATGGTTATACTGTGCAATTTATGTAATAAAGAAGACGTTGTATCTTCCCCGTTTTAATATATTTGATGACTTATGGATCGATTCTCATCAGAAACATACCGATTACCGCATGTGACATAAGGCAGTTATAATTCACTCCCGTGTTTTCCAAAATCATACATTCGCCTCAGAATTACAAAACGACATAGCGAAATGTTATTACTGAACAGAAATGACGCACAATAGACTGTGAGTGAAATGATTGATTGGTTGTTAGCATGGGGTAGAAAATCTGATTAACATAACTATTGATCGCAACTTGGTCGAAATTAATTAGGTTAGCTTATTTGTTGGCGCGCTTTTATAAGCTCATTATATATTGATGAAACGGGCCATTAAATGCACAATGGCTGGCCGTTTTTGTCATAGCATCGAGCTATGTATTATAAATTATATGCCATATAGCATCACGTTATATGGCATAAACTATACACGTTCTAACATCTTGTGTCTTAACGAACCACACTTTGTCAATATAAGTTGTCCACTATATAACTAAGAATATCGACCTTGCCGTAATGTAAACACGGTACTCAAGTCGAGACATCCCAATGAAATAGATAACGTTCAAATCATACGTGGTAGGCCAATAAAACTCATTTAGGCGGTAAGTACTTACTTATTCACTTACTCACTTACTCATTTACTCACTCACTCACTCACATACTCACTCATTCACTCATTCACTCATTCACTCATTCACTCACTCACTCACTCACTCACTTAAGTAAGGCCACTCAGTAACTTCCGTCATTTCGCGCAATTTCTAGCAGCATTCTCCGCGGTCTTCCAAGAATTCAATTTCCAGTTGGTTTCCTCTGCTTCAACATTCCTTCCCCGTGTTGATTGTGGCCTACCTCTTTTCCTTTTACCTCCAGGGGGCAGTCTATATGCTATGCTTTATTATAAAATGTAACATGATTTTGTACCTTTGAAATATGGTATTTCGCTAAGATGACTAATGACACGTATTGGCTTTGTTCTTGCTGCTGCGGTGACTCAAACTGAAGTTGTGTCATAGGTGCACCCGTGTCTTACACTGACGTTGTTGTTGTAGTGGCGGCGGCAGCGGCAGCGGCAAGAAGCACTCCCTGTTCATCAGCACACTCAGCTGGAAGCGACTGACAGCAAGCAGCAGCGCCAAGAAGAAGGAGAAGAACCTGACTCGCTTCACCGTCGGCACCGATAACGCCAAGCTGCCAGATCGCATCGACAACAACCTGAGCGACATCGAGAACAACAATAGCAGCAGGAGCGGCAGCAGTGGCGGCCGTCTCTTCCCCAAGTCGTTCTCCTGCTACAGCATCAAGGCGCGCAGCATCGTGCCAGCGCCGGCGCCGTTGCCAAACATCCGCACCTCGGGTGACGACAACGTTGTACTCCGGAGTAACCGGTCCGTCTTCCGGCGACTCGACCGCAACGACAAATGCCGCAGCGCCATCTTGTTCACCAGCGACAAGGCGACATCGGTGCCTGCGCACTGCGGGCCGGCCCAGCGCACCGTCATCCAGGCGTCGACGTCAGAGCTGCTCAGATGTCTCGGCGAGTTTCTGTGTCGTCGCTGCCGCCGACTGCGCCACCTGCAGGCGGGCGACGCGGTCATGTGGCTGCGGACAGTCGACCGGGCGTTGTTGCAGCAGGGCTGGCAAGACGTCGCCTTCATCAATCCGGCTAACGTCGTCTTCGTCTACCTGCTGCTGCGAGATCTCGTTGCTGACGAGATCTCGAGCGAGCACGAGCTACAGACAGTCGTGTTGACGTGTCTGTATCTGTCCTATTCGTACATGGGCAATGAGATCAGTTACCCGCTCAAGCCGTTTCTGGTGGACGACGACAGGGAGAGGTTCTGGGACCGGTGTCTACTCATCATCAACAGTCTCAGTGCCCGCATGCTTCTCCTCAACAGTAACGCACTTTTCTTCACCGAGGTCTTCACCGAGCTGAAGGGCTTCAACGGATTCACATGCTAAGAAATAGCTCCAGACATTGAAAGGGAAAAACATACAGAAAGATCCTTGAAGGATCTTCTTCACATTCGCGTTGCAAGACACATTAAATGAGCAGCCAACGTTGGGCAGGCGTTTGTTGAAACTTTGTTACAATGATGACGCGTCGGTCAGTTTAAAATTCGTGATTCTGAACTGACGTAATTAGCCATACTCAATACAAGGAAAATGCTCGCTAAATATAACAGTGCTCTGACAAATACTCGCGATGATATAAATGGACACTTCATCAATACTCGCTAATGCGGCAAATGCCCTTAGACATGCGCAGGACACTCTTCCGCGGATGCCATTTGCATCCGTCGTGGAAATGTTTGTATCCGTCAATACGAAGATTATTTTATAGGTTCTGCGGTAGCCTGTGAACACGTTCCACACATTTCAGACATTCGTGTGACACGCGCATTTAAAATGCGCGTATTTTTCGCACAATCAACGTGACATATTATCAGCCGTCGTATTGTCAAACACTACGTGTCTGACGCGCGGCTTCGAATGATATTGACACGTTATGAATACTCTAGTCACTGGAGCGGAAAATGCCGTGCCGTGGATATCGAACGCACACAACTCATAATTGTCATAGGAAATAATGGTGTGTGTTGGCGACGTAACGTAATTTATGGCACCCATGTATTTTACGAGGTTGATCGGTGCGAAATTCAACTGAGATCGTATTAGCGTACTCGTGCGGGTGTGCCCATCGCAAGATATATCGTCCGCTACTTACGCAAGCAGGCGGTGTCTCGGGCCGGAAGTATTTCCATTGTCTGGTGTATGCGCTTACTTTCAACAAAACACAAACATATGATACCAAATGCATTTCCAACGTTCGTATTTATTTATGTCACATAAATGCGTTGTATTCCACGAATTTAATCCATTTGAATAAAACACTTAATCGAATGTATTAATATATAAGTAAATAAATAAAATAAAAACCCCGGTGTAAGTCAGTTCAATTGACGGTGTCGACACTTATTTATTTATTAATATTAGTAGTTAACATTTGATTCTTTCTGTTTTCATTGGATTAAATTTAGCATTATATAACATATAGGTATGTGGGCGTTGAAATTGCATTCGGTATCTTGTGTTTGTACATTGGTGAAAGTAGACGCCTTCTTTTGGCACGGGGATAAATATGGCCGGTGACGCCGGTTTTCACTGAATTATAAATAATGTACATACAACGCTTGCAGCTGCTTTTGTCGGTGCATAAAGGCGTCCGATGATGTGTACGCCTGTTGGCTAGGTAATTGATATTAACACTGTCACGCGGATTCACTCACAGAACGGTGATCCGACAGCCCGTGTGAAAATGTCGACAAGTATTATTTGCATGTAGTCGGACATGGGGCCGTGGATGCGGGGAGGGTTTTCATGTGGGAAGGATTTGGGATGAGGGAGGTGTAGCAGGGCACATTGGTTGACGAGGGTGGAGAGGGTCGATATGTTTCTGTCACGGGCTTGGGTGGTATTCAGAGAAGAAGTGTACAATTCAGAAGGAACATTGACGTTGGCATACACACCCAATCTACTCGAATATTGAAACTGCTCGTGTGTCCGAGAATACGCATTGTCAATACGTACGTTCCACGCATGAGGGTTTGGTAATTGCGGGGTGGGCTATTACTTGAGAATGCCTTCGTAACAGGAGAGCGATCGAAGTTACACGTCATATTACTGGCACCCGGATCCATATAATCGAAAGTCACATTCAATTGTCCAGATCATTGTATATGTTCTCAGGACGGATGGAATATTCTTGGGGTGAAACAAGCAATTTCGGGTGTGGATTCGGATAAATTATCTCGTGTGCGGTCACATGCCAACAGTGCGGACATAACGACGGACTAGTAGTGCGAACCAACAGTGCGGACATGACGACGGACTAATAATGCGAACCAACAGTGCGGACATAACGACGGACTAGTAGTGCGAACCAACAGTGCGGACATGACGACGGACTAGTAGTGCGAACCGCATATGTTTTGCGTGGAGACAGTGTGTTTGGTTCACGCCTGTCTGGATGTTCCAGTGCATCCGGACATTCAGTGTAAAAGCATGACGGTATCACGTTGCGATCTTATGTCGTGGATGTCCACGAAACCCACCCATACGTTGGTGGTGTGACACGCATCACATGTACCGATCACACCTACCGGGTAGCACGAAATATAGTTTGAAGTTGGATGCAACAAATCAGAAAACATATTTGGGGAATGTCCGGATGTTGTTGTATACATGTGAATGTTTGTGTGTGTGTAATATAAAATGTTTGTCCCGGTTCAATAAAGAAGGCATACATTCCAAACAGTACTTGTCATCACTCCAATAGCAGCACTGGGGACAGAATGCTGTTTATTTCCTCACTGTAAGCAGAGCGAAAAGCGAGTCTGGTCATTCTACCCTGTGCGCCAATCAACGATTATGATTTTTGCCAAGCACAATTCTTCCCTTTGATTCTAATTTTGTCATTTTTGTCGTGTTTTCGTGAAATCCTAGTTCTGTTTTCTAGAAATTAAACAAACGCACGTCATCATTTTTTGCGGAAACAAGCCGGATAATATCTTTGTACAAGGAGATCCTTCAATCACTGACTTGTACGCATGCTACTACCTACCAGCTGTTATATAAATGACAAGATTATATAAGTGACAATGCGCCCATTTTGCAAGTGAAAATGCGCCCATTTCTGTGCTCACAGCTATTTTCAAGAACTCTTCAAAATAGAACCGTATCAAAGTAATTGGGAGTTTATTAGTCAACCGTCTACCCGGAGGTAAAATAGTGATCTATCCCCGGGGATTGCACATGCCATCCCAGGCAGACATATTCGTTCTTGTCAATGCGTGTCACTTCTCATTAGTGGAGGAAACGAGGGCGAAGCTTCCCATCGATATACATCTATTTTGTCTAATCTGAAATAACGAAATATCATGGTACGTAATATACTCCTGACAAGATAACGTAATGGAAACACAGGGGGAATGAGCCAGAGACATTTGTTTCAATGTAATTCTCGATCTGCGCGAAGCTGCGCCGAAGCCAACCAATATTAGTTGATGCGTGGTGGACGTGTTCCTGTATAAAACATGATTCATGGGAAATATTCGATTAATATACTTATTGCCAGACACAAAAACGAGCCAAGGTTCTCGCCTGCCTTCCAGTAGTTGAATGATAGCCCCGATAGATAAATCCCATGTTGTCCCCGAGCAATGATGTTCACGCCAAGCCTATATAAATCTCAGGCCACGGGCTCGCGTAGATTACTCGAAGTAGGTGAAAAACATAATGTGTTCTCATCGTGTTGGCTTCTGAGAAGCAAAATGTTAAACGTATTTGGGATTAACAAGCGATGTTTCGACATCCCCGATACGCCAAAATCCGTCAAGCGCTAACTACGTAATCAAGCAAAACATGTCCGGCGGAAATATCTAAAAGTGCGCACTTATACATGTGTTATTGTATTGACAAACGGATCAGTGTTACTGCGCAGACTGATTGCACCATCGCGTAAATGTATGACGGCATTTCCCACGCACGCACGCACGCACGCATGCACGCACGCACGCACGCACGCACACCGGATACATCTCCATTTGGCATCATCGTCTCCCGTCCATAGAGATGTAACGATTTCTTTTCACGTATTAAGTACTGAAATAGGATGGTTATGAAACGTTGTTATCACAGACGTGCTGTACACATCGCATTATTTTGTCAGAAGGTTGGCACCAGAGTTGGCACCAAGCAGTCTCTTGATTGTGTGGTCGTCTCAATCGCTGAGAGGCGCGGTTCAGTTTTCTCTCACTCCATTCTCTACCTCACCCCACTCTTCCCCTCTCTCCCCCTTCTCTCTCTGTCTCTGTCTCTCTCCGTCTCTCGCGGCCCCCTCTATTTCCCCAGCCCCGTCAATCTGCCTACCTGCATGCATGTTTGTCTGCATGTTTCTGTCTGTGTTCCTGTTTATCTCTCTATCAGCTTGCCTGCATGTCTGTCTGTCTGTCTGTCAGCCTATATGTTTGTCTGTCTGTTTGTATATGTGTGTATGCGTGCGTTTTATGCACGTGCTTGCTTTTATATGTGTGCTTTTATGTGTATATGCGAGTGTGTGTATGTGTGTGTGCGTGTGTGCGTGCGTGTGTTTACATGTGCTTCAAAAAGTCGCCGCTGTCACAAGAGGCGTAGTCGCCGACAACTCCTAGAAGGAATGCCACAGCAGCTTACATTGAATCACGGTCAGCCTTGACGGCGAAAACGAATCATATTCCTGGAATCAAGACCCCAACTAATAATTACTCCCTCGGGGTAATTACTTCACCATGCGTCGGTAAACATGAGTCGTACAACAGTTGTGGTTACTTGGTGAACATTAGTTTTAAAACAACCTATAGGAGTAAGGATTAACACATAATTTAGGTCCTTCTTTTCTCTGGATATGCACATTACAAGAGAAGTACGTTTCTCAAAGACGTAACATAAGATGATAAGGAATTTACTCAAAAGTCCACCAACTCTAATTTTATTATAATTCAAGTACGTCGTAAGGAACCAATTTTGGTTATAGTCTACGTCGGGGTGAGTGTGCATGGAGTCCATTGGCAATAGTCTACGTCGGGGTGAGTGCGCGTGGAGTCCATTGGTATAGTCTACGTCGGGGTGAGTGCGCGTGGAGTCCATTGGCTATAGTCTACGTCGGGGTGAGTGCGCGTGGAGTCCATTGGCTATAGTCTACGTCGGGGTGAGTGCGCGTGGAGTCCATTGGCTATAGTCTACGTCGGGGTGAGTGCGCGTGGAGTCCATTGGCAATAGTCTACGTCGGGGTGAGTGCGCGTGGTGTCCATTGGCTATAGTCTACGTCGGGGTGAGTGCGCGTGGAGTCCATTGGCTATAGTCTACGTCGGGGTGAGTGCGCGTGGAGTCCACTGGCTATAGTCTACGTCGGGGTGAGTGCGCGTGGAGTCCACTGGCTATAGTCTACGTCGGGGTGAGTGCGCGTGGAGTCCACTGGCTATAGTCTACGTCGGGGTGAGTGCGCGTGGAGTCCACTGGCTATAGTCTACGTCGGGATGAGTGCGCGTGGAGTCCACTGGCTATAGTCTACGTCGGGGTGAGTGCGTGTGGAGTCCACTGGCTATAGTCTACGTCGGGGTGAGTGCGCGTGGAGTCCACTGGCTATAGTCTACGTCGGGGTGAGTGCGCGTGGAGTCCACTGGCTATAGTCTACGTCGGGGTGAGTGCGCGTGGAGTCCACTGGCTATAGTCTACGTCGGGGTGAGTGCGCGTGGAGTCCACTGGCTATAGTCTACGTCGGGGTGAGTGCGCGTGGAGTCCACTGGCTATAGTCTACGTCGGGGTGAGTGCGCGTGGAGTCCATTGGCAATAGTCTACGTCGGAGTGAGTGCGCGTGGAGTCCAATGGTATAGTCTACGTCGGGGTGAGTGCGCGTGGAGGCCATTGGCAATAGTCTACGTCGGGGTGAGTGCGCGTGGAGTCCATTGGCTATAGTCTACGTCGGGGTGAGTGCGCGTGGAGTCCATTGGCAATAGTCTACGTCGGGGTGAGTGCGCGTGGAGTCCATTGGCTATAGTCTACGTCGGGGTGAGTGCGCGTGGAGTCCATTGGCTATAGTCTACGTCGGGGTGAGTGCGCATGCAGTCTATTGGCTACGTAGGCAGCAGGATAGGCGGCTGAATGGGCCTATTGTTCCAGCTCGAACTTGAGGATCACTGAGTTTGTTAAAAATTTTGTAATTTGTCTGTGTGGACTGCAAGCACTACAGAGCACCTACAGTTATTGCTTTGGTGTCTTTCAACGATATTAACGGTCACACAATCTGTAAAACGCTTCGTTTGTTTGGTTTCGGGGGAATTGATCAGGAGGTATGGCCGGCACAGAGCCCTCAACTACTCGGAATAAGAATTTAAGGCGCTGATTTCGCAGCTTTGTTCGGAGAACAATGGCGTATCCTCGACGACGTATCCTCGACGGCGTATCCTCGACGCCGTATCTTCGACGACGTAGCCTCGACGACGTATCTTCGACGACGTATCCTCGACGACGTATCCTCGACGACGTATCCTCGACGCCGTATCCTCGACGACGTATCACAATACATTCAGTTCTATATTGGTATATACTAGTGGTCGTGCTGTACTACTGTGATGACATCTTCCGGCTACTTACGAAACTGTGCCAATCAGTGGCATATCTAGGGTGTTGGTATTGGGTCATGTTCCCCTTCTGGGCTCCTAGATACGCCGTCAAAGCCTTGCGAAGGTGTTAACACCAATGTTCTTTTGTAGCACGTTTTTACTAGAAAACACATGTTACCAGTAACCGGGAATGCAAAATGTCAATAACAGTTTCACATAGGTTATTTAGTGTATTCGAATATTACGCAGACATTGGCCATTGCCAGGTTTATTAATGATAGTTGGTCTAACATAATCGATATTGTCGTTAGAATTCCAAACCTTCTTCCAGTCAGTATGTTTAGGGATCGTCCCCATGGTAATAGTTGTAGCGACGTCCGTGTTTTCACCTTTAAGTTTCATTCTACCTGGAATTTGTTTGCGATTAGGCACGCACGCACGCACGCACGCACTCACGCACGCACGCACGCCGTCTCATACGCGCACATGCACACATTATTTAGATGACATCGTGTCTAGTCTTTTTGAATCAGTGATTCGGATCCACTCAGGTGTTTATCAGTGACGTCACAATTTGACGGTAGCCACGAAACCGCTCAAGCTCTTTCTACGAATGCAATAACTAGAAAACATACCCGCCACCGGACTGGATAACTTAGTGGTTTGTATGTGACTATCACAATAACACTATTTGCAAAATTTCACAGAAATATACATCTATGCCTCGGTACTGCCAATAAATATCTTGATGATTTCTGGGAATCCAAATTTCAACGTAATACTGCCAGTAATTCTTTCGCCTATCGTCACCTTACCCTTGAGTTATGTAACTTGGGACAATCGTAGAAAAGACGAATGAGTTCGTGAACAACTGTACATAATTTAAGCATAGCGTTGCGGACAATTGCACGTAATAACTACAAAGGGTAATTCGACTGTTCGTAGAAAGGGTAATAGCGCAATTTCGAAAATATAAAACTCTGACGACCCGACCACACACGCACGCACGCACGCACGCACGCACGCACGCACGCACGCACGCACGCACGCACGCACGCACGCACGCTCACGCACACATATATATCTGTTGTTTTTATTATATATATATATATATATATATATATATATATATATATATATATATATATTTACGAACGGACATACGCACACACGCGCACGCACGCACGCACGCACGCACGCACGTCTAGATAATTACTTCTTAGTGAGAGGTCGTTATTGTCAAACGTTGACTCCATAAGACCCGAGTCACTGATTCAAAGATTCGATTCGAAAAGACTTGACGCGAGTGCTAACTTTAGTGACGTGATCAAAATACTGATTTCAGTGCCCGCAGCATTAACGCTCACATAAAACCTAATTTGGAAGAGCATGGCTAGAAATAGACCAGAAACTAGAACATTAATTCTGGTTAACCTTCGTTCATCTGTATCGATTTTCACCGGTAGATCCTGAGGGATAAGTAGGAGGCGGTCCGGCCGGACCACTTTTTTCCTAGCCTTGCCCTGACAACTAGCCACAATGCCGTAAAAATAAACAATGGTTCACAGCCTAAGCTTTCCGTACCTTATATTTATATAATTAAACAGGTCTATGCTTGCCTTCATTTGCAATTACTGAAACTACAAATTAGCACGCGATCGTATGCCGACGATTTGTATAGCTAATGTTTTAAGAACTCGGTAATAAAATTACATTCAGCAGTCACCTGAGCTAGCCTATCGTCGGCCCGCGGTAGAAGTTTTAGAAATCGAAAGATCAGCCCTGTCAATCATGCATCACGTTACGTGATTCACGTGAACTCTCCGCGGGCGAAACTAGATTCCCGCCCGCAATCGCTTCCCACCGAAAGACCGCGCCGTCGGCACACTTGCGCCTTAAGTAGATGAATTAATGTCTTGTAGCCAAAATGCCAACTAGAAAAAGAAAAATGAGGGAAAGGGAGAAAATGGCCGTTAGCTCGAAGTCAATACGATCTCTCTTCGCTCCTGTGTAAGTTACTGAGCCAACTAATACAATAGTATAGTTACCGGTGCAGTTTTCGACCCACGCCAGTTTTCGATCCATTGAAATCTCGCTTGATATCGCGTTAGAGACGTCACAGCGTCTGTTTACGACAATATCGATACAGAGTCTTGTCTGAGCAAAATATATTTTGATATATAATATAACATGGAACATTTTATGATATACATACCTTGATAAAAAACCGACTTTGCATGCTTACCAGATATCATTATTGAACATCTGCTAACGCATGTCTCGTTCTTGGCCACGTGACAATAATAGCCTTTTTTGTGGTAGATGTATGGCAAGCTAGTCTTGTCATAACAGTAGGAATAATTAAAATGTGTTAAATATACGAGAAAAAATGTACTACATTAACATTATATATTCAATACAAATGTATGTGTATGTGTTTTATAAAGCGCTATGTCAAGCCTGGTTGTTATAAAAAAAGTTGACATAATTGGAACAAAGTAGTAAAATTAAAATCTATTGTGTTTTCGGCTTGCCATAAGTATAGGTCGAATTCCGCCGGTTTCCTCGACTCGCGCCACATGGTTCAGACGTTAAATATTCGTAAGTTTTTCACTCCAAACAACTGTTTTAATAATTTGTTTGCATTGAATAAATGAAGTAGTTTTACTGATTTGGTATATCGATCTCTTACATAAAATGTTTCTTCAGATTTTTTTTAAACGGCATATTCTATTAATTAGGTCGAAAACTACACCGACCAGTATATGCATAAATAAATTAAGATGTTCAGGCCGAGTAAATCTCTAAAATGTAATGTTGATTTGACCCATGACTGAGGTTGCCTAAACTAGCTATCAACATAACTATGACCATGTTGAAAACATCTATTTAAACAATAATTTTATTAAACCTGCGTAAGTTAAGAACAATTTACACAGCGGTTTCTGCGCGGAAGAGCCTAGACATTTGTCACTGCGTCTGCAATCTAGTCCAATTACTTCGGGGAAATGTCACGGCGGACGCCAACCCCATTAACGCGTAGAACAAATAAACGCAGTCTTAACTGCTGCATTGTTTCGCTTAGTAACGCGTGCATTGTAATATTACAGGATTATTATTTGAGGAAATTCAAATCAGACAAATACAGGCGGAGTTCGTCCGCGATTGCGCACGTGACGATTAGCGCTAAAATAATATTAAACATTATGTCTACTTTTAATAAATGGCCCAGCAGCACAGGCGTATCCAGGTTGTTTTATTGGGGGTGGTGGCAAAACCTCTCAGCGCAATTTGCATTAAAAAACCTGCCGCTTAAATTAACACAGTTTTGCACCACATTATATACTGGTGTTGCATGAATTGGTCATAGTTAACGGAATAAGCCGTTTTGCAAAGACACTGGCTCAAATCTTTACGAAATGTATCAATATTCTAAATCACTAGCCGTTATTTAATCAATACAATGCAAACAAACTGTTAGAAAAGTTGCTTTAAGTGAAATTATTATAATTTATTCAACGAAAAAATAATGCTGCGACAACCGATGGTATCTCTCAAATTGGTCAAGGCGGCTGTGAATAGCCTCGGTCTACGGTAAGATGTAGCACATTGCTAAATCAACCGCACGGGGCCGTTCGTTAATTTTCCTGTGATTAATAGTATAATCAATTGCGTGTATTTTTTGCTAAAAAGGGAAATATGAAGTATGTTCCTCTTACCATCATCGATTTTTACGATTTGTGATGCGCTAGTGCTGCCACCTTGTGCACTTGATACTAAAAACGTCTCAAAAACTTGTTCTTCCTAATTAATTTAATACAAAATCCATATGTAAATATATGTGACGGCCAAATTGAAATGTATACTATATTATGCAAACCCTAAGTCTATAAGCTGCTGCTGCCACAATAGGGTGTGGTCCTCCACTGTTACTGTATTAGGGCCATAGGGTGGGGTCCCCCGTTGTTACTGTATTAGTGCCAAAGGGTGGGGTCTCCCACTGTTACTGTATTAGCGCATATGGTGGGGTCCCCCGTTGTTACTGTATTAGTGCCATAGGGTGAGGTCCCCATTGCTACTGTATTAGTGCCATAGCGTGGGGTCCTCCATTGTTACTGTATTAGTGCCATAGGGTGGGGTCCCCCATTGTTACTGTATTAGTGCCATAGCGTGGGGTCCCCCATTGTTACTGTATTAGGGCCATAGGGTGGGGTCCCCATTGTTACTGTATTAGTGCCATAGCGTGGGGTCCCCCATTGTTACTGTATTAGGGCCATAGGGTGGGGTCCCCGTTGTTACTGTATTAGTGCCATAGCGTGGGGTCCCCCATTGTTACTGTACTAGTGCCACAGGGTGGGGTCCCCCATTGTTACTGTATTAGTGCCATAGCGTGGGGTCCCCCACTGCTACTATATTAGGGCCATAGGGTGGGGTCCCCATTGTTACTGTATTAGTGCCATAGCGTGGGGTCCCCCATTGTTACTGTATTAGTGCCATAGGGTGGGGTCCCCCATTGTTAATGTATTAGTGCCATAGGGTGGGGTCCCCCATTATTACTGTATTAGGGCCATAGGGTGGGGTCCCCCATTGTTACTGTATTAGGGCCATAGGGTGGGGTCCCCCATTGTTACTGTACTAGTGCCATAGGGTGGGGTCCCCCACTGTTACTGTATTAGTGCCATAGAGTGGGGTCCCCCATTGTTACTGTACTAGTGCCATAGGGTGGGGTCCCCCATTGTTACTGTATTAGTGCCATAGCGTGGGGTCCCCCACTGTTACTATATTAGGGCCATAGGGTGGGGTCCCCATTGTTACTGTATTAGTGCCATAGCGTGGGGTCCCCCATTGTTACTGTATTAGTGCCATATGGTGGGGTCTCCCACTGTTACTGTACTAGTGCCATAGGGTGGGGTCCCCCGTTGTTACTGTATTAGTGTCATAGGGTGGGGTCCCCCATTGTTACTGTATTAGGGCCATAGGGTGGGGTCCCCCACTGTTACTGTATTAGGGCCATAACCCGAACATGTATTGTGGGTTTGGCAGAACAAACTTGAATACATTTGTCTAAACTCAAACTGACCTTGTTAACAGTGTGGCCCGAAACAAGTGTACTACGTAACGATGAAATTAAAAAACACCCACTGTCTCCTGTGTGTGTGTCAAATGTAATCAAAATCGGAGTGGGTTGAGAAAATTGCTAGTAGATTTTATCACAAACTTCATTATTCAAGCGAAGCCTCAATGGTCGTGTACATGGAAGGTTACTGAGTGACATCAACACTGACAAAAAGATTCATTATACTTATGTTGTATGATAACAACTTTTTAAAGTAAGATAAATGGAAGCTATATGTTCTAGTAATAATCTAGAGCTCAAATTCAAACCAGTGTCTTCGTGTAGTACTGACGCCGATTGTTCAATATATTAATTGTAAATTCACTGGGGATTTGCGCTTGACGTATAAGGGTGATATTACTATAACTGTTTTTTAATTATGTTTGACGTAAAGTTATTCGAGTGCTTCAGCTCCTATTTGAACCAGCTGCCCCCATTTGCCCTTGAAATGATGGATGCTCAGCCCTTGATAAGTAAGATTTGTGTTTGTAGAACCAAAGACGTGACAAGTGATGCTGGTTCATGTACCGTCAAAGATGGGACGATTGGGAACATTGTTAAAATCTACGGTGATGGGCGCTGCTTTTTTAGCTGCATGGTAACTATCCTTCTGGGTGAACTCCAACAAAGCAATCGAACAGATTGCGAAATATCTGAACTGGAACGAGAAGAAAGAGATTCTGCTGATCTATTACGGGCCGAGGTCGTAAAGTTACTGGAACGTGAAATTGATTTCCTTAGCAGAAATTAAACAAACTGGCAGTTCCTGTTGGACAGAGATCTAGACAATCACTACGTTTCGATTTCTAGCCGGATTCAAGAGATGAAAAAGCCTGGTGAATATGCTGGGTACTTGGAGATCACGGCAATGGCATTTATTATAAAGTCGCATATTGAAGTTTGCCAAGTGAGAGGTAATGACTTGCATCTTCTGGCTAGATTGTCAACAGAGGCATACGATACAAGAGAACCAGTGCGCATTGCGTACACTATGGACACATGTGTATGCGGGACATTTTGACCTGGTACTGGTACTTGACAAGCCAGAGCAGCAGTTTGAGCACCGACAGCAGCTACGTCACAGAGTGCGACCCAGACATCTAGTGATCCTGCATCCTCGAGGGAGTTAACTTGTGATGTCGACAGAGGAGCAGACAGTGAAATACCAGTATGTGCTTCTCAATCTACGGACAGTCTCACTAGTCTAGATTATGCTTCACAAAATGAGAGTTCTTTCCACGTCCCATGAACAGTTGGACACGACACCATCCGCGATCCACCGACTTGCCTGTATATTGGTCGTACGACTAGTGCAACATCAGAACCACCACATAGCAGCACTTCCAAGTCAGCAGGAACAACTGAAGAAAGCACATCTGAAAAGCTGCCTACACCAGATGTTGGAAAGACACGCTTCCAACCAAAAAGAGTTAAATTCCCTAAACGGCCGTTTAGAAAAAAGAAAGACTGTATATATAAGCTTTCGAGCTGCCTGGTTTGATCGTTGGTATTGGCTTCACTATGACGAATCTCATGACAAGACATTCTGTCACGTTTGTGTTACAGCCTGCAAACAGAATCTAATCGCATCGTCAGTATCGCGTGGTTTTACCAATTGGAAGGATGTAACTGTAAGTAAAATGGGGTTTCCATCGCATGACAGGTTTGATTGCCACAACGAAGCAGTTGAACGCCTGCTGACTTTACCTGCGAACACACGTGATGTCGGCGAACACTTGTCAGCAGAGCACGAAGAAAAAGGCAACTGACAGAAATAGTTTGCTAAAGGTTCTGTAAAACCTACGATTTTTGGCAAGGCAAGGCCTCTCCACGCGAGGACACAAGAATGAGAATGACTCCAATATTATCCAGTTGTGTAGGCTAAGCGATGAAGATGACCTTCGTTTAATGACATATCTTAAGAAAAAACAGATTAATACACAAGTGCGGAGATGCAAAGTAACATGCTGCAGATCATGGGCTTGACAATATTACGAGAAATAACTACCTGCTTGCAGAACTCTGATTTTTTCAGCATCATGGCTGACGAAACGAGTGATTTATCGAACCACGAAGAGCTTGTGATTTGCATAAGATGGGTAGACGATAAACTGGAGGCCCGCAAAGATTTCATTGGTCTTCACAAATTAGAACGCGCTGATGCATCTTCCATCACAGCCTTGATCAAAGATTGCTTAATACGAATGAATCTGTCCATACAAAGTTAGAGGGCAATGCTACGATGGCTGCAGTACAATGTCAGGAGTGGGAACAGGCGTAGCCACACAAATGAAGAAATCCGAAACTCGGTGTTTATACTGTCACTGCTACGGACATCTGAATCTGGCTTGCGCCAGATTAAAAGAATCAGACGAGTAAAAATAATGAAAGAGGCATTAGATACCACATATGAAATAACAAAACTCGTAAAAAAATCCCCAAAATGTGATGCAAAGCTACAACAAATTAAAGAACAATTACAACGTGTAACTTCTGAATCATCCCCAGGTATTCGTTTATTGTGTCCAACCAGATGGACTGTTCGGGCAACAGCCATGCATAGCATCGTAGAAAATGACCCCGCCCTGAAAGAACTGTGGACATGGTCTCTGGACAACTGCTCAGACACGGAAATGAAAGCACGGATTCGACGATTGATTACCATATGATGAAATTTTATTTTGTATGGACTTGCTTTGGGCGAATGTATACTTCGTCATGCGGACAGCCTAAACACAACTCTCCAAAGGCTAAACTTCTCAGCGGCTGAGGGACAGTCAATTGCATCCATGACTGTGAACACCTTGAGCAATTTACGCTCAGAAAAAAACATTTGACTTGTTTTACGGCTTATGTCATGAACAAAGCCGAAGAGAGAGACATTGAAGAACCTGCACTGCCAAGACGCTGAGCAGTCCCAGCTAAACTTGTCTGTGACACAGCAGCGCCAGAATACTTCCAGACACCAAAACAGCTATACACTGCCATATACTATGAGGCTCTGGACCTCATCGTGTCGCTTATCAAAGATAGGTTCGATCAACGCGACTACAGTGTATACATGAACTGTGAACAGCTCATCTTAGAAGCAGCAGCTGGTGGAGACGTATACAGAGATGAATGTCAAACTGTTACTTGTTTCTATGATTTTGATCAACGAGAGCTGGAGGCACGTCTAAGCACTTTCACCCATAATATTCCGCGTGTGGAAAATGTAACACTTTCTAAAGTGCTAGCGTATTTGCGATCGTTCTCTTCACACCAGCAACAGCTGTTGTCACAGGTCATCAAATTAGCCAAATTAATTCTAGTCATGCCAGCTACAAACGATTCCAGTGAGCGGTCGTTTAGTGCCCTACGTCGCGTCAAAACATACCTGAGGACAACCATGACAGAGGCACGATTGAACCATTTGATGTTGTTGTATGTTCATGAGGATAAAACAAGCGAACTGTGTATATTATTAGAAATTGCCAATGATTTTGTACGTGAATCCAAATATCGTTTGGGTATATTTGAAAAATTTTTCTCTTCCGACCTTGCAAATGTCCAAGCCACGGTGAGGGAGAAATCAGCCTAAACGAAGGTTTCATTTCTTGAATAGTTATACAGTGGAATCTCAATATTAAGGTCGCCGTCGGGACAGCGCCAAAGCGACCTAAATGGCGATGTGACCACATTAGCGAAACTAATTTCATATTCTTTAATGCTGCATAAATAATGTTGGACTATCTTAGTGACCTTAATTGCGAATTAACTGTATTACCGAGGTGACCGTAAAGTGAGGTTCAACTGTATGTGCAAGCAGGAGTGACTGGTGTACCTCGGTGTGCGTGTTCATGTAGATATAGGCTCTATTGATGGGAGCAGTATATCAAACAAGTTAAATAAATGAATTGGAACAGTATTTGTTATGTTAAGCATTGCTATCAAGTGCACTAAAGTAATACTTTCTCAAATTATCTGACGTCGGGAAACGGTTACCCGCTATCCCACCCCCGCTACCCCACCCCCGCTACCCCACCCCCGCTACCTCACCCCCGCTACCCCACCCCCGCTACCACACCCCCACTACCCCACCCCCGCTCGACGCTACGTGCCTCTTTCGTTGCATCCCAGTTGGTTTGGCCGGGCGCTGGCCGGACTACTTTCGATAGCACTGCTACGCCTCTGCTTGCAAGTAAATGCTGCTGCAGGAATGTGCACGCATTTAGCTTAACGATATTTCTACGCAGAATAACATAAATAATCAAAATGTGAGCCAATTTTCGCATGGACGTTCTCCCTGGTATTTCTCTTGTGCTTAGCGCTAGTAAAGGTGTCACATCATCGAGAAAGTACTATGACGTAGTCCACACCACATAGATACATAATATATACATCGCAATGGTCCACACGCTAGTCGTGATTACATGTTTGCATACCTCTATACTACAGGTCGTGATTACATATTTGCATACCTCTATACTACAGAGTAAGACCAAATGTGCATACATTCAGCCAATTACTTAATGTTAAAAATGCTAAAGAATTGTCAAAACTTGCTAATTTAGTAAAATGTATAATGTCGTTGTTTCGTTTTTTTAATATGTACATCATTTCAGTTAATTACATTAAAATGTATTGTATGAATTGTTTAATTAGCATACATTGTGTTCATGTTACTATGTATTACATGTTGTATTATATACATACTATACATATTATACAGTTTCTAATACCTCGGAATGGATCGGTTGGAAACAATAAAACATTTGTCATAAATACGTACGTGTACACATTCACGCACGCACGCACGCACGCACGCACGCACGCACATCGGCTACATCTCCATTTGGCATAATCGTCTCCTGTCCATAGATGTGAGATGTAACGATTTCTTTCAATGTATTAAATACTGAAATAGGATGGTTATGAAACGTTGTTATCACAGACAAATCTTCCACCTGAACTTTAACACAACGAACCATTTTCTCGAGGTATCCACAGTTGTTCCAACATGACTTCCTTTTTCCGTTTTTGCAACATTTCCGACTTTCATTACTGCTGTAATTCTTCACAGAGACTCGTTTGTCTTCATTCTATTCATTTGGCTTTTCTGCGAAAAATACGAAGTTGGTTTCAGCGTAAGACAAACAGTAAAGGAAATTGGGGACAGGCGACTGGGGACATTCGCACCTCATTAATTTGAATGCAGACAAAACAGTAAGCTGAATCTGAGGCAGCCGGTCGTAAGATTCCATGGAAGATCAACACCGAACATCCAGTGCGTTAGTGCATCCTGCGCGCCAGCCTCCGTTCTCTAGAGGACCGTCCTCACGTGCAGGCATTCGTACACATGCTCGACACCAGAGGGCGGAACTAAACGCATCGCTCCAAGAGAAAAATTCCACACTTTAGGGTTTATTTTGTTTGTCCAACGTACGCAACGTGTTTGGGGTATCGTATCAGTGTTTGGGGGGTATCATACCAGTGTTTGGGGTGTCATATCTGTGTTTGGGGTATCATATCAGTGTTTGTGGTATCATATCAGTGTTTGTGGTGTCACATCTGTGTTTGGGGTATCATATCAGTGTTTGGGGTGTCATATCAGTGTTTGGTGTATCATATCAGTGTGTGGGGTATCATATCAGTGGTCATTAAGGGTAAATATTTTTACTCACATTTCAGAGGAACTTACGTAACTTTAATTAATACTAATTTATTAATAAAATATGTTATTGAATTATGCTACATTACCCTTTAAATAGGATACATTTGGTTTCACTGCATTAACTTGAACATTTAATGGAGTGAATTTAATTTAATTTTATCTAAATCTAACACGTGGAATGAACCTTCCTTCCACCCATGGAAAAGTGTAAATATTTAAATCCTCTCAACTTGAAAAGGGTACCTTGTTTGACAGATGTTTAAACGTGTTTAAAAGGGGGTCGTATTGATACTTTCTCAAGGATGGTATATTAGCAATATATTGAGTGCCCCCACCCAGACCAAATAATTTTGTGCACTATCTAACGACCCCGGAAGCATTAGTAGGCCCTACATTTGTTTCCAACATAAACGAGTCTGGGGTTTCTGTGGTGTTTACCCGGACAGACAACAGCCAGGGATGTATTATGGTGTTTACCCGACAGGCACAGCGGCCCGGCATGTCTCATGTTTTTACCCCGACATACACCAACCCGGAATATCTGTGGTGTTTGTCCCAGCAGACAGTGGCCCGGGATGTCTGCGGTATTTACCAAGACATACATCAACCCGGAATGTATGTGGTGTTTACCCAGACATACGTCAACCAGGAATGTCTGCGGTATTTACCCAGACATACATCAACCCGGAATGTGTGTGGTGTTTACCCAGACATACATCAAACCAGGAATGTCTGCGGTGTTTACCCAGACATACGTCAACCAGGAATGTCTGCGGTGTTTACCCAGACATACATCAACCCGGAATGTCTGCGGTGTTTAC
The DNA here is from genome assembly GCA_033239005.1 of Lamellibrachia satsuma. Classification (NCBI taxonomy): domain Eukaryota; kingdom Metazoa; phylum Annelida; class Polychaeta; order Sabellida; family Siboglinidae; genus Lamellibrachia; species Lamellibrachia satsuma. The sequence goes on along the minus strand of BSQZ01000074.1, from coordinate 1,564,835 downwards.
TCCGTCAGACAACAACCTGGGATGTCTGTAATGAGACGATGCGGCAGGTGCATCGCCAGCTCATCGATCCAAGTGCACTCGACCAAATTTCTCGGTAACTGCGTTAAAGGTTTCTGTAGCAACGCATATTAAGCATGTTGCAAGTGAACAACGGACGGTCCGCATTTAGTGGGCATGTGTAATCTATATTCATGATGGCCGAACCTGTCAGATCTTTCTCCGTTTAGGGTCTAATGGGTGAAATTGTTAATTTCTACTTTAACGCTGCTATTATAAGGGGCGGGGACAACAATACATAGAACTATTGATACATCGCAATAGTCGATGTGATGAAGCAATACTCTCGATAGTAAAATGAACTATCGATAGTAAAATGAACTATCCATAGTAAAATTAACTATCGATAGTAAAATGAACTATACTAATTTTCAAAAACAAACAACTCTTCCTCAGCTCCCACAAAGGCATACTTGTACTTTTTCCAGTCTTCCTCCAGACCACCAACGTCTTTACCAAGCTATTCATACATTGCCGTCACTTCCTTCTATTCTACAGCGATATGTTCTTTACACCCCCACCACTTGATAGTCTAGCGGCCTATGGTCTCTGTTTCCTCGTCTGTCTGCGCACAACTATCACCACTGGCGTGTGCTGTGTTGTAACATTCTGTCCAACTTCAGCTTTGTAGATCTTAACCACCCACAGCTGCTTATTATATTATGGAATGACATGGTATACCATGTATTTCGTAATACGACTTGATGTTACATGGTAAACTGTGGTAGACCATGCTTTTTCATATATTGTGTACGGTAAATGTATGATATACCGTCTGAGGCCCATACTAAAACATTATGCGCATTAGCTGTGTTACCAATAGTCGCTACCCAAAATATCATTATTTTGATCGCTAGACGGCGCATGTGTACTGATGCGGAATGCATCGCGGGATCGATTGTCGGCGGAAGAACAACTTGTTCTCCAAATTAGAGAGCAGGAAAGAATTAGTTTCACCAAAGAATACAGCGTATCACCAATAACGTACCACCAATAACGCTCACTGGTATCAACAGAAATCACAACGCTAGCATGGGAACGCAAACATCGACTGATCTGATGTTTGAATAACTTCGAACGCGATTGAGCATGTATTGGCGTAGATACGCGATTGATTCACTACACGGTAAAAGATTAGCGCAAATTATGTGTTGCGCTTCCGTCAAAAACTTATCTATTCAGCTTGGTGTTAGTGTTATATTACGTACCAAAGGCGCCACGGTTAAACTCAGCTATTCACCTTGGGGTTAGTGTTATACGACGGACCAAATGCGCCACCGTTAATCTCAGCTATTCACCTTGGTGTTAGTGTTATACGACGGACCAAAGGCGCCACGATTTATCTCACCTATTCACCTTGGTGTTAGTGCTATATTACGAACCAAAGGCGCCACGGTTAAACTCACCTCTTCACCTTGGTGTTAGTGTTATACTACGGACCAAAGGCGCCACGGTAACCTCACCTATTCACCTTGGTGTTAGTGCTATATTACGTACCAAAGACGCCACTTTTAAACTCAGCTATTCACCTTGGTGTTAGTGCTATATTACGGACCAAAGACGCCACGGTTAAACCCCCTCTTCACCTTGGTGTTAGTGCTGACCAAAGGCGCCACGGTTAAACTGACATATTCACCTTGATGTTAGCGCTATATTACGGACCAAGGGCGCCACGGTTAAACTCACCTATTCACCTTGGTGTTAGTGCTATATTTCGGACCAAGGGCGCTAGGGTTAAACTCACCTATTCACCTTTGTGTTAGTGTTATACTACGGGCCAAAGGCGCCACGGTTAACCTCACCTATTCACATTGGTTTTAGTGCTATATTACGGACCAAAGGCGCCACGGTTAAACTCAGCTATTCACCTTGGTGTTAGTGCTATATTACGGACCAAAGACGCCACGGCTAAACTCACTTATTCACCTTAGTGTTAATGCTATATTACGGACCAAAGGCGCCACGGTTAACCTCACCTATTCACCTTGGTATTAGTGCTATATTACGGACCAAAGGCGCCACGGTTAAAGTCAGCTATTCACCTTGGTGTTAGCGCTGTATTACGGACCAAGGGCGCCACGCTTAAACTCACCCATTCACCTTGGTGTTAGTGCTATATTACGGACCAAAGGCGCCACGGTTAAACTCACCTATTCACCTTGGTGTTAGTGCTATATATCGGACCAAGGGCGCCAAGGTTAAACTCACCTATTCACCTTGGTGTTAGTATTATACTACGGACCAAGGGCGACACGGTCAAATTCACCTGTTCACCTTGGTGTTAGTGCTATATTACTGACCAAATGCGCCACGGTTAAACTCACCTATTCACCTTGGTATTAGCGTTAAACTCACCTATTCACCTTGGTGTTAGTGCTATGTTACGGACCAAAGGTGCCACGGTTAAACTCACCTATTCACCTTGGTGTTAGTGTTATACTACGGACCAAATGCGCCACGGTTAAACTCACCTATTCACATTTGTGTTAGTGTTATATTACGGACTAAAGGCGCCACGGTTATTCCGGGTAACATATATTGTCAACTGATCACTTCTGATGTAATGATGGCAACTCAGTTATTTATTCCACCTCCTGCTGCATGCGGCAGCTTGCACCGCCCACACACCTCCTTGTCTTGTCTCCTTTCCACCTGGTCTCTTGAATGCCCAACACCCCCAGTCTCCTTTTGTGAATCATCTCCATTGCCTGGATTTATTTCCCACTTAGACTGTTAGGCTTCACGTGTGGCTCGCTGCCAGTCTGACCATTCACTTCACCTCTCTAAAGCTACAGCCAAGGGAAACGGCGCGGCGGACACGATATAATTTTCTTGTAGCAATGCTTGAACTATCATTCAACAGGGCTGGCCTGGCTGTCCCGCTACAACGGATTATATTCACAGTGACCACTTGCTTACCAATGCTGGTGATTGTGATATATCCAGTACTATTTGCCCATAACTGGGAGCTGGATTTGTGAGCGTCGGGACGTGTCAACACGTCGGTGGGCTGTGCACACTGCACTTGTGGGACTCCTGTCTGCTCTTATATCCCCAGCGGGTTACCCTGGGGCCACAGGGTGTCCAGTATCCATGGTGTAGCACTAGGATGTTGTGTTAGCGTCTTGTATATGGACATCTATGTACCAGCAGGGGAAAACGTACGCACTCGACTCCCTTTTCACTCACGGGAGCTTCATGACATCTGCAGCTGTAGGCGAGAGTATGAAGCACATGGGCACAAACTACTCTACAGCACTAGACGCATTATACAGACCTGAGCAAACGTATCCACGTCATGTTGGCGACATATTTTAGTTCCGTTGATTTAGTTTTGTTTGTTAAGTTATTGACGTTTTCTGGACAGACATTGGTGGCCGTCTGGTGGACGACCATACGTGCAAGGCGAGCTGCAGCTGTGCGGACGCTGGCGGTGGCATTGTATGGAATGTACAGGTAGGTATATATTCTGCTTTATTTTATTGAGTTAATTGTTTTAATATAAGTCAAGTATACAATTGTTTCATACGCATTGTAATGATTGTATACGATTAAGAAATGTTACTAATAACTAATGAGTTAGAAAAGAGAGTTCCCTAATCCTTGCCATTATTATGTGCAAATATCCGGTTCTGTCATAATTGGAAGAGCTGTTTGCCTCGAGGCGGTTGGGAAATCGCTTATCCGAACCTCGCTCGCCTTCGTGAACTCGCGGAGAAGAGAGTCTGGCCCCGAAGGAGTGGTCTCATTGTTACCCACTGTCACCACCCCACTCTGTGTAGACGTTCCCGTGAAGCACCTGCAGCCAATCAGCGTCGTTATCGAGATTCTACATTAAACATTGTTTAGCCCGAATTAACTTTTTCAGTCTGACAGTTGTGTCAATATAATCAAAGTTTAACGTTAATTCGAACTGCATCGTGTCAACTGATAAAAGTGCACTTTTATTTTATGAACTACCAAAATGCCCGGATGACATCGTAATAAGCTAATTATTTATTCGTGGAAATTAAGAACGTATACATGCTTAGGCAGACAAAAGCATCTCAGAAAGACCATTTAACTAAGCAAGAGCACTTGATGTTATTATTAACCCGATGGACCAAATAACACATTCAGCTCATTGTTTTCGGGCTTCACGTCAAAGTGTTAGTTAGTCCATTGTCAGCTACGTGGTGCCACTATTCTTACCCCTACATCGGTAGTTTTTGTTTACACCCCAGGCCAGGGGTATATTGCCCCCATATCCCACCCCTGCCGTCCCCCTCCTATCCCCCTCCCACTCCCCTTCCCTCTCTCTCTCTCCCTCACCTCCCCTTCCCTTTTTTCTCCCCTCCACCTCCCCCTCTCCATTTCCCCCTCGTTTGCGAACTTTACAATATCACCGGGTTCAATAATGGGTTGATGACAACAATTGTTTGTAGTGTAAGTCAACGAAACCTATACAATATTTGATGTCAACAATTGTTTGTAGTGTAAGTCAACGAAACCTATACAATATTTGCATTGCAATGTTTTCTTTTATTTATAGTGTCGGTGAATCGAAAGAAATGTTTGCATTTATGTGTTTAATACGCGTTAATATGCAGTGTTTTGTTTGGGAATTCTTGAAACCATATATTGACAAACTATATGAATTAAGGTGTATTTATTATATGTTAGCAGTGTGGATTTATTTAAAATTAAAAGTCTTTTTTGTATTTAAACGGTAGGCATCACATCTAGATGTCATATACTATTGATTTCCTTACTTCGTTCACCTGATGATTGCGGCTTTGAAAAGCAATCGTATTATATGTTATAAGTTCAACACAACCTTTTGTTGTAATGCAAACTTTTTAATATACTTTTCTCGTCGAAACGTTGGTTGATCCGCTTTCCACAACGTGGCGCCACTCTCACTAAATATTGGCAATTTTTACGTATTTGTTTTGTGGTACACACTATCTAAAAAGGTATTTTATGTGCTTAAATAGTTCTGTCTGATTTCAAAAGAAGTGTATGCATTAGAATATATGTGAAGATTGTGAGGGTAAAACGCGGAAAATGCGTTTTTTAGGAAAAAATATTGTCTTTCATCCTCGTAGTGTAAATGGAAACTTGTATGCTTGATATTGAAATATCTTAAAGCAAATTGTAGCCGACATCGTATAATTTATTGCAGATTTCAAATATGAAATTTCACCCATTCGGAAATGTTGCCCATATCGGCGTTTATCATGTTTTGACTGGGTGAGATGTGGCAGGAATTTAAGTGCAACCCCACAACTAATGCTTAACAATAACAACCAGAACTAATTTAGTGTTTATTATTCATTATATTGAGGGCTTCGTAGCAGTCTATCGGTCTGTCTGGACTAGGATGTAACAGCAGCATTAACTTCACTGTGCTGAAAATAGCGTTTGGTGGATTCTTACTCGACGTTCATCAATATCGAAACTGGGACATTCACGTTCACATTCAATTATTCATGTTATGCAAATCATTCAATGGTGCTATTATACAGGGAATAGTGCACTGGTGTGCGTTATGAAGTACACACTGCTTCAAACAGCAATTTGTTTACCTTTCTAAAACAAAACTTGAATTTGTTTCAGATTAGTCTGTGGGGAACCTACTAGGCTACAATAGAAGTATTGCAAATTATATCAACATTTATTACAGTATTTTTATACAACAAAAATAAAACATGAAGTAAAAATCCACGTGTCAAGTACAAATCCATGCGTCAAGAACACTATAATATATTACGGTCACAACGATCTTTAAGAGTGATTTAAAAGTGGTATTACATTACGTCAGAAATACCTAATGGCATCAATATAATCCTAGTGTCAGGAATGGCATTCATTCACTCTGCCATAGATATATGATAATTTATGAATCCAACGACTCATATCTACGTATATAAAATTGAATGTGATGTGTTGACCACAATTAGTGAAAAAAACAGACAATTCTGCTCTACTTTGTAATGGAAATTTGAGTAATCAATACATTTTTTTTGCATTTTGTTCTAGACATGCATCAAGTACACATTCATGATACAAATGGTCGTGACATTTTAATATTCATGATTGAGACCAGTGTGTACATTATTTTAAAATTTATACATTACAGATGCAGTTTCATCTTAATCATGATTCACAGGTAGTGAGATATCCCTGTATCCAAGTACTAAGTTTTGACACAATCTGTACTTTAACAAAATACTGGTCTAAAAAAGGGGTAAAATTTTTAATGCGACAACAAAAAGTCCAAATGGACCACTCAACTTTAACTGGACTGGCAATGTGTTCCTAAAATGCTCTCAACATAATTTGTCACAAATAAAAAGTGAAATCCATTATAATATATATATATATATATATATATATATATATATATTATAATAATGGATTTGTACTTGATTGTGAACAAATATGGTTAAGCTTCGACGACCTCACACATATAGGCTTTTCCTTGAAACCATTGATACATTTTCTTTGGGAACTTTAATAATTGTTATGTATATATTATGTGGTAAAGTTATCAAGAAAAAAACCAATATTGAATAAATTCATATATGAAAAAATTGCTGACATTTCATGAGAATCGAACATAATATATACATACACACACACACACACACATATATATATATATATATATATATATATATATATATATATATATATATATATATATATAATTATAAGTTATGTATATTTAAATATGTATATGCCTGCATGGCCACGACGTGCGTGCCTACAATCACTGAAACATTCGTCCATGTGCTGAGTTTAGTAGCAATATATTTAGGCATCAACCCACTTATTGCTCTGGTGATCAACTCGTACAGTTAGTTTGTATTGCATTCACCTACTGAGCTTCACAGGCACAACTACTGGAACCAATAACTTAATCTACTGGCTGACAGAATGTCCTTGTTTACTGATAAAAAATAACACGATACCGTTCACACAGAGTGATTATCACAATATTCACACAGAGTGACTATCACAATGTTCACACAACCATCAAGGCCATCATAAGTGTTCATGTGAATCTATGTGACTGTCACAGTGTCATTGTTCTCCTTGTTTGTTGCAACGTGTCCAGTTGTTATTGTTCACACAGCCAGCAAAGCCATCACAAGTGTTCCTGTGAATCTCTGTGACTGTCACGATGTCATTGTTCTTCTTGTTTGTTGCAACGTGTCCTGTTGTTATAGTTCACACAGCCATCAAGGCTATCACAAGTGTTCATGTGAATCTTTGTGACTGTCACAGTGTCATTGTTCTCCTTGTTTGTTGCAGCGTGTCCAGTTGTCATTGTTCACACAGCCATCAAGGCCATCACAAGTGTTCCTGTGAATCGCTGTGACTGTCACAATGTCATTGTTCTCCTTGTTTGTTGCAGCGTGTCCAGTTGTTTTTGTTCACACAGCCATCAAGGCCTTCACAAGGGTTCCTGTGAATCTCTGTGACTGTCACAATGTCATTGTGTCCTTGTTTGTTGCAGCGTGTCCAATTGTTATTGTTCACACAGCCATCAATGCCATCACAAGTGTTCCAGTGAATCTCTGTGACTGTCACAGTGTCATTGTTCTCCGTGTTTGTTACAATGTGTCCAGTTGTTATTGTTCACACAGCCAGCAAGGCCATCACAAGTGTTCCTGTGAATCTCTGTGACTGTCACAATGTCATTTTTCTCCTTGTTTGTTGCAGCGTGTCCAGTTGTTATTTCACCTAGTCTCACCACGATTCGTTGCAGCAGAGGTTCATCACCAGAGCCTCATTACTGAACTCGTACTGAAGTAGCTCAATCAGTTTTTGGGAAACGATAATAAATTGTATGTATTTGTCGTCTCAAATGAGGTTACATCTTGTTTGATTCGGTGAAATGGTTCTTGTCTTTTCGCCAAGTGGTGTAGACGACATCTGGGAAGTGATTCGTGTCTGAGTTGTGTTGACATCTTCTGTGAAGTGTGTGTCTCTGTTGCCTCTGTCATATCTCTGTGCTTCCTCGGTCAAGGTAGTTCAGCTGAAACAATAACAACATCATTGTGGTTAGTGAGTGACTCATGCATTCCATTGAACAACTGGCATAATCTAAAGTGCCACTGACACGGTTGCTGCAAGTTCTAATTCTTTTTAAGAAAGCAACTTTTAGAAAACTTTCATGGTAATACAATCCATAACTTCACACATACTGGTGATATTTTATTCACAAAATGTGATAATTAACAGCGATCTTGCAGACGGTTCAGCTAATGGTTCTTTCTAAAAGTTCTATAAGAACCCCTTGCGAGATCGCTGTGAATTAATATATTTAGTGACAAAGATAATAATCAACTGTATGTGTAAAGTTGTGGATTTTATTACCGTGGTTTTTTATTTAAAGTTTTATTTATTTTTTTAAATGTTTTTTAAAAAGAATTAGAATTGAGAGCCACTGTGTCAGTGGCAATGTTGTATTTTTAGTTGAATCTGCATGGAGAATTTGGAAACATATTTGATCATAACAATTCTGAAGATTGACAAATATGCCATTTAATTTTGAATTCCTTAATCAGAGAAACTCTGTAACCAGTGACCAGTATCATTAATGGAAAATGTAAATCAACAGCAGAATATGTTCTAATGTATTTGCCATTACTGTGTTGTATTACACACAGTATCTAACTTTTACTTGACATTTACTCTTACCGGTCTGTGACAGCTGGGACTTCCATGGTCTGTGACAGCTGGGCTTCCACGGTCTGTAACAGCTGGGACTTCCACGGTATGTGACAGTTGGGACTTCCACGGTCTGTGACAGTTGGGACTTCCACGGTCTATGATAGCTAGGAATTCCACGGTCTGTGACAGCTGGGACTCCCATGGTCTGTGACAGCTGGGACTTCCACGGTCTATGACAGCTGGGACTTCCATGGTCTGTGACAGCTGGGACTTCCATGGTCTGTGACAGCTGGGACTTCCACAGTCTATGACAGCTGGGACTTCCACAGCCTGTGACAGCTGGGAATTCCACGGTCTGTGACAGCTAGGAGTTCCACGGTCTGTGACAGCTAGGACTTCCACAGTCTGTGACAGCTGGGACTTCCACGTTCTGTGACAGCTAGGACTCCCACGGTCTGTGACAGCTGGGACTTCCACGGTCTTTGACAGCTGGGACTTCCACGGTCTGTGACAGCTGGGACTTCCACAGTCTATGAGAGCTGGGACTTCCATGGTCTGTGACAGCTGAGACTTCCACAGTCTGTGACAGCTGGGACTTCCACGGTCTATGACAGCTGGGACTTCCACGGTCTGTGACAGCTGGGACTTCCACAGTCTATGACAGCTGGGACTTCCATGGTCTGTGACAGCTGGGACTTCCACAGTCTGTGACAGCTGGGACTTCCACGGTCTATGAAAGCTGGAACTTCTACGGTCTATGACAGCTAGGACTTCCACGCTCTGTGACAGCTGGGACTCCTATGGTCTGTGACAGCTGGGACTTCCACAGTCTATGACAGCTGGGACTTCCACGGTCTGTGACAGCTGGGACTTCCACAGTCTATGACAGCTGGAACTTCCATGGTCTATGACAGATGGAACTTCCACGGTCTGTGACAGCTGGGACACCCACGGGCTGCGACAGCTGGGACTCCCACGGTCTGCGACAGCTGTGACTGGGTCTGTGGTACTTGTCTCTTATGTTTGTGATATCCAAGTTGCTGCCTGGTTCTGCAACATGACATCACTCACACTGTTACAACTCCATAGCTACCAAGTAACATTGTACAAAGAGGCATATATCTACCACTGTTCATTATGTGATGGGGTAGATAAAAATCTAGCACAGGGGGCCTTGAGCCGCAGTTGCAAGGGGGAAGTGTGGAAGGGGGCTCCCTCTTCTAGATGAATATTTTTTTATTTAGGGTATATTTACTTAATTCTTTTTATGGTGTTTTTAAGTGAAATTGTGGTTTGGTAGTATATTTGGATTCAATCTGAACATATTTTATTGTTTGAAACTTTGAAAATACAGTGTGACTGTAGGTTTGGGTTGAAAAGTGGTAGATCATGAAATTATGTAAAAACTGAAGAAAAGGTGGTAGTGTTACTGCCAAAGCGATATAATCGACACCAGGCATGGATTAATTTCAATTGTTAATTTGTTAATTGAATTAATTTAAGTTAATTTAATTTACTTATTTAGAAAGGCTAATTTAATTCAATTTACTTAATTAACTTTACAAAAATGGATTAATTTAATTTAATTGACAGATTCCCAATTAACTCTCAATTACGTGCTCATTTAACAGCTAATATTATTGGATAGTTCACACCCATGGTAGCTCTGTGTTTCCAGAAGGTTTGCTGTCACTATTCTAGTCACTAGCCTGAGAGAGAGAGAGAGAGAGAGAGAGAGAGAGAGAGAGAGAGAGAGAGAGAGAGAGATCAGGCTAAGGCATGGGTGAAAGGGAGGTAAAACATCACAAAGCACAAATGCCCTGTACCAACTGGGTTGGGCTGGCCATTCAGGCATCTGTGAATTGGAGGAAGGCCTAGACAATATAATGTCATCTGGTAAGGTGATAAGTTGATGGCTAATCTTCGTTTCTGCAAGTCTCTGTTTAAAGTAGACATTTGGGGCTGGCATCTTGCAGCCAAGTGGATCTATGGGGCCATTAGACCTATGAGTCTATAATATTATTTTGTTCGAGTGTTTATATAACTGTTAATGGGGTGACGTAGAGAAAGGTAATATAGCTTCAGCTTGAGATCTTTTTATAGAGCCAACTTATATCAAAAGCATGCCAGAAAAGAATAAATTTTAACAAGTATTTGCAACTTTTAAAATGTTATCAAATGCCCCAGAAAGAAATGTATTGCAAATATTGTATGAGCAAATCCCATTCCAACAAAGTTACAAACACATTTCTGTCTTGTGATTTTAGAACTGTTTTTAACATGTAAACATTTCTACACGATTTAATCGTTAATTGAATTAAAAGTAATTGTTAATTTAATTGAAGAATTTGGGAGGTTAATTTAATTGACATAATAAATGTGTGAGGTTAATTTAATATAATAATTTTGAGTTAATTGTAATTTAATTAATCAACATTTCAACACCTCTGCAACTAGAAATAAATTGGACTAGCTAAATATATTTTACGTCAACACAAATATATTTGAACTAGAAATAAATTGCACTGCTTGTTATGCAAATGTAAATAGTGAATAACCTTAGCAGCGATTTGTTTTATTCCAAACAATATTTAGTTTGATTACATCAATGTGGTATTTAATGCATTTGAGGTAACATTATTTTGAAGATCTATATTAAGGCAAATGTCTGACAATTTGATGTGTAATGGCTTTTATATCATATGATATATTTATCTAACTATTAAATGTGCTAGGATGGAATATTTTATTTACATACTTTACCAATATAAATATGTGCGATTTGGTTGAAAGTATTGAAACATAATGTTTGCTAGTTCTAGTTAGTTTCCTTCACTCAACATGTTCTACTAACTAACCAGTTTATATATATTTTCTTCTTTGCTGTCCATCGTTTTCGATGATGACATCAATGAAAGGGGGTATCCTTGTGCTTCGCTCTTCGGTGAGAATTTAAGCCTATTTGTGCCACAAAACCTCTGCCGCAGTTATCGCAGAAGACGGTAGGTATAGAAGCACCTAGAAGGCCTTGCCGACGATTGTGCTCATGTTGATATTTTTTAGTTAACTTTTCTTCTATATGGATATTTCCCTGATGTATGGCCCGCCCCCACTTTTATCTGTCATGCTCAACAGGTTCCCAGGTGTTTACAGGGATGTGTGTTGTTTTGAGATGTCTTTTTTAGCACATCTTTGTATCTCAAACGTTGTCCACCACGAAGGCGTTTCCAGCTGGATAATTCCCCATTGAACACCGCCTTTGGGAGTCGATCGCTGCTCATTAGGGTGACATGTTCAGTCCAACGGAGTTGGGATGCATTCAGAATGGCTTCTATACTTGACATGTTGGCCTGTCTCAACATGTCTATATTTGAAATGTGGTCTTTCCATTATATCCGAAGGATTTGTCGTAGATGCCGCAGATGCACTTGGGACAGTTTTCTGATGTGGCGACGGTAGAGAGTATACGTCTCAGCTGAGTACAGTAGTGTTGGCAGTACAACCGCCTTGTACACCTTGCACTTTGTGGAGATTGCAATCCCATGTTGTGACCATACTCGCTTCCAAAGTCCTCCAAAGGCTCCTGAGGCAGCACGTACACAGTTGTTAATTTACATGTCGATGGTGTTGTCAGATGCAATTGTGCTGCCCAAGTTTGTGAAGTTATTGACTGATTTTAGTGGGGTGTCATATATTTCAATGTATGGACTGGTTGAAGTTTGTCAAGGTGGAAGTTGGTGGAGTGTTACAGTTTTCTTTGTACTAATTGTAAGTCCAAATAAGATTGCGGCTTGTTCAAAGTGTTTACAAATCTCTTTGATGTCTTCTAGTCTATACTCAAGTGTTCCGATGCTGCAGATAGTACTGCTCCAAGAAAGAATGTGAACAAAGTGGGTACCAAGACGCATCCTTGCTTTAATCCATGACTGATTTCAAATGAATCTGTAATTGTTCCACCAACAAACACTGAACCAGCCATGCCATCGTGAAATTCCTGAATTAGCTTGACAAAGGTCTCAGGGCATCCATATCTTCTAAGTAAGATCCACAGGGTTGATCTGTCCACTGTGTCGAATGGCTTTGACAAGTCAATACAAATCATATAGAGGCTTTGTTGTTGTTCAAAAGCTTTTTCCTGTAGTTGCCGTAAGGTGAATATCATGTCAACTGTGGAGCGTGAGGTGCGAAACCCACACTGGCTTTCACGGAGAATCAATTCTGCAATTATTTGTAGTCTTTTCAGAAGGATTTTTGCTAGGATTTTTCCAGCAGTGAAATGCCCCGGTAATTCCCATAGTCACTACGGTCACCCTTCTTTTTGTATATTGAGATTATCAAAGCGTCTTTGAACTGCTGTGGTAATTCTTTTGCTGTCCAACTAGTGCGGTAGAATTTCAGGAGTTGAGTATGAAGCGCTTCACCTCCATATTTATATATATATATATATATATATATATATATATATATATATATATATATATATATATATATATATATATATATATATATATATATATATATATATATATATATATATATATATATATATATATATATCAGCAGGTAAACCATCCAGTCCTGGTATCTTTCCAGACTTTGTTGATTTGATGGCAGCCACAATTTCCTCTAGTGTTGGTGGATTTGCAATGTCTTCCTGGGTTGGGTGTTGTCTGGCTTTTCTGTGAAAACTTGTGAACCTTCTGCATCTTTAACTGATGCAATAGCAGCTTTTCGGTGACCATATATCTGTTTGATTGCAGCAAAGAATCCTTTTGAGGAATTTTCATCAGCTAGCTGTTGCAGTTCGTCAGCTTTTTTGTCCCACCAGGTATTTTGGATCGCTCGTAGTTTTTTGTAACTTGGATTTTGCTTGTGTATAGCGCTGGTTTCGACTTCTTGTCTGTTGTGATAGCAATGCATCATGTGCCCTACGCCTATCATCCAGTAGCGATAATATTTCCTCATCATTTTCATCAAACCAATCTTGATGTTTCCTTGCTGTGTGTCTCAGTGTGTCAACAGATGTTTGGTACACTTTCTCACAGAGATTCTCCCATTGATCACTGATCGTGCCATCGCATGGAAGGTTTGTCATGTTGGCTTCCATATTTGTCATTAACAGTGCCTGCATCTTGCTGTCTGCCAGCTTACTGACATTTAGCTTCTTCACAGGTGTAGGGCCAGTTTTCCTACAAGGTGGCTTGATATGGAAGTTGCACAGTGAGCGAATGAGGTAGTGATCAGTGACAGCGACAGCGTTTCGGACGTGGGTGTTGCCAAGAGTAGTACCAGTGTTCAGGCATTTTGAAAAATGTGTTTGTGATCGCAAGTTTGAACTGCGTATATATATATATATATATATATATATATATATATATATATATATATATATATATATATATATATATATATATATATATATATATATATATATATATATATATATATATATATATATATATATATATATATATATATATATATATATATATATATATATATATATATATATATAAATATATATTGTGGTTATGAAATTAATGATGCTCTTGTGAGACATTATTCAACTTGTCCACCTTTTCAGAACATAACGCCTAGTCAACCTTCCATGCTTTCACTGAGTATAGTCACTGCCGGGGGCTAGTCTTCCTCTGTGGTAATTTTGAATCCCGAATTAATCTCTGTTGTACAATGATCTTCTACTTGCCTGTATTGCAGTATGTGCCTACTGGAACTTCTTCTGCTTTCTCTTGTACAAAGATCTTCTATTTATACTGACGTCTGGATCTCTGGATCATGATTTCCAACTAGTAGCTTGGTTCAACATGGCATCATTCACAGCTACAAAAACAAACCTCACTGGTTGTTTTGTTTAACAAACCATCAATGGGCTAATGTTGACAATAATGGTTTATTTTAACAGGATATAATTTGAAGGTATGTATGAAAATTCATGTATGGAAACGGAAAGTAGGATAGTGTTTATTTCATTTGATTAATTTATTTAACTAAACATTAAATGTACCATTTTGGTAGATTACACCGATAATATAATATATAAATTCATGTGAACTATAATATTTAAATTTGTGCCATTTGGATTTATATTAAAATAAAATATTAAAACAAATGTGGTGTTTTTAGTTCAATCAGCATGGTTAATTTAGAAACATATTTGATCATAACAATTCTGAAGACAAACAAATATTCCAATTAACCCTTGAATTTGTTAATATTGGAAAATATGTAACTATTGACCAGTACCATTAAAAGAAAAAATGCTAATGTATTTGCCATTACTATGTTGTATTAAGTACAGTATAGAACTTTTACTTTGACACCATTTCTCCTGTCTTGTAGTTTGTGCTATGAGTATGTTTTACTCACATGTCCTTTGGTCTGTGAAAGGTGCGACGGACTGTGACGGCTGGAACTTCCATGGTCTGCGGTACTTATCTCTTTTGTTTGTGATCTCCAAGTTGCTGCCTGGTTCTGCAACATGAAATCACTCACACTGTTACAACTCCAGAGCTAGCAAGTAACATTGTACAAAGAGTCATAGATCTACCACTGTTCAGTCCGTGATGGGGTAGATAAAAATCTAGCACGTTGGGCCTTGATCTGCAGTTGCAAGGGGGAAGTGTGAAAGGGAGCTTCCCCCAGCTCAATATTTTTTATTTAGGGTATATTTACTTAGTACTTTTTCTGGTGTTTATTAGGTGAAATTGTGGTTTGGTATTATAGTTTTACTTGAAATTAGCATATTTATTTATTTTTTTTTTGTTGTAGATTTGGGTTAAAAAGTGGTAGATCATAAAATTCTGTAAAAAAATAAGAAAACATGGCAATTCTACCGCAGGTGCCATAGACTCGACACCTCTGCAACTAGAAATAGTACTAGCTGAACATATTTTATGATAACACAAATTTATTTGAACAAGAATGCTGCTTGTCATGCTAATGTAAGTAGTGAATAACCACAGCAGTGATTTGTTTTATTCCAAACTATATTTACTTAGATTGCATCAATGCGGTGTTTACTGCAGTTGATTAATTTGAGCAAAAGTGATTTTTTTAAGATTTATTTTAAAGCAAATATCTGATCATTTATTGTGTAATGGCTGTTATATCATATGATATATTTTTATATCTATTAAATGTGCTAGTACTGCACTCTGTGACTACTGGAACGTCTGCTTTCTCTCATACAATGATCTTCTACTTGCCTGTATTGTCGTCTGTGATTACTGGAACTTCTGCTTTCTCTTGTACAATGATCTTATACAATGATCTTCTACTTGTCTGTAATGCAGTCTGTGATTACTAGAACTTATTCTGCTTCCTCTTGTACAATGATCTTCTACTTGCCTGTATTGCAATCTGTCACTACTGGAACTTCTGCTTTCTGTTGTACAAAGATCGTCTACTTGCCTGTATTGCAGTCTGTGACTATTGGAACTTCTTTTGCTTACTGGAACTTCTTCTGCATCATATTGTACAATGATCTTCTACTTGCCTGTATTGCAGTTTGTGACTACTGGAACTTCTGCGTTCTCTTGTACAAAGATCGTTTACTTGCCTGTATTGCAGTCTGTGACTACTGGAACTTATTCTGCTTTCTCTTGTACAAAGATCGTTTACTTGCTTGTACTCCAGCATATGACTCCTGGAACTTCTTCTCCTTTCTCTTGTACAAAGATATTTTCTTGCTTGTACTGCAGTCTGTGACTACTGGAACTTCTTCTGCTTCCTCTTGAACAATTACATGCATTTGAGCTAATGTGATTTTGAAGGTATGTATGAAAATCCATGTATGAAAATGTATAGTAGGATAGTGTTTAGCTCAGTTGTTTCATTTAGTTAAATCTCAAATGTACCATGTGGGCAGATTACACTGATAATATGAAATCCACCTGAACTATAACATGTAAATATGTGCTATTGGGATTGCTATTAAAATAAAATATTAATACAAATTATTGAACCCAATTATCATTACATAACTATACATCCATTAACAGCTTAATTATGTGCATATTTAATATGAAACTATGTAAATATCACACATCTACTACATCATAACACATTTTTTTATAAAATACACAAGGATAATTTGTTGATATATCTTAAGATATCTAAAGATATACAAAATATTGTTAGTTGAATACCTTGATATGTATATGGCCTCATGTTTGTTGTGTTGATGGCTGAAGTTGACACTGTCTGTTTAGACGTCAAAGACCATAGTGGGCGTTTTCCAGCCAGACCTACAATGTGCAATTGAAATAAAGACATTCATATTATATTTCCATAATTATAATCCAAAATTGTTGCCTAGCTATGTATAACTAATTTGCTCTTAGCTTTATACATACGGAATAATGTACATTGTTGTTATATGTATAATCTTTCTTGTACACAGGCTCTTTGTAGGGTCTGTGTTTTAGTGTATCACGTGGAAGACGTGTCTAAGTCCTTTACAGCATATCAGATAGCAGGTAGATTGGCTGCAGACAATACTGTTTAATAGACTGCAGTCTAATTATTCAATCACCTTAACTCTAGGTCAGGATACAAATCACCAACGCATGCAGCCACTTTGGTAGTTTTATGTTTCACTTATCTTATTTGTTACTGGGAATGTGTCTAGTAAACAACTATACAGTGTAGCTACAGGCAAACATCGTGACAGGTCTACACATGATTGTGTATCTCCTGGAATGTCACCCCAGTTATTTTCCCGTTTGTTTCACCTATGGAGCATCTTTACCTCCACGACCATGTCCCACATACCTGTCATAGTACATATTTACCTCCACGACCATGTCCCACATACCTATCATAGTGCATCCACCAAAATTACACTGTTTATTAGTGGTCACATCCATCCTCCCTGAAACCAGACTAAACATTGAATTATAATTTTATCACAACTACACATAATGACACTTATATTTCTCATTTAGTTCATGTGATGTCTAATTAAGTAGTCACATGAAGGCAATGTATACGCATCGATGTGCAATTTAAACTCAGTAATTATGCATTTATTTTAAACGACATATAGTAGTAAATGTATGTACCACAGATCTTCTTTTCACTGAATTCATTACAGTTAGAATGAAAGTTCCCCTCATTTATAGCAAAAATAGCCAGCTCTTTGTACGAAAATACTACATCAGGTGGATCTGTATATGTGATGTCATTTTCTAAGACATATCATTAAAAAGTGTACATTACTTTTCCCATGACAAATTCAAATAATTGATGTTACTGGTAGAAAGAAAAGAGGAAGATGGACAACAAGATGGAGAAAGTTAGGAGATGTATCGAGAGGGCAGAGTTGACCAGCCAAGAGTGGAAGAGATTGGTACAAAATGATTCATTGAGAGGGGGAACAGTGGTCCCACCCTGCACGGGTCCATGGGGGAAGAAAAAGAGATGTTACAAAATCATAAAAATAATGCTGGTAGAATTTGTCACATTAATCTGAAAATACAAGTATGAGTCCTTACCCCAAAGAAAATGTGTCAACGTCTCACTTGCTCACTCTCAACTGACGACTTTGTCACCTTGGTAGTTCATCCTGTCTGTGACGTCACTGAACTAACTGATCAGTTCATTTCCACCCAGGAGATGGTGGCTATCGCCCTTTAGTGTTTGAACTGGAGTGTCATCAGCTGTGATGTTTTAATGTGTGGCGTCCTTACCTGTTATACCTGGATTAAGACATGCTAGAGAACATGTGCAACAAGTCAGTGTCACCACAGTCGATGCTGTTTACCCCTCACTGACTGGAGAGCAGTGCAAGAAGAAATATAGGGAGGAGAGGTGAAGCCTACAGGAAGCAAGCAGAAATATAGAGAGGAGAGTTGAAACTTATAGGCAACAAACATAAATACAGAGAAGAGAGTTGGAACCTACAGGAAGCAAACATAAATATAAAGAGGAGAGTTGAAACCTTCAGGAAGTAAACATAAATATAGAGAGGAGAGTTGAAATCTAGAGGAAGCAAACATAATTATAGAGAGGAGAGTTGAAACCTACAGGAAATAAACAGAAATATAGAGAGGAGAGTTGAAACATACAGGAAGTAAACAGAAATATAGAGAGGAGAGTTGAAACCTACGGGAATCAAGCAGAAATATAGAGAGGAGAGTTGAAACCTACAGGAAGTAAACATGAATATAGAGAGGAGAGTTGAAACCTACGGGAAGCAAACAGAAATATAGAGAGGAGAGTTGAAAGCTAAAGCAACAAAACTGAAATAATTCAAAATAACACATAATCAATATACTTCACTGTACCTGACTGTCCTGGTGTGCTGCAACTCCCGTGCAGATATGCCATGCAGAAGGTGCGGGAGCCATTGTAAGACCCCAAGTTGAGACTGGTATGAAGTCCTGTTTTCAGTTGTATCGAACCATGCCTGCAAGAAAACAAACCAATATCATCATCAGAATTAGCCACTTGTTTGGTTACACACATGTACAGTATTTGATGTAATTCTTGCTTTGTGAGCCAGTTGCGTATTTAAGGGAGGGGACCATGGTCCCTCGTGGTTTAGATTTGACTTGTTATGTATGTAATCTGTTGTACCACTACATGGTGGCTTGGTAGATTACTGGGTGATTAAGCTTGGCCCCTATTTAGCCTCTCCTTTTGGTCTCCCCCTTTGGTCTCCCCAATTTGCCCCCTTTGCCCCCCTTGGCCCCTCCTTTGTGAGACCCTAGATATTGTTGTAGTGAACAGCCACTTGGGGTATAACTACCTGTCCTTAGGTAGAAAGACATTGCTTAATTAACAGCCTGCATATTCCAAATGTAGACAATTCAAAGTAATGCGACAGGGAAGTGAAGCTACAAAGTGTACTAGAAGTGAAGCTACAAAGTGTACTAGAAGTGAAGCTACAAAGTGTACTAGAAGTGTAGCTACAAAGTGTAATAGAAGTGAAGCTACAAAGTGTACCAGAGGTGTAGCTACAAAGTGTACTAGACGTGAAGATACTACCTGTATGGGTCACTTTGTGCGTAATAAGCAAAATCATTTTCAACTGCTAATGTTCTTGGAAGGCCAGTGACATTGTATACTTGTGAGATGTTGCCAAAGAAGTCACAACACTGTATATGCCTCTTGTCTGTAACAAAGATATTTGACATCCAGTAAAGCCAGGAGGGAAAATAGACATTGACACATACAGAATAAAAATCAAAAGACGACTTCCGTTAGTTAAATAATTAAATTGGTTTTGTAAATAAAAGTCTGTTTCACTATAACTGCAAGTGAATGTTTCTTGTTGTGTGTACATTGTCAGTTTCTAAATTAAATATGCTTTCGTTGCATAGTCTTAAAATAAATAAAATCATATATAATGCTACACCAGATATGATTAATTTTACATACTATTTTACATGTGTTAAGAATAGATTGGGTTAATATTTTGCGTATTGGGGTATAATGAACGTCTTAGGACTTCACTTGAATTAATACATTGATGACATTATATGCATAATATGAATTATACAATACCTTTCCTCTATTTAACGTTTTTTGTAACATGAAAAAGCCATTAAGGATTGCATTAAAAAACTGATATATGACACTACGTGATGGTTTTACGGACGAAAGGGGTCAGTTTACGTTAGCTTAGGCTATCCACAAAACATAATTTATTTTCAGATCGCCGTCCACTTTGAGCGCATGCAGGTAATTGTACAATCGTGGACCACGTACAAGCACATACCCACTTTCATTTACACGTGCACACACACACACACACACACACACACACACACACACACACACACACACACACAGAGGCATAATTATTTGATTCTAAAATTACTACTTCAGTGGGACTTCAGCTTTGTATTATATAACTGTGTCAACTATGACAGGGAAGTAAATTGTTAATGATCTTATTACATATTATCAATCCTATTTATGTTCTGTACTGTTGTTGATATTAGCGTTTTATTTCCTATTTAATAATTATATATATATATATATATATATATATATATATATATATATATATATATATACAAATACCATGTAATCAGTAAACTTTTTCTTAAAATCATTTACACACGCGAACATTCTGAATATTTTTTAACATCTTATACAGCGCATGTATTATTATTATTATCACTATCTGCATACAAGTTGTATAATGTGAACTGATGTCTGTACACACCCGTGAACGGGGCAGTAGCCCCGGATTTGATGGTGTCAAAATAAAGTTTTATTAGTATTAGTATTATAAAAGATCCAAACCAGGGAAAATGAAACCCCTTGTGGACTCGCAATCCCTAAAAAAACAGCATTGGTGCAAATAGGTTGCGACCATATGATCTTCAAATTTAAATGAGTACACAAATTGGGATGAAGAAGAAACAAATTTGAATGAAGAAGAAACAAATTGGAAAGAAGAATCAAATTGGAATGAAAAAGAAACAAATTGTGATGAAGAAGAAACAAATTAGAATGAAGAAGAAACAAATTGGGATGAAATAGAAACAAATTGGGATGAAGAAGAAACAAATTGGAATGAAGAAGAAACAAATTGGAATGAAGAAGAAACAAATTGTGATGAAGAAGAAACAAATTTGGATGAAGAAGAAACAAATTGGAATGAAGAAGAAACAAATTGTAATGAAGAAGAAACACATTGGAATGAAGAAGAAACAAACTAGAATGAAGGAGAAATAAATTGTGATGAAGAAGAAACAAATTGAAATGAAGAAACAAATTGGAATGAAGAAGAAACAAATTGGGATGAAGAAGAAACAAATTGGAATGAAGAAGAAACAAATTGGAATGAAGAAGAAACAAATTGGGATGAAGAAGAAACAAATTGGAATGAAGAAGAAACAATCTGGGATGAAGAAGAAACAAATTGTAATGAAGAAGAAACACATTGGAATGAAGAAGAAACAAACTAGAATGAAGAATAAATAAATTGGGATGAAGAAGAAACAAATTGGAATGAAGAAGAAACAAATTGGGATGAAGAAGAAACAAATTGGAATGAAGAAGAAACAAATTGGAATGAAGAAGAAGACAAATTTTGTAGAGATTCCGCTGTTCTCAGTGTGCCAGAAACAGGAGTTTAACTTACCACTGTTACTCCAACACAACCAGTTGCTGCTGCTGTTGTAGTTGATGGCTAAACTATTTATGTGAACTTTCACACCTGTTGACATAATCTGAGTGTGTCCACTTCCATCCAGATTTACTTTCCAGATGTCAGCTGATGATCCATATTGTGAATAAATCACCAGTCTAAAATGGTATATTTAATGCCATGTAATAATATGGCACATCAGGCAGAGTTAGTGACATATTAAAGAGAACAAATGACTGCTCAATTCTGCCGGAAGTTGATTGAATCGTTAGTAGGCATTAGTGATTAAAACTAAATTTGGTGCTCCAATCATGAAACATAACGAAATAATAAGTCATCGCAACAAAATGCAAATAGTTACTTCATGGCCGAATGAAAATTACCACAACATGCTATAAACACCAATATTGTGGCACTTCTGGTGCGCTAATCGTCATCTAAACAGACGCAACACAGTTATTTCGTCATCTGTTGTTCGAAACGTATGAAGACAACAAGTGAATTACACTAACATAAGCGTACAGAATAACAAGTCTGAAAACGTGTTCCGGTGGATTCCTGGTGGCATCATTATTACGACCATTGCATATGTCGTCGATCGTATGCCATGCTTTGTGTTAGTAACCACTGCTTACCTGTGCATATAAAGACTTTAATGTGATATATAGTAATGTTGGACAACACGTATTATGGCCTTTGTGTTGTCATTCCAGATATGACAACATAATTGTCATGTGTTTGGCCGTAACAAACATACGCTAGCTACATTGCCACGCTAGCTACATCGAATGTAATGTATATTTAGCATTCTAGAATATAGATTTGTGATAACATTAATAAGTATTTCTTCATCAAGTACACATGGGGATTGTTCTAGACTACTTGCCGTATTCTGGTAATTAAATGCTTCTACCAAATATATCTAACATGCATGCAATAACATCTAAACAAATAAAATACTAAAAGTATGTAGGTGTACAGGTATTAACATTGCAAAGAGTACAAGTTGTAAAAATGTGTAGGTGTACCGGTATTAACACTGCAAAGAGTACAAGTTGTAAAATGTGTAGGGGCACTTGTATTAATATTGTAAAGAATACAAGTTTTAAAAGTGTGTATGTGTACCGGTATTAACACTGCAAAGAGTACAAGTTGTAAAAGTGTATAGGTGCACATGTATTAACATTGTAAAGAGTACAAGTTGAAAAAGTGTGTAGGTGTACCGGTATTAACACTGCAAAGAGTACAAGTTGTAAAAGTGTGTACGTGTACAAATATTAACACTTTAAAGAGTACAAGTTATAAAATTGTGTAGGTGTACATGTATTAACATTGTAAAGAGTACAAGTTGTAAAATTTTAATTGTACATTATTTGCAATTTGCATTCTGCACATGTTTACAATATGTATAATATACCAGCTACATAATGTACACACTGTTTACACCATGTATGCTATTATACTTTATAGCAAAATAATTATAAATTGTAAGTTTAAGTTACAATTGTAGAATTGCAGGAAATAAGTTACCTCTCTTTCAGATCCATGGTCAACCCAACCGGACGGGCTGTACAGTTGATGATTGTTGTCCTCCCACTGCCGTTCACCCTGACAACTTCAATCTTCTTGTGCCGGTAGTTTGAGAAGTACAACTTGTTTTCTACTGGATCAATAGCGAGCCCAAGAATCCATCCACAATCTGAACATAAACCAAAAAAAATAACAAAGTGTTTTATTGCTGTATTAATGGCAATTTGTCATGAATATTAAATATCTTTCAGTACATTCAATGGGGCCATTTTAACATGCCTGGATGTGACGTAAAATTCATTCTAATCTACTAAATGTGCCACACTTACATTGACTCAAAAGGACATTCTAGTGTGTTCAAAAATTATAATATTACAAGCATAAGCATGAAAAAAATATGGTGAGGGACTGCATTGACATTTTAAATAAACAAAATGAACTTACCAATGAGTAAGCTACTGGAATCATGTATTAGCAATAAAATGGTATGTAGTATTATATTATAGCCCATGTCAACTCGTGATCAATCATAAGTTTAACTTGCCTGTAGAGATGTTGTGCTTTGTACTGGAGCCATTAAGTGTCACCTGTGTGATAATGCTTTCTTCAAGACCAAAGTACACAAAGCCATTAACCTCGTCCACTGCAAGAGACTTTGGAGAACCTACAGACACACAATACATCTAGATCCCAAATGACAAGGTCGGACATTTTCATATACATTCCTGAAAATATATGGTTGCAGTTTTATACCTGATGCCATCATAGCTCAAAGCCACTGAAATTTGAGCATGTTATGGTCAGTAAGTTGGCCCATAATTCAAAGAATCATATTATTTCTAAATCATTCTAATTTTATAATTATGTAAATTACAAACTAAATGCATGCATTATCATTATCACTACAAAACTTCCAAAATTAAAACTCAGTTAGCCAAACCTTTCTTTCTCTTCCCCTTAATACCATGTAGATTAGTGGCATGACATGCACTCTTTTTCATACTCTTATTGGCATTTTCTGTAACTTTGTTCTTCACAACTGCTTCTTCCACATTTCTCTTCACACTGTCTCTCAACCTTAATCTTCTTTATACAATGATCTCTCTGCCAATGTCTCACTTTGAGAGGTAACAAGTTCTTACATTCAAAAACTAGTCTTATTATAAACGGTCACAGAGATTATGTACTGTGTATGAAAGAATGTCACAGTCCATATTCAAATTGTCTGAATAAGATTAATTTGAGTCAAGATGTTTTACAATTACACTGTCTTCTTGTGCTTAGCAGCCATATGCATTAGTCGCTCAGTAGCCTTGCTTTTCTGTGCTTTTTGGTAGGCCAGTCATGCCACCTTGGCTGCCTTTTCCTGGCACCACTTCTGCTGGGCTCTGCTCTCTACTCTCTCTTGCTGTAAGTGCACACATGTAAGTTATTCTTCTTTCTGTTGCTTCTTTTGTTTCTTTTTTTCTGCATATGCAGCAGCAGCAGTTTTGAAATTTCTGCATAGATAGCCATCAACCTTGTCATGTTTGACATCTCCTTTACTGAAATACTCCAGAGCTGTCATTTTTCTAGAATTCAGGCAATGTTTTACGGTTTGCATTGCACTGAAGGTAGCAATGTTCATTCTTGTTGAGCGGATGTCAATGATGTCGCCCATTAGGTTAAATGATGATTCCACCATTGGCCCATGGAAGCAGCTGAGGCAAACTGTGACCATTCTTAAAATAGCAGGATACTTGTCCTTGTCGACGAAAGTACCCCACCAGCGTTCAATTCTGTCCCCTTCTTCAAAGTTTTTCAGAGTCCCATCCACCTGGTACCTCAGAACTTCCAGAGACAAACTGTTTTGTTGTTCTTCAGAGAGAAACGGTTTGACATATCCCCCAAGCGCTGTCGTTGCCTTTGATGTCTTATTGTGTCCCCTGGCTCGAGGATCAATGGACGACAGAATTCTCAGCAACTGGTTGTCAAGAGAGGCAATTTCTTCTGCATGTATTTAGCACACATGCCATATACAGCTTATGCTTTCTGTAAAAACTTCAAGACAGTTTTGTCACATTTGTGACTGATGCTGATGATCTGTCTGGTTGCTCGACCAACAAACATGTCTTTGGAATTTAGAAACTGGCCTTCGTCGCTGTCTAGGTTGAGCAACTTCAACTGCTTTGCAGTCTTGTGAACCAGATTCTCTTACTTCACAAAACACGCAATGAAGTCTTTGAAGACTTGTTCCTGCTTGTCATGAAGCAGATGAATAAGAAGTTCACGAGACTGAAAGAGGCATACATATGCTTTCATGATGGGAAGAACAGCAATGAAGAAGTTCACTGTTAGCATGGTCTTCTTCGTTTGAACAACAACCTTCTCCGCAATGCGAGTTTTCCTTCTTTTGCCATCCTCCATCAATTTCTTTGGGCCCAATTCTTTCCATATTTGTTTCACTCTCTGAACACCTTGCGGAGAAACATTTCTGTCATCCAAAATATTTTTTGCAGGTTCCTCGAAGAAGATCTTATCTTCAAGTTCAAGGAAGCTGTAATAGAATATGTGAAATGCATCCATCATTGCCATGTTGCTGCTACATGCATCATAACATGAGAGCCATCGGTGGTTGAGAAAGCGCTCTGGCATCGTAAATTTAATACCCAGGATGGAGCAGATTTCTTCCAAATACAGCCGAAGATGTGGAGACCACTTGACATCATTGTGGATGTCAGATTGCAAATGCTCAGTGCAATTTTCAAATGGTTTGCAAAACTGTTTGCATGCATTGTGCATGTGATGACAAGAGTCGCCGTCAACATCCAGCAACTGAGGAGCTTTTGAAATTCGAATACTTGTTTCCACACCACTCTTGCTTCCTCTCACGACATTGCATGAATCTATTAATATGGAAACAAGATTAGCCCTAGGAATGCCATGTTTCATGAAAAATGTGTCAAGTTCCTCAAAGAGACTTAGAGAGTCAACCTTGATCACCTCCAGTGAAGGTGGTCAGCGCCAACACCCTTCCTCTGATGAGAGTAGTAACTTGCAAGAATTACAAGAACCCGTTTGTTGCTGTGGCTTGTAATTTCATCAATGTTTAGAGAACATGGGGTAGTTCTGAGTGCGTTGAGGATTTCATCTTGAAATGTTTTGCCGAGTCCAAACCTCATCTTGTAGGAAGATGTAGTCCTGTCCAAATTCAAATGGTTGAGGGACATGGGGTCTTTGGCAAGTTCCTTTGCAGTGTCCACGATGACAGATGCCATGGACAAGGGCAAGCAGTGTTCAGCCACAAAGCCCAGTACAATAGCCTAGAAGAAAAATATGTATTATTAAGATGTATCTTAGTTAATTACAATTAGTTAAGACATAAACTGAGTAACCTCAAAAATTAACATCAGAATACCGTAAACAAGGTAAAATTATGAAGCAGAACTGACATTTTAAAGAGCAGTTGATACTTATATCTGTGGCCGATAACCAAAATCACATCCGAGAGTATTATAAATGTGACTGTATTGACAATAACTACACATATTATGAACAGCTAAAGAAAGAGATAAAAACATAATGAGACATGTTTTAAGTGAGTACAGAAAATAAATATATAAATGACACCCAACAACGAACAATAATCGTGATGATGACAAATTGTGTGCAATTTAGTGTTAAAATCAGGCATAGTATTAACAGATCACATAAAGATGTTTTAATTTCAATTTGGAACTTAAAAAATTGAGCATAGCTTCCGCAGCATTGGGCTGCCCGCCCAGCGAGGGACCAAACTGGTCATCAATATATCCCCAACCCGGAGACTACCGGGCAACTGCCTCCAGTGTGAAAATGTCTCATTTCCCAACCCAAACAGACAGTAACACAATCGTATCAAATCATTGACAAAGCACAAACATATTAAAAATCATTTAACATTATTTTCAAATCAAATTTGCGTAAACAAACCTACCTCGGAATGCGCCGTTCTGTCAGCCAGTGGCGTCAACCGTTTGCAGGCCGATGGCGTCCCCGGCTTCGTAATATGTTCATTGACGCTGGCAGAAGACGTAGTAGTACTCGTAGGAGTTGTTAATGCCGACCCCAATGAATAATTCAAGCGCCGTAACGCAACTTTCTCGGCATGTGTTTTTTCCTTTTGTAGCGTGCTCAACTAAGGCGACTTTTAGGCAGGATGTACTCATATTTTGGAAACCGGGGAATTTCATGGCAGAAATGCAGGGGCATCATGCGTTGAAGCAATTTGTGCGAAAATGAGATATGTCATTTTCACGAATTTTACACACCAGGTGTCTTAGTGGGTCTCTCATTTTCTGTGAATTAAAAAAAATTGTTTAACGATAAATGTTCAATGTAGGCGCAAGAATGTTATAATGGTCGTCTATGGGAAAAGTGACTGTGGTCCGTGCCCAGAAAATGTGCTCGACAAGCTACCTCAAATATCTCGCGATCGCTGATTAGCCGTTCGGTCGCCAGTCAAGCCAATCAAAACGCGCTGAACATCGAATCACTGTTTCACTATATCGCCACGCGGCATTGAACGAACGAATAATTTCAAACCAATCATGATTAAGCTTTCTCGGATATCTTGGATGTTTCAGTAGTATACGGGGGCATCTGAACCCTCAAAAATGTGGAGCAGATTTGGTTCATTCTGATTGGTCGAAATTTGAAATGGAGCGTTCTGTTTGGTCGTGCGCTTATTGCCGCCAGGGGCGCCACGGTATAATCCCCTATTATCGCTCAACCGTTTGCGATTATACTGTTGGTGACCGCTCTATGGAGACTGCCATCTTGTTTTGCTGCCATATTGTTTTGCGCTGATACGATTGCCAGACGGCGCTGCGGGTCAAGTTCAATATCAAAGACCTTTGCGTTAATGCGATTGCCAGTTAGGATCAGGGTTAGGGTTAACCCTAATTCTGTCGTCTGTAGTGAACCCTGACCCTAACCCTAAAAGAACATGCAGGTTTCAGGTGAACCTGGGTGATGCGGTCACCAAGAGGCATTTTCCTGGGTGATACGATTGCCGGAGAGGGGTTTCGGGAGGGAACGAAGGGTCTGTTAACAGCAGCGACAGCAGCAGCAGTGGTCATTAACAGGGTCGTTAATAGGGTTCGAAGAGGCTAACGAGGAAACGAGAAACGAACACAACACGATGTCGTACGAGTGCACACGTATTTTATCGAACGACACGATTGGCATGACGATACAACGAAGGTAGCGTAATATCGCTAAGACTACAACTATGAATGATGATGATGATGATGATGATGATGATGAGACGACTTACGGATGTTTCCCATCACGCTAGAGGTCGCGAGCTTAGGGGTGTCTCCACCGCGCCAGAGGCTCGAGGTTGATTATGATGATGAGACGACATACGGATGTTTACCATCACGCCAGAGGTCGCGAGCTTAGGGGTGTCTCCACCGCGCCAGAGGCTCGAGGGTGATGATGATGATGATGATGAGACGACTTACGGATGTTTCCCATCACGCCAGAGGTCGCGAGCTTAGGGGTGCCTCCACCGCGCCAGAGGCTCGAGGGTGATTATGATGATGAGACGCCAGAGGTCGCGAGCGTAGGGGTGTCTCCACCGCGCCAGAGGCTCAATCGATGTATGATGTGCGATAGTACAGTCTACCTCGCCGCAACTATTTAAGCCAATCAAACACGCGGCAATCGTTAGCTACTAAATTGGTGCCGAACAGGTTGATAAAAGTTCTCGTCGGAAAACCGTTACAACATAAGCTATGCAATAGTGTCCACAAACGTTAGAAAGAGGACTCAGACATCTCTTGCTATTATGAGTCCACTCGGAACAATGTTCGTTCATGAAAGTGCAGAACGCAGCGTGAAGGTAGACCGTATGAGAAGAAGTAATCGCCGCGTCCGTCGGCGTCTAGGTACAGCGCTATCCAATGTTCGGCCGGTTCGTCACCGTCGTCGGTGTTGCACACGAAGGCCGCAGGCAGGACAACGTCCATAGTCGTCGTAGACAATCCGTCTTTGGGTACGACACCGCGAAATATCGATCTGGTGCGCGGGTCCATCGCCAGTAGTCTGTCGATCTGCGGAGTGTCCATCTCAGTAGTCGTAGATGACGTTGCGGTTCTTGTCGATTTCCAGCACGAATTCGGCGTAGGCGACGACGTTCACGGTGGTCGGCAGCGCGTTACGGAAATGCAGCTCTATGCGTAGGTTACCATTTTGTACCAGATGGAAGCAGGGACCATCGCACTGATCAGGGGTCAGGTCAAAACCGAAGAAGGTGTAGCCGTGCCAGAAGTCGCTGCGAGTCAGACCGTTCCCCTCGTCCTGCCAAATCTTGCCGGTCGAGGTGAACAGACTCGTGTAGCTCCCGACGAAGAGGTCTTCTTCGAAATTGGGCTGGAAAGATTTGGAGGGTGTCTGTCGTCCTTCCACGTACACTGCGAGGAAGTTAATGTCGTTGTTCTTGGCGTGAAACGGATTGTTGTCGTACGCACAGTTGTACGCATCGTTATCGATGCAGCACAGCACCAGACGTTCTCGTGCGTGTGCGATCGAGCGCCGCGGGAGTACACCTTACAGTCGACGGATCGCATCGGATACTTGAACGTGCTCTTCTCGAGAGCCTTGATGTGGGCAATCTGCACGGTCGGATTCAGGGTGGCCTTCTTTGCGAACAAGGTGGCATTGACAATGGTGATCTTGTAATTGGGATTGACTCCACCAGCCATGAGTGCAAACGCTGGCTTACTGCGCACCAGACGTATCTTGACATCGACTCCGTTGATCAGTTATTTATCTTGCAGAAACAGATCCACGTGTAGATGACCCATCATGTCGACGACCCGACTCCGTACGATGTTTGCTCGTCGAGCCATGAACATTGCGTTAGCCGCGGGTCCGTCGTCTATGTCCTTGTGCCACAATTTACCCGTTAGCTGAGTGTCCTTGGCATCGGTGCCGTAACTCCGTTCAGGTAGACATCGACTTGACTGAACAGCGAATGTAGCCAGTTATTCACTGGTCCCACGGGAAGGGCCAAGAGGAGATCGTCCCCGTCGGCTCGCGTCACCTTCACCTGCACGTGTAGCATCGTGTTGGCGAGATCTAGGTAATCGTCTCCCGATCCGGGTATCAGGAATTTTATTGGTCCACCCGAGTGCAGAGAAGCCATGGGCTGATGTTCTACTATGCGACTGTCGACGATGCTGTTCTGAGTCGGGGGTACGGTAAAGAGATCCAGTTCGCTGTTGACCACCTCGCACGACTGTCATAATCGCCATCGTCGAATACGTCGGCTTCGTGTTTCTTGAAAATATGTCTCTTGCGCTGTCTCGTCGCTGTAGTGCCTCCTTTCTTTGCAGACATGTGTTTTATACGATTACGTGGTCGCACACCAGGTATCAAAAGATCACGCAGCATAGTCTTACCGGTATCCGTGATGCGTCGTTTGGCAGCATGTTTTATGCTCTGTCCGGACAAGATGTCGTCGGCGATGTGCACGCCGGTCTTCATCGCTCCCTTTCCCAAAGCCACTGCACCTCTCTTGATGAGTGGCATGGCGTTGTGCAGCTGACCTCCGAACAGACTACCTAGTCCGTGACCCCGTTGGTACGGGGCATCGGCGAAGTAGGGTAATGCACCACCCGCCTGACGCGCGTAATAGTCTTTGTAATTCATCTTCAGAACAGTCCGGTCCTACACCGTCGAAAATGAAGCATCATCGTCACTCTACCGTATTCGAATGGTACGCGTCGTCCGGTGTCGTTTCTTATATCCGTCTCGATCGAGTGGAAGTGCGAGTAAAACACAGGTACGTAGTGAATATTAGTGAATCGATCAGATACCGTGGCGCCGTGACTTCCGCTAACCAAGAGGACTCGCAACAAAGGGGCGAGACTTTCACCGACTATGCGAGACTCCACGACGTTTGTATAGACGTAGATTGTATTGAAACCTTGATCCATGTGCACCACATTTTCGGCCTCTTTACGATAGGTGTACGAACCATCGGGAGTCTCTTCGGGTGGCAAAACGATGTCCGTTCCACATAGTCTCGGGTGAACGTGCGTGTCATGTCTGCTGCTGCTGCTGCTGGTGGACTGCTGACCACCGAAGGTCCGAATCCTAACATTCTTACCAGCGCGCTATGGTGAGGTACAGTGAACTCGGTTCTCGGTGTCATGTACAACGTCATTTTTTGAGTGATGGAACTGTAGCTCAATTTTGCCCGTGTCTTATCCTTCCATATACGACCCAGTACCTTGTTGACATGATTCATCAATGTCACAGGACCTTCGTAATATCCATAACTTATCTTTGCACTCGGTATTTGACCCATAGGTTCGTGCTCGTTGGGGGAGAACCAGCTGTCGTCCACTCCGACGTTGTACCAAGTATGTGGGTACTGTATCTCTGCCAACCCACACTCCCACTCGCCAGTCAGATCGATACGTTGAGGCAAGTCCGTGGTGTAATGAGCCAACGCATTGTCGGGATACATCTTCATGGAAGCGTTGCTAGGCAGCGTCAGGTAGAAATCATTCGTCATGACGTCTCAAAGTGGGATTGGGCAATAGGTAACCCAACGAACAACTCAACAGAGCCGTCCACAGATTAGAATTCTCGTGACATGTCGTCAGGTTGTAAATGCTTATCAGGATGACCGTGTACAAGACGACGACCTGACACAGAAACACTATCTCCTCTCGAGGACATACGGTACTGAAAAGATGCCAAGGAGTGCTGTCTTTCTCGCTCTGTGCGTTAGTACTGTCCTCTTCTTCTATGACGGCTGTTGCGGCGGCGGCGGCAGCGGTGAAGTGGTATGTTATCGACTCGTCTGTCATCGTTCGAGTGAAGTAAAGACAGACGCGCCGCTAGACTTTATAGCCAACGAGAGCCTTGGCATCGACCCAGCTGTTGAACTTGGAGGGGTAGTCGTTCCATTCCACCAAAGCCTCCGTTCGTCTACCCACCTTACGGCGCTGCATTACCGATTCCACGCGGTATACTTTATCGACGGGCACCGACACCTTCTGCAGTTCTGGTTCGTAGAAGATGCCGTCCAGCACTTCGCCGAGATCGTCGATCAATCGGTACACGGTTGGATCGGAGGGGTGAACCTCGTGTATGGTGAACATCTCTTCGCTCCAATTCGCCATGTAGCCTTTTTCGAACAGTCTCTTGAACTTACTGACGCGCACGCGATTCGACACACGGAACTTGGGCACGCCCTTACCGTCGTGACCGTACAGACGCTGCCACACCTCTTCTTTATTCTTTGCATTCACCTGTGACGGAGTCATGCCGATGCTGCGGTGGTGGGTTTTGTTGTACGACTGCACAAAGTCCTGAAGGACGTCGATGAATCGCCACGTCTGGTGTTTCCTGAAGTATCGCCACATACGCGTCTTCAACGTTCTATTGAATCTTTCGACGATGCTCGCTTTCGTCTCCGCGTTGTGAGTGGAGAAGCGGTGGATGCTGTACTTCTTCAACAGAGCCTGAACGGACCGATTCAGAAATTCGAGTCCTTGATCTGTCTGCAACGTCTTTGGCCAGCCTTCGGTGAACGTGCTTTTCAGCGCCGTCACCAACGATGCTGCGGACTTGTTCTTCAGCGGAACGCACCAAGCCACTTTCGTGAACTCGTCGATCACCGTAAGGAGAAAGGTCATACCGTCGTTGTCGGTTTTCAAATTCGACAGGTCGACGAGATCGCCTTCCACTGCTGACGTGGACCTCCCACGACGACGAGTCGTCTCCTGAAATGACGTCTCGCGGTTTGTGTAGGGTATAGGCGTCCTGTTCTGACAACCATTCTTCGACGCGCGTGACCCGTCGCAAGGCGTCGACACCTCCGTAACTTGACAACCTTTTTCGGATCACAGTAGACCCTCTTCAGTTGTTTATTCCTCGACGCCATTAAAATATATCCGATGGGTTAACACTGGTGATGATGGTGACGTTGACTGCGTAGCACGGGTCTTGACGTAAAGCAGAACACCCACTACCACGCCCACAACGACGGTGATGGACCGCAAGTCTTGTAGTGAAACCAAATCCCGAGTGACCCTACTAGTATCAGACGTCAGACAATAGTGTTGGCGAGCAAGTAAAGTCCAATGCAAAGTAGCGCAACGATGACGGAACGGTACGTGTCCTGTGGATCGCACATTGCAGCACACACTGTGCTATGGACACGTATCACACAACCTTAAAAGTCGTGCCAACTAGCCAATAACGTCAAAGTCTTGTGTCGTTGCCGTCATTCTGAGGGAGGGTGGGTATGGAATGTTCCATTCGACTACGTCGACGAGCGAGGGGTGTCCAACTGAGTGATCTCCGTGCACTACTCGCACCAGCACGAGTTCGACGAGACGGAGTGGCCGTCGTCGTCGTCGTTGCCATCCCATCGGATCGTTCTTTCTCTTACGCAACAGATCATTCACGAGATCCAACACATTACTTCCGACAACCGGCACACCCTCGTGGATAAGTTCGCCACGTGTGGTCCACGCGATATCTCGTTTGAGATGCTCCATCAAACGTCTGGCTTTGATCTGCATGGTCTTGGCAACGGTGTCCACGACGTCAACCTATATTTCGCTACTACGAGCTCCTACTGTTCCCTGCACCACAGGTCCCGACCACAACCCCGTTCCTGACCCCGATGCTGCTGCTGACATCGAGTCGTTCAACGAGACCACGAGTACCGGTTCCTTGACGTGTTTATCGGACAAGGCGTTGTACCGCTGCAACACAATGTTACCATGGTCCTATAGTCGAAGTCCTTTCTATCGAGGATGGTCATCATCTCGTCGTCGAGGGCTTGTACTTTCTTACCTAGGGTATCTGTGGATGGTGGTGGTGGTGCTGAGCGAAGTGTGTCCAACAGTCGCGGATCCACCAAGACCATCTTGCGTGCGGGTTCCATCTCTCTCTCTCTCTCTCTCTCTCTCTCTCTCTCTCTCTCTCTCTCTCTCTCTCTCAAGACCGAACTTGTCAACGGTGCTAGGTAGACCGATAGGAAGCCCCCGCTCTGTCCCTCGCCGACCTATCGTTGCAGTAAGATACGTCTTCTCCTGGCAGCTGGCGTTCGTCCCTAAGACAACTCGCGTAAATTCGTTCTGTATTTACTGAAACGTTGCCTCTGTAAATCGGACAATGGAATGTTATTTTTTTTAATATGTTGTAGGCACACTCGGCCAGTGCACACAGCGGCGTCGGCGTTAGCGATGATGGCTCTTCTCAGTTTGGTGCTCTTGTATCTGTTCAGAGCCTATATGCACAAGATGTGTATCTTCCCCAGGTCAGACATGGTGCGAATGAAGAGACGATCCACGCACTCGGTCTTTTTATACCTTCGGTAAGTTCACGTACCTGAAGCCTTCGTCTGGAAAGATGGCCGTGCTCAGACGCATGTCTTCGGGTGTGTCCTGTTTGAGATCGACCAATAGATAACCGTACGGTACCGACGTGGTGTCTTTAAAAGCCTCTGGTACGAACTTCGCGCGCCCTGGATACATCTGACGAGCCAAGTGCGACATCTGCGATGCGTCACGAGATTTTTGAACAACACCATGTACTGAGAATTCAGACTGATGGTACGACTCTCCTTGTTTTTAGGGAACAAGTTCTGTACGAGAAATAGCACGGATGAGTTCCTGTGATGACTTTTTTTAGTGAACAAGGTCGTGACCCGTTCGTCCGATTCCGCCATGAGATCGTCTATGATGATGAGATTCCTCGTTGTCGAATCGAGTATGCTCGCACTCGGCAACCCTTCCTCGAACCGCAATTCGACTAAGTCCATCGTTGCGTTGGCCTCTTGCCATTTTCCGCAATACCACGTGATCCGTTTGGGAGGTGGATCGATCATCGTAGCAGCGTGATGCAGCATACGCGTCACGAAAGTACTTTTACCACATCTCTTCGGTCCGGCGACGATGTACGTGAAAGGATGTTTCCACCGCACGTCCATGAAAGACAACCAGTGTGCATCGCCTTTTCTAAACGTCGTGTTTATATAGTCTGTCGCTACTACTGTTGACGCGCTTTCCGACAACAACCATCGTTTTAGATGTAGGATGCATAGACAACACAGCAGGTGAAAATGTTCTTTGAAAGTTCGGGATCGTAACTCCAGCGGAATTCAGAAACTCTCATGACAGGAACCAAAGCATCACCTTGAGACACTGATTGGTCAGGACTAATATCATGGATCCATATCTTGTATGTAACAGACAGTACCTTAACCTGATCAAAGTTATCATACAACTAGCAGGAAGTTGGTAGGGAAACTCATCAAACGAGAACTTCGAATTAAAGCAAGTCCACTCTCCTGCACCAGCAATGAAATAAGATCCACACTGCACATTACGAATATAGCAGTGTGCTCTACGACGAAAGGTTTTAGCACGTATCCTCTTACAAGAAATTCGCCGTCTATAACGCTTGCGAACACCAAACCTACGACGGTGATTATAACGAGTATGAACACATCGCCTAGCACTACGTCAACAGGCCGTACGACCGGCGTGCATCGTCTTTTCTACACGTCCACCGGACCCGTGCTCACTCCGTCCTCGTGCACCACGCGTTTGGCATAGAAGTAGGTGATACCCGCTCTCTCCTTCACGTACGTCAACACGGACGAACGATGCACCGGAACCCGCGGTTCTTTCCACTTCCGCTCCGACGGTTGGCGAGCACCTCTAGGAACGCGTCCTCGTTGATGGCGTTGTGACGCTTGCTCAGTCCTTTGGTGCTGTACTTGTCGGTGGCTCCTAAACAATAGTACGTCTCGCTGCACAACCCTACGAACCGTCACCGGACCACTCGACCTTGAACAGACCTGGTGTCCTCTTGTCGTACACCTTGTGCGCCTTACAGCACACCTCGTCATCGACCCACGGACGATCGGCTAGTCGACAGCTTACGTACTCGTTCTGATGTTCTTCGCAACATTCGGACGGCAACCATTCGGATCGATGTCGGAAATAATGTTCTCGTAGTTCCGGGGTCACGTAGACGGACTCGCCGGCCAAGGCCAAATAGCCGGAATCTGTATCCATCCCGCAGTACTGAAAAAGAGGACGCTCCAGATATATGTTGATAAATTCGTAATAGAACTGCAGCATTCGCATCTTGGCGTACTGCAGAACGAAGAACCCCATGTGTACGGGCAGGGCGTACATAACGATTTTCTTGTTCATCGCTATCTCGTACGCATCGTCGACGACGACGTCGAGTTGTCGGAACCGTCTATCGTTGACCGTGAGCGATGCCGCCTTCGCCGTGC
Organism: Lamellibrachia satsuma; assembly: GCA_033239005.1. Taxonomy (NCBI): domain Eukaryota; kingdom Metazoa; phylum Annelida; class Polychaeta; order Sabellida; family Siboglinidae; genus Lamellibrachia; species Lamellibrachia satsuma. The sequence continues at coordinate 1,528,155 of BSQZ01000074.1, read as the reverse complement.
AGTATTTCACTTCGCGATGTCGATCCACGTCGGTGATGGTCTTCCCGTAACCCGAGTTCCCCAGCAACCTCATGGTGTCTGCGATGATGGCCTTGTGCGGGTGGACGTCTCCCTCGCGTCGGGCCTTGGACACCGCTTCGCCGAACCACCGGAAGCACGGGATGGGGGTGTACTCGACGACATTGTAGACGCGAGTCAATTCGAGTCCGTGTTCCAAGCACCATCTCAGGAGCAATATCTTGTCGCCGTGGAAACTGCCCACGAGCATGCGCCGCGGAGTCGTCATGATGTCGTGTTAATCGGCGTATTGGCTCATGAAAGGTCCGAGATCGTCGCGGGTCAGACGGATGTTTTTAAACACCGGCTGCATTTCGGAAAAAATGCTCGTGTAATGTTATCGGCACCGAAACATCACATTTGATCAATCCGAATATGATTCCGTCACGCACTCCTCACAGGATATGTTGCGACGTCATCGTCCACCGCACGTGGCGTCGTCGTGGAAAGGCAGCATTCAGACACTTTTTTCACGACCGGATCTCTTCTCGTCTCTTTCCACTCGCATTCCCACAACTCGACGACCTCGACAAAGTGACGTACGAAGGCGGTGTTCTTTCGGGTCTCGGCGAGCAGTTGGGTCATGGGTTTCTCGTTGACGGCGTTCGTTTCTAGACCCAAGCACGGGTGACCGTGGTGTAAACATCAGTGGAACTGATACGCCGTGTTCCTCTCGATGCACCACCCGTCTACCGGAAGTTTACCGATCCTCTTCTCTCGACCGTTGACTTGATGTCGTGTGGCGCGTCCCGTTCTTGTGGCTTCCCATGTGAGCCATTCTACGGCCATCTGACCGTGCAGTTGTGCCGTTTCGGGTCTAAAGTTTTTCTCTTCCGGTCGTCGCGTGTACATCCCGTCGGCATGTCTTGCATGAGAGACCACAGGTACAGAGCGTTGGCATCGTAGCCGACGATCGATTGACACGGACGAGCGGCCTCTCCGTACTCGTTCTGATGTAGCGTGGACACTCCTTTCTCGTGATAGCGGTGCAAAACGAGCGAAGGTCCACCAACCACGTGATCTTTGACGAGATGATGAATATCTTTATACTTCTCGTTGAAGAGCGTAAAGTACGTCTTCTCCGGAAGATCGTTGAACAGGTAGAGCAAGGTCACACCGGATACGCTGATGCCCTGTTTGAACATGTCTATGCCGCGTTGTTGGTAGAAGGCGAACTGTATGTCGATGGCTTGTAGAAAGGGAACCACGTCTCTATTGTTGCACCAGACGAGAGCGTCTCTCGAGGTCGTCATGCCGTTATCACGCCAGGCTTCTTGACAACAGACGTAATCCTCGTCGGAAATACCCTCGTTCTTCAATTGACTGAAGAATGCTTCTTTTGCTGGAAGTGCGGTATCGTCGAGTCTGTCCAGACAGTCAATATATTCATCATACGGGAAAAACCCTTTTGTTATTTTACAACCGTACGCTTTCAGATATTTGCCGTAGCTGAATCCTGGGGCTATGTAATTGGTCATGTCTAGGAATTTTAGCTTATCCATCAACAGACACACAAAAAACGACCCGGCGCCATCGTTCTCTTCTTCTTCTTTTTCTTTCTCTTTGTCGTCTTGTTCCATTTTTTCTTCTTCTTCTTCTTTCTTTGACAGGAAGTAGGGAACGAGGAACTGTTTGACGACAATGCGATCGTACTTCCCCGAATTAAAACCGATGACTGGTAATTTATGAAGCCAGTCGTGAAGCTGTTTCATCAGCGTTTTGTACTGGTTGCTCGGTTGACGACATTCCTCGTCTTCAGATGATTGTGCATTTTCGGGGTTTTCCTTCCCTTAGCCATAGCCTCATTTGCCCAGCACGACGTACTGGTTATCAGGGTGCACCACGGGGAGGTGAGGTTGACTTGAGTGTCTTTACGGTTGAGTGCATCAACACCCCTTACACCCCAATATAGTAGAATTTAATCGAGTGTACCCATTACCGTCTGGTTACAACACCTCACCACCCCCACTATTCTACTCTATGGAGCGTGTCTATATGTAGAGGGGTGTCACTAGCGAGAATGCAACACCTTCTTCAAGTTGCGTGTGACAGTCTATGATATTGTGAGACAGAGCAAGGCAGGCTAGAGACAGTGTCGTGAAGTACAGAAATATATGCTGAGATGCTGAGAAAAATTAAGGCAGGCTGGAGACAGTGTCATAAAATAAAGCTGAGATGGTGTCATTTTGTTAGTTTGCTGGCCAGAAGTTGTATGAAGTTGTGTGAAGTTGTGCGAAGTTGTGCAAAGTTGTGTAATATTGTGCAAAGTTGTGTGAAGTTGTGCGAAATTGTGTGATTTTGTATTCTAGCTATGTACTGAGGGTGTAGTGACTATGTATTCCAGTTATGTACTGAGGGTGCAGCAACCATGCATTCGAGCTGTGTCCTGGTTGAGCAGTAACTGTGTATTCTAATAGTGTACTGGAGATGTAGTGACAATGCATTATAGCAATGTACTGGAGATACTGTGAATATTTTGTATTTTAGCTGTGTACATAGTGTGTAGTGACAATATAGTGTAGATGTGTACTGAGGGTGCACTGGCCATGTATTCTAGCAGTAACTGTGTATTATATTTGTGCACTGGAGTTGTAGTGACTACATCTTACAGCTGTGTGCTGGAGATACAGCAGTGACCATGTATTCCAGTTGTGTCCTCGGTGAACAGTAACTGTGTATTCTAATTGTGTACTGGAGTTGTAGTGACAATGCATTATAGCTATGTACTGGAGATATGGTGAATATTTTGTATTTTAGCTGTGTACAGAGTGTGTAGTGAATATATATTCTAGATGTGTACTGAGGGTGCACTGTCCATGTATTCTAGCAGTAACTGTGTATTCTAATTGTGTACTGGAGTTGCAGTGACTATATCTTACAGCTGTGTGCTGGAGATACAGCAGCGATCATATATTCGAGCTGTGTCCTGTTTGAGCAGTAACTGTGTATTCTAATCGTAACTGTGTATTCTAATCGTGTACTGGAGTTGTAGTGACAATGCATTATAGCTATGTACTGGAGATATTGTGAATATTTTGTATTTTAGCTGTGTACAAAGTGTGTAGTGACTATATATTGTAGATGTGTAGTGAGGGTGCACTGGCCATGTATTCTAGCAGTAACTGTGTATTCTAATTGTGTACTGGAGTTGTAGTGACTATATCTTACAGCTGTGTGCTGGAGATACAGCAGCGATCATATATTCGAGCTGTGTCCTGTTTGAGCAGTAACTATGTATTCTAATCGTAACTGTGTATTCTAATCGTGTACTGGAGTTGTAGTGACAATGCATTATAGCTATGTACTGGAGATACTGTGAATATTTTGTATTTTAGCTGTGTACAGAGTGTGTAGTGACTATATATTCTAGATGTGTACTGAGGGTGAACTGGCCATGTATTCTAGCAGTAACTGCATTATAGCTATGTACTGGAGATATTGTGAATATTTTGTATTTTAGCTGTGTACAGAGTGTATAGTAACTATATATATATATATATATATATATATATATATATATATATATATATATATATATATATATATATATATATATATATATATATATATATATATATACACATATATATTTCTAGATGTGTACTGAGGTTGCACTGGCCATGTATTCTAGCAGTAACTGTGTATTATATGTGTGTACTGGAGTTGTAGTTACTATATCTTACAGCTGTGTGGTGGAGATACAGCAGCGACCATGTATTCGAGCTGTGTCCTCGGTGAACAGTAACGGTTTATTCTAATCGTGTACTGGAGTTGTAGTGACAATGCATTATAGCTATGTACTGGAGATACTGTGAATATTTTGTATTTCAGCTGTGTACAGAGTGTGTAGTGACTATATATTCTAGATGTTTACTGAGGGTGCACTGGCCATGTATTCTAGCAGTAACTGTGTATTCTAATTGTGGACTGGAGTTGTAGTGACTACATCTTACAGCTGTGTGCTGGAGATACAGCAGTGACCATGTATTCCAGTTGTGTCCTCAGTGAGCAGTAACTGTGTATTATAATTGTGAACTGGAATTGTAGTGACAATGCATTATAGCTATTTACTGGAGATACTGTGATTATATTTTGTACTTTAGCTGTGTACAGAGCGTGTAGTGACTATATATTCTAGATGTGTACTGAGGGTGCACTGGCCATATATTCTAGCAGTAACTGTGTATTCTAATTGTGGACTGGAGTAGTAGTGACTATATCTTACAGCTGTGTGCTGGAGATACAGTCTGTACATTTATTTTATGACACTGTCTCGAAACTGTCTTGCTGTTTCTCATCGTCTCAGTATACATTGATGTACATGAGCTAGAATGTGGCTGGAGGTAGGAGAGACAGAGGACTGTATAATATGGTGGACGCAACTTATCAGGATGTGGTTAGAGGTAGGAGAGAGAGATGACATTATGGTAGATGCAATGTATCAAGAACCACAATGTGGCGGAGGCAGTGCTTAAGGAGCCAGGATGTGGCTGGTGGTAGGGGAGACAGAGGACTGTGTGGTGGAAGCAGTGTGTAAGGAGCCAGGATGTGGTTAGAGGTAGGAGAGATAAAGGACTGTATGGGAGCAGGATGTGGCTGGAGGTCGGAGCAACTGAGGACAGTATGGTGGATGCAATGTATAAGGAGCAAGGGTGTGGCTGGAGGTAGGAGCAACTGAGGTATGGTGGATGCAATGTATCAGGAGCAAGGGTGTGTCTGGAGGTAGGAAAGACAGAGGACTGTATGCTGGACGCAATTTATCAGGAGTCAGGATGTGTTTGGAGGTAGGAGAGATAGGGGACTGTATGGTGGACGCAATGTATAAGGAGCAAGGGTGTGGCTGGAGGTAGGGGAGACAGAGGAATGTATGGTTTAGGCAATGTATAAGGAGCAAGAGTGTGGCTGGAGGTAGGAAAGACAGAGGACTGTATGATGGATGCAATGTGTAAAGAGCCAGTATGTGGCTGGAAGTAGGGGAGACAGATGACTGTATGATGGATGCAATGTATCAGGAGTCAGGATGTGGCTGGAGGTAGGAAAGACAGAGGACTGTATGATGGACGCTATGTGTAAAGAGCCAGTATGTGGCTGGAGGTAGGGGAGTCAGAGGACTGTATGATGGACGCAATGTATCAGGCGCCAGGATGTGGCTCGAGGTAGGGGAGACAGAGGACTGTATGATGGACGCAATGTATCAGGAGTAAGGATGTGGCCTGAGGTAGGAGCAACTGAGGACAGTATTGTGGACGCAATGTTTAAGGAGCAAGGGTGTGGCTGGAGTAGGAAAGACAGAAAACTGTATGATGAACGCAATGTGTACGCAATGTATAAGGCGCAAGGGTGTGGCTGGGGGTAGGAAAGACAGAGGACTGTATGGTGGACGCAATGTATCAGGAGCAAGGGTGTGGCTGGAGGTAGGAAAGACAGAGGACTGTATGATGGACGCAATGTTTAAAGAGCCCGGATGTGGCTGGAGGTAGGGGAGACAGAGGACTATATGATGGACGCAATGTATCAGGAGTCAGGATGTGGCTGGAGGTAGCAGATACAGAGGACAGTATGATGGATGCAATGTGTAAAGAGCCCGGATGTGGCTGGAGGTAGGGGAGACAGAGGACTGTATGATGGACGCAATGTATCAGGAGTCAGGATGTGGCTGGAGGTAGGAGATACAGAGGACAGTATGGTGGACTTAGTGTGTCAGGAGCCAGGATGTGATTGGCATTAGGAGAGACAGGGGACTGTATGGTGGACGAAATGTATAAGGAGAAAGGGTGTGGCTGGAAGTGGACGCAATGTATCAGGCGCCAGGATGTGGTTGGAGGTAGAAGCAACTGAGGACAGTATGGTGGACGCAATGTATAAGGAGCAAGGGTGTGGCTGGAGGTAGAAAAAACAGAGGACTGTATGATGGACGCAATGTGTAAAGAGCCAGGATGTGGCTCGAGGTTAGAAAGACAGAGGACTGTATGATGGACGCAATGTATCGGGAGTCAGCGCGTGGCTGGAAGTAGGAGCAACAGAGGACAGTATGGTGGAGGCAATGTGTCAGGAGCCAGGATGTGGCTGGAAGTAGGAGAGACAGAAGACAGTATGTATGTATGTATGCATGTATGCATGTATGTATGTATGTATGTATGTATGTATGTATATATATATATATATATATATATATATATATATATATATATATATATATGTGTGTGTGTGTGTGTGTGTGTGTGTGTGTGTGTGTGTAAATAAATTGTAAATAAATTAAGGCAAGAGCATGATGGAATCACTGCACGCAGTAAGTAGTGAATGCATCTTTATTATTCATATAATCATGCATCTTTTATTAAAGCAGAGTGTCACTGCACACAGTGCGGAAGTTCAGACAGGTTTAATCTTGGTAATAGTTTGCCTCGCCTGGTCAATCAGAATATAAGGGGTCTGTGAGTAACAGCTCGGTGAAGGAACAAACACACTACACTACATATGTGCTGGGTAAATTGTAGGAATTATGGGTAAATTGAAGGAATTATGGGTAAACTGTAGGAGTAATGGGTAAAGTGTAAGAGCGCATTATTTTTGAATATTTACATATAAAGAAAATATAGTACGATATCGTGTTTTGTTCGTTTATCGTCTCCTCGTTAGGTCCTTTGATCTCAGTTATTAATTACCCTGTTAATGACCTCTGTTAACATACCCTTTGAACTGTTATTAATGACCCTATTAATGACCACTGTTAACAGACAGTCGTTCCTATGTCCACTATCGATGGGTCCTTTGATCTCAGTTATTACTGACCCTGTTAATGACCACTGTTAGGAGACGGTAGCAAAACTGCGCAATAACAGTGCACCGGTCGACACCCGACGACAATAGCGAAAACATCACGCGCCGTTCAACGGGCAACGAGCCAAGCATCCGGAGACGGTAGCAAAACTGCGCAATAACAGTTGACGGGAGGACTATATAAGGGCGAGCGAGTATTGGGCAGGGCATCGCAATTGTTCCGATTGTCTCTATCCGAAGTACGGAGATGGCCACCTCACAACAGAACGATGCCGAGATGACTTTGACAAAACTATAATAGCAAGAGACTTCAGAGTCCCCTGTCTAACGTTTGCGCACAATATTGCATAACTTATATAATGCTTCGTTGTAACGGTTCTCCGATGAAAACTTTCGTAAACTGTCAATTTCCACACGCGGCCATATTTCATCGTTCCTGCATTTATTCCGACCGCCTAAAGCTCCCAACGGTTCAGATGCGTCACACACAATTTATAACGTCTCGTGCTAGTCATTGCAACAATACCGAGCACCGCCGCACTGCGTGACCTCTCTGTCAGTTTCCACACGCGGTCGTATTTCTTCGTTCCTGCATTTATTCCGACTGCCTAAAGCTCCAAACGGTTCAGATGCGTCGCACACAAACGCTTCGTGCTACAACAGAGAACTCAGCGGTCCACTGATAAACACGCGTCATTTCGTAGTCCGCTCGATATCGGGTTACGGGATGATGTTATTTGCACAGCCGGACTCAGCCGTAGTCCTCTGGATGTCGGGTTACGGGATGATGTTATTTGCACAGCCAGACTCGGTAAATGTGTTTGTTTCTCGCCTCCTCGCTAGGTTAGGTTAGTGTCCGGGTTGGATCGGGGTAGGGGGGCAGGGTGTTCGGAGACGGTCGCTAGGTGACGCTGCGCTGAGATTAGGTCAATATACGGTCGCTAGGAGGCGCTGGAAACACTATATTAACGCTCAGTTCCTACTATCGCTCAGTCCCCTATCGCAACTCCCTCCTCATCCGGGGTGAGAACTAAGTCCCTACTACTATCGTTTCAGAATAATGGCATAACGATCAACGGACGAGTTCTGCGGTCTTCTTTCCGTCATCATCATCAGATTCGACGGGTTTATAAACGCACACGTTCGTTTGGAAAGTGGTCTCTACGCGATAGAGGTATTCGAGTGTGACTCCGGCAAATTCTTCCATGGGTACATCGCCATCCTGTTTGTACGTCTCGTAAAGTTTTGTAACGGCAGATTCCAAATGATAACGATCGCCTCCACGATGAAGAGCTCAGCATCGAAAGAGGCACAAATTATCGTTGCACCTCTTGCCATGGATAAGTTCTCTTTCCAGACCGATGACGGCTTTATTCTTCTTGATGCATGTCGGCAGGGTATTCATCTTGATGTATGTCGGCAGGGGATTCATGCTGACGCACCCAATTGGGTGATTTATGATTTTATTAATACAAAAAGTCACAATGATAACTATCTCGCACACCCATTGCGAAATGGGCCTCTGGCTTAACGCCCACTGTAAGATATATGTGTTTTTTATACGCTCTAAAAAATTAAACTCCTCCCGATTGGTGATGAGACTGGGTTCGTCCAGGTATCGACCACAGCAATTGCAGGAGGAATTATAGTACCTATAACATCCTGTGTTTTTGTTTTTCAAAACAAATCCATAACTCAAGTTGATTTTGAAAGCATTGGTCTGTTGTTCGAACATGGTCTTCAATGGAGTTTCTAGAGTAGTCGAATCTAGACTGCATAGTCTAAAATTTACCTTGGTCTGGAGAGGATACGCGCTTCCTAATGGATGACCAATTGTTGCGGACGACTTCTAACAAATCTGTTGAGAGAGCGTCGGGGAAGGGAAATCGATCGGGAGGGTCGATGGGATCTTCGCTAATGAAGGGGTGACGGGGTATAGTATCTTCCCTTTTCGCTCTTTTTGGCAATGGTGGAGAAACGACACATGTCGTTCTTTCATGCATTTGTAAGGCGTCATTTCTTGCAAACACCTTACCACATTTTATGCATACTGCTGGTGGCGAAACGGTGGTGGAATTACACGCCGTTCTTATATGTCTTAGAATATTGTATTTTTTTCCAAACACTCTGTTGCATTTTGAACATATGTATTTCATCGTTGCTGGTGATGCGCTGAAATATGTGTGCAAAGATCTGAGAACGATTGTGATAGGAGAATGTATTAGTTAGCATTCGTACAACTAAGGTAATAAAACAGGTAAAGTCGTCCCCCAGGCTTTACGCCTTAGGAAGCCATGAAGGCTCATATGGCCAGTGCTTAAACCTGGTTTCTGTAGTGCGAAGCATCTTAGAGTGCTGTTATACTGACTCTCCTGGAAAGGACACTAGTCCATCGCAGGTACCTTCCAAACAGTGCTTGTACTCATTTGCAGCTGAGTAGACTGAGGCAAAGTAGGGTAAACAAAATTGCCTAAACTTCGAAAACGAACTGCGCCCAGTGTGGGTCTTGAACTCACAACCCTCGAATTTTGAGGCCAACACCTTAATCACTAGGCCACGGCTGCCCCCCATTCTACAAATAAAGATAATATATAATAGATACTTGCAACACTTGGTGTACCGCTACCGTCGCGGTATCTCGACGTGTTGCTGCGTGGCTGTGGTGTTGAATCGAAGCGCTCTGTAGAGAACGGAGAACGGTTGTGATGACGATTGCAGCAGCGGCTCGGTTTATATAGCCTGTCGCTACAGCTGACGGTGCAGTTTTTCCTGGGATTTTCCCGGTCTGAACCGGTTTGAACCAGATTGAACCGGTTTGAACCGGTTTGAATCGGTTTGAACCGGTCCTGACGCACAACACGCGGGTAGCACGTGAATATCACGTGCACAGCATGCAGAACAATACCAAATAAGGGCATGCAGCTGGCGTAAGACACACACAACTCGCAGATGCAATGGTGTTTATGCATTGTAGACCTTGACCTTTTGACCTTTTGATCTCGCGGTGATAATGTAGGCTCATGGTGAAAATCAGAACCTACCCATAATTCCTATATTTTATCCATAACTCCTACAGTTTACTCATAATTCCTACAGGATACCCAAGGTTTTTTCCCGGTTTGAACCAGTTTGAACCGGTTTGAACCGGTTTGATCCTCTTCGTTAGAACTTTCCAGAAAGCGGCGGTTGTTTTTTTTTACTTTGACCTCGCGGTGTTTATGGAAAATTCCATGACTTTGTTCGAACGTTCCAGAAAGCTGCTGTGTTTTTTGTTGACTTTGACCTTCGCGAAACGACATACGTCGAAAAGTTCTCGATATAATGCAATGATGCGATATGCGTCGTATAGCTTATATGCACGGCTAGGTTTTTCCCGCTGGATACACGAAATTTCGTCAGCTATATTTCAGTCTGCTAGCAGGGTCAAAAGACATGAGTTCGTTGGAACGTTCCAGAAAGCGACGGTGTTTTTTTGTTGACCTTGACCTTTTGACCTCGCGGTGTTCTTGCAGTCTCGTGGAGAAATAGGCGATATGTAGGTGTCGACGCGAAACGACATACGTCGAAAAGTTTGTCGATAAAATGCAATGATGCGATATGCTTCGTATAGCTTACATACACGTCTACCTTTTTCCCGCTGCATGCACGAGCATTCGACCGCTAGGTTTCAGTCTGTTAGCAGGGTGAAAATGTGAGATCGTGTTTCTTTTCGTGAGCGTGGAAAATTCCATGACGTCGTTCGAACCGGTTCAAACCGGTTTGAACCGGTTCAACCCGGTTCTGTACCCAGACACGTCTCGAAAAGCGCTCCATTATCGTCAGTATTAAACCGAACCACCATTGTCATCACAACCGTTCTTCTTGCATGTTCTTTTAGGGTTAGGGTAAGGGTTCATATTTAGGGTTCACTACAGACGACAGAACCATAACCCTAACTGGCAATTGTATCAGTACAAAAGGTCGGTGACCTTTGACCTTCCATTAGTTTTACTAACCCTAACCATAACTGGTAATCGTTCCTACAGTTTACCAGTTTTTATGGAATTTTCTATTAGGATTAGTAACCCTAACCCTAACTGACAATTGTATTCACACTTGATCAGGTGACGTCATAGGATTCTCGACCAATCAGAACGCTCGCCACCGACCATTGACCTTGACCTGACGATCGAATCACCACAAAATAGTGCCCCAAAATCTCCTTATTTTAGATAATAGGGGAGGAGCTGTGACATTATTGGTAACGTGACTGCTCTCGACCAATCAGAACCGTCGACACATTTGACCCTGACCCGTAGCAGCGCTTACTGGTGACCGTATCATCGCAAAAAAACATGGCAGCAAAACAACAAGGCAGAATCCATAGAGAGGTCACGTAATATGCAAATGAGGGGGTGTGACGTCGTTGGTCACGTGACTGCTCTCTACCCATCAGAACCGTCGATACAATTGAACCGTAGCGCCCCTTTGCGACGGTTTCACCACAAAAGGGTGCAGTGTATTCTAATTTATGTTAATTCATGCAAATGAGCTGTGACGTCATAGGTCACGTGACGGCTCTCGACTAATCAGAACCGTCGACACAACTGACCTGTAGCGCCTCCTGGCGGTGAAACTGCTCTCGACCAATCAGAAAGTGTTCCATATTTGAGCGATAATATGGATTATACCGTGGCGCCCCTGGCAGCAATAAGCGCACGACCAATCAGAACGCTCCATTTCAAATTTCGACCAATCAGAATAAACCAAATCTGCTACACATTTTTGAGGGTTCAGATGCCCCATATACTACTTGTTTCAATTTCGGCTACTAAAAGGTGTGTTTACGAAGTACGGCAGACATATCCCTGACAGACTATCGACTATAATCATTTATCATGAAAAATAAAAACCTCAACCCCCCTATATGGTCTAAAAATATCTAAACGGATCTGGGCGATTCACAAGATCGACCCTGGGAGCACCCAAATCCGCGGAATTTCGCGGATCCGCGGAAAATTCTCATCCCTGCAACATGTGTTAACGGATTTGGATTTAAAATGCATCATTCAACTGAAATGCTCATGTTTTATTGAACAATCTCATTAAACTCTATATCAGGGTTCAATTCAATTAGGGTCTTGGAAAATTAGGCCAATGGCCCATCAAGGCAGTAAAATGGGATAATTTTTGGACAACATTGCACCAATGGTGCGGCATGCCAGTGTCAGTGATTTGTTGCAGATCAATTACAGTAATAATAATAATTATTAACTTCTATGGCGCCTATATCCTCAGGAACCTGAGCTCAGAGGCGCAACAAAACATAATTATTAAGCATAATCGTAAGGGACGTACAGAAGTCAGTATCAGAACGAGGGACATCCGAACATTTATTTTGGAAATGCAATTTGGAATAGATGTCTTGAGTTTTTTTTTCGGAAAACAGCAATAGTTTCAGATGTTTTCAAAGTGATAGGGAGTTCATTCCAGACCCTAGGCGCAGCGACAGAGAAACCACGTTTATCCAAGTTAAGTTTTGTTTTAAATACAATAAGTTGTCGTGAAATTGATTATCTTAGCTGCCTAGGGATATTTGAAAGATGCAGGAGACTAGCCAAGTAGGGTGGTTGTTGTGTAGATAGAGCACAATATGTAAGAGTGGACAGCTTAAAATGAATTCGATAAGCTAGTGTAACTGTTTAAGTAGTGGTAGTGACGGTGAAAACCGAGGCGCCCTGAGAACCACACGTGCCAGACAATTTTGTACTCGTTGGAGTTTAGCCAAGTCTCTATTAGCAATATTATTTAGTACAAGTAGGAACACTCCAAGCAGCCATCACTCGAAAAAGGCCACTCTACCTCAGCCTTTTTTTCCAGATCTGCACATCTGTAGATGATCTGACTAACAATTGTGAATTTGCAGTGCAAAGATCAACCTGAAATTAATTTGGCTGCATTCCGCATGACCAAAAAAATTAAGCGACTGCAGATCATGACCCGAAATCCCGTGGAGGAAGCTGTCAAGGAATTTGTTTGTGAGAGGTTGGACACAGTACTTCCATGTACCCAAGATGAACCTGAAAACCGTTAAACCTTTGGATGTGGGTAAAATATCCAAGAAGCAAACTTCTGTCTTGAGATCAACCCGTGAACTGTTTGGACGTTTCTTGATAATTAACCAGAGCCGAAATATATCTCTGCCAGAAATCTTCAAGTGCTCCTTGGGTCCAATAACCCTTGTCATTGCACCACCTGAGGGGAACTAGGTAAAGACTGTCAAAGCATCTCTGCTGAAGGAACTGAAGAAGAATTCTAGTGTTGTTAATGTGGTACCTTCTGACAGCACATGGATAGTACATGTGATGGCAATCCTGCAAGCAATCAAGGTAGACACAACAATGACATATAAGAAATTGGCCCATCTTGTTTTCATGTAGATTTAACAAGATTTAACAAGATTTGCCATCCAAGCCAAAGGCCCAGATGACAAGTGGACAAGGAAGCCATTGGCTTATCGAGAGTCCAACACTGTTCATCTACTTATAACCCGCCCTCCTGAGATATGTGTCAACCATGTTTTTAAACATATTCACGCTGCTAGCAGTTACAAAATATGTAGACAATTTATCCATTCATTTATTGTCCTCTGTGAGAACGAGTGCTTCCTGATGTCCAATCTACATTGATCCTTTAGTAATTTTACCTCATGCCCTCTAGTTCTGCTATCCTTCTTGAGTGAGAAAAACATATTTCTATCAATATTTTCATACCCATTCAATATCTTAAAAACTTCAATCTGATCTCATCTTAACCTCCTTGTCTCTAGAGTTGTTAAACCACATTCTTTCAGGCGTTTTCATAACTAAGGTCTCTAAGTTCTGGAATCATTTTAGTTGCTCTCCTTTGTATGCGTTCAAGCGTATCTATATCCTTCTTACGATATGGTCTCCATGCTTGTATACAGTATTCTAAATGAGGTCTAACTATTGCTTTATAAAGAGGTATAATTAACGTTTTTTCCTTGTACGTTATGTTTCTTCTAATCAATCCAATAATTTGATTACCCTTTGAAGCTGCAATACCACACTGCTCTGAAACTTTCATATCAGCGCTTATTGTAACTCCTAAGTCCTTTTCTTTTACAGTAGAACCCAGAACAGTATCTCCCATTTTATAGTTTACATTAAAGTTCCCATGTCCTGTATGTAGGCATTTACTTTTCAAAATTGAACAGCACCTGCCATTTCTCAGACCATTTCACTAATCTGTCTTGATCGTTTTGTAAATGTTGTTTATCACCATCAGTATTAACCTTTCTAAACAGTTTTGTGTCATCCGAAAATTTCAGTACGTTACTTGTTATACTGTCTTCCAAGTCATTGATATAAATTAAGAATAATATAGATCCTAATACTGATCATTGAGGTACCCCACTCAAAACCGATTTCCAATTCGAAACTTCTCCATCTACTACAACTCGTTGTCTTCTGTCAGTCAGCCATTATGTTGGAATGTCTTCGCGAATTGACTGGTTGGTGGACACTTATCCTGAAATTTCAATAAAGAATGAGGCGAGAGATCGCCGTACAACATCTACAGCAGAGCTGCTGGGAACAACAATTAACTCCGAGAACCAAATAATTGATCATCAGTTCAAAAAGTCACTTCGAAGTGCACAGTTCAACAAGGACTATCACATTTTTTCTGGACACACGGCAGCAACCTGTGTATGCACCAAAATTACGTAGGCGGTTCCTTTATGTGACCAGTGGAGAAGAGTGCCACCTGCTCCAAGTAGCAATGACTGACAGAAGTCATATAGCCATGACACCAGTTCCTGAGCTCAGATGTAACCACGAAGAAGCAGATAGTGGTTCTCAGGTTCCCTGATAGCGACATAGCCATAATAGCAATTGGAATTAGTCACACCATTCCAGCTACAATGTTATTCAACGCAGGGACACAACTGTGGAAAAGAAACATCGATATCACTCAAATTGGATCTACCAACGGACCAGACATGTGTGAAGCCCTGACTGGGTAATAGCTATCGTCCATTTAATGGTTATGACTCAACCAGCGCTTCTGTTGGTCACAGTAAAGCAAAAGGCTAAAAACTGCTACATGATCACTGTCACTTCAGAAGCACCATGACCAAACTTGGCAAATCATTTGTTGTCGATGAAGAACTACTGCACGAAGGTGAAGCGGCAGTGTGCGCCCTCTATGGGCGATTACAAGAGTATGATGTGAACGGATTTCGTCATATTATTTTTGGGTCGAGAACAAACAGACCCAGTGAAGTTGTCACCATGGAAGGATGCATGTCACAAATACATCAAGTGTGCCAACTATCAGGCAGCCATTTGGCGGCACTGCTTGGCGGCACAACCATCAGCGCCATCCCGTCATGGCAATGGAGAAGAAGTTTATAAGATAAATTAACCATTTCTTCATATATTGTAGATGAAATACTATATAATATAATATAACATAAAAATTTTTATGTTTTCATTTATTTGGTTATGTTACAAGGTTTTTAAAACATTTTGTAAATGTGAAAAAAATACTATAAAAACGAAGTTTAAGCTTTTTGAGAAAATCCCCATAGAAATAAATGACATACATATAAGCATGACAGTGTAACTGATAACTTTATGGCAGATTTTGGTTAACATAAACCAATTATGTCTGCTACACCACCGTGAATGAATTAAGCAAAAGTTGAATGACAGCCTAAAGTGGCAGTGTATTTTTGATACAAACCTTTCCCCAATCGTAACTTACTGCTGTATTACGTTGCGTGCACGTAAGACGCGTTCATATGCAACGTTGCAACATCGTGAGTGTTGTAGTTTTTCTTTTTTAAACATCATTTCCTGGTTGTTAATGAAAACACAATCTCAACAAATGCATGTTTTTGTGTTGAAATTTACGGTTTTTCACGGGCGTTTTATGTATTGTTGACAACACATAATGGCCATTTGTAATATTGACATGTCCCCTTAATTTGCCGCTACAATAGCCTTTAAATCTGTACTTGTAACGTGTTGTCGTCTATGGTATCAGGTTAAGCCAGCCATCTAACAAACACGTAGCGGATGTGTACGGTAATTTTTGATTGGCCCGTTATCCCGTAACACGTCACATATGGGTCGGTATTTCCATTTGTGTCAAAGGAACGATAAACTACGTTAACGCTCACTGAACTTTGATATTTGCTGGTTTAAGTACATGATTTAGTTAGGTAAATATAATACTGATGTGTACTAACTTTACAGTAACCAGATTATGTGTTCCGCTTTCACGGTGAACGAATATAGCTGGTTCTAACATCGTTGCGCACATGGACGTTACTATGGAAACATTATCGCTTTTCCAGGAATTCAAGGGAATTTCCAAAAGAACAGCGTTTTTAAAGATGTAATGGCGAAATATGACGGTAGTGCCGGATGACTTTTTTGTGGTGTCGACGTTTAGTTCAGTATATCCTACCATGTTATGAAGAAAAAAAGAAAAAAATCAACTGACACGCTATAGACGTCAAAGCCACCTTAAATAACTGTTAGCCAGAAATGTACGTAATCACATAGAAAGTCATTTACATGAACATAATGTCAGCTATGCCCACTCTGATAAAGATATTATGGTTTTGTTCGGGTTACTGAAATGTCTATATAATTTTTAAAACAAAACAAATTGCAATTATTCGTTCAGTTAGTTGAAGTAATTGACCGAATAAACTTAGACACCAGGTCTATTGATATGAAATTTCATATAAGGCATGACGTTATCGCTACGTGTGTGATTCTATCTAACGTATATTGACTGACAAACAGTGTATTTCATTTCATACATGGGCAAAAAGTTAAATTTGTACACATGACTGATGGTAAAAGATTTCTTTGCGTTATGCTATAAATAACTGTACGTGAGATCATAAGATGATTAACAAATAACTGGTTGACTTTGAGCATATTGTGCAACGATTTGTCATTTCCGGTCATTTTCTCGACAGATATGTTCATTAATATTGAATATATCTCTTCAGTTGTTTTTCCTAATAATGGTACATGGATATGGGAATATACTGATAGGAAATTGTCTGGTAAATATACTATGGATGTAAGTTGGGACCAAGCGAAAGCACTAAGGATATATATTTCACTAAAAAAGAATGAGTAATCGTTGCACATAATGGCTGAACGTATCATATTTATAACTGAAAGTAAAACATTTCGAGACACATTGCTGTTGTACATTCAATTATGTATCTACCCGTGAATTTATAACATGATTCAAGTGAAATT
>BSQZ01000074.1:1331026-1506026 GCA_033239005.1 Lamellibrachia satsuma | reverse complement strand
CACTCGTTCTCACAGAGGACAATAAATGAATGGAACAAATTGTCTACAGATTGTGTAACTGCTAGCAGCGTGAATATGTTTAAAAACAAGGTTGACATATATCTCAGGAGGGCGGGTTATAAGCAGATGAACATAATTGGACTCTCGATAAGCCAATGGCTTCCTTGTCCACTTGCCATTTGGGCCTTTGGCTTGGATGGCAAATCTTGTTAAATCTTGTTAAATCTACCTCCATCAAGCACAGACAGGTGCACATGATAAAAGCAAGCTGACACAATACTCTTAAAAAATTTTGTTGTTGCTCACTTGATAGTTTAGCTCTGGAAATTGGGACTTCAAATGATTGTCTGGACCCAACTTCTTTCATGCTTTCACAACTGTGATTGACACCTGTCCTGCTCTTTTAAATGCTGGCTCCCAAGTGAAACCATGTTGCAACAATTACATAGATCTGTTATGTTATCATTGCTATCTGCTAACAAATTGGCAGAAAATGCAACTATAATAGACTGCACAGGGTAAAAATTGCAATTGCTTATGACATGTAACAGGTTATTAATGCATTACTATATTGATTTAATATACAATATACACATTAATCAAAATGACATATGATAAATTTGTTTAAAGAAAATGTAAAAAAAAATAGATAAATATTAATGTAATTGTTTTTACATATACTGGAACTACTATATTTTCCCAACCTACTCTAGTCTAGCGCTGGGCCTAAAATCTGTTTAGCCAATTTGGCTAAAGTTTAAAATTTTCTTTAGCCAAATGAGATTTTGTTTAGCCATTTTTTTTAGCAGACACTAAGATGGCAAAACGTCAAAATGCAAAACATGACATAAAATAATGTGATCAGGCCTAATAAAAAAGAAACTAGTTTCTCGTCCCCGCCCACTTCCTTTTTTGTCTATGCCTCCTTTTTTATTTACTATTGAAAAGTTATTTTAAAAAGTTTTATTGTTTCTGTGACGAAATCTTTGTCCAAAACTTGCTGTACGAAATATTGTTATACTCTTTCAGTTCACTCATTATTCATCACACAAGGTGTAGGGATGTATTTGCATTCTACAGAGTCTAAAATAAGATTTGAATGATGATGTCTTGCATTAATCTTTGCACAGGCATTTATTAAATGCCATTCAGTTGTATGCCTGTGATACAAACTAATGACACCTTGGCCAAACCTACACGACATTCACAAATACATTCAACATTGCGTTTGCTTCTTGTTTGTTTCTAGTCAATTTAAGTAGTTTTCCAGTGTAATAGGTATATTGTGCCATCTTACATTTATGTAAATGTACTGGTGATTACCATACAAATGTAGCATCATTATTTTGCCTGCATCAAAATTGCAAACATTGAAAGATTTTTTTAATGTTACCACATTATATGGGACTGTGTTTTAAAGACTTAAATACGATAGAATTTATGCACCGTATAAAGACTTTTCCATAAGCTACACACACATTGTGTTGTATGTGTTGTTGAAGTGGTTTTGGCCACATTATCTGACAAGAAGGAATTTAAAGGGACATTTTGGAGGGAATGGTTGATGGTAAGACACAGTTTATGTCTTTTATGTTTTCAGGTGCTTCTACCTTCAGAAGTTCACAAGATACACATCTGAAATGTGTTGAATGTGTATTCTGGGTATACGAAAATGGAAAATAACTTTTTCATAAATTTATGAGAAGAATTTCATGTATTTATTTTTTGTGTTACAGCACAATGGCCTAATTGCAACCATCTATTGTCAGGGATACTGTTAATAACCTATTAGTTCAGTAGGCTTCTAGTTGCTATACGTTCAGAATAATTAAACCTGAAATTGTTATGTTGCTTACCCAATAATGCACAGTTAAAAATTGGTGGTCATAGGACTTGTCCCACATTCTCATTTTGGGTGCTGAAATTCGTAACATATAAAAAAGTCAAAGTTTAAGGCTTAGTTATTCTGAAAGTGTAGCACCTCAGTTAATTTAACTGTTTATTGCCAGCATACCTGATAATAGATGCGAGCAATTTGGGCATTGTACTGTAACACAACAATGAAATACAGACTGCTGAAATCGTTCTGGGAAGTTTTATAAAATGTTCTTTTCCATTTCTATGCACCCAGTATACCCATTATCCTTTGCCAAATCATCCTTTAATATTGTGCTCATATAATCTATATTAATATTTCTACATGTTGATCAAATTTCAGATATATAGTTTGTAAACTTTTCAAGTTAGAACCACCTGAAAACAGATAAAAATAATGGGTGCGTTTTTACATCCATTCACATCATAGGGTTCTACAGACACAATCTGCATGTAAACGTTTAGTTCTTTTGCAGAAGTGCTTAGACATAGCTACTTATTCAATGGTTAAAATTTAGGCAAATTTTGAGACATCAACTTTTTTAATTCACTGAACATTTTTTTATTTTACACGGTCCAAGAGGAAGATGAAGTTCATTGTAAGAGCCACATGGAGAGACACGATAGCTGACCTTCCAAGAGTAGATGGCACCACATGATGATGATGATGATGATGATAATGATGATAATGATGATGATAAAGTTGTATCATGCATGGCTACATAGGAAATAAAATGGATACACACAGTGTGTGATGCATGTTGATGCGATGAAATACCTTTGAATTTTTATTGAGCACTAAGTAATATGTAATGGAAATTATGTATTGTTTACAAGGTGCCTGTATAAGTACTGCTAAATAGGTCAACAACAAGAAAACAACTGCTGGTGACATTTAACCATTTATATAACATTATGTACCATAAAAAATGAGTTTAAAATATACTAATAAAATATTTAACGTATATACTTGTATTTTACAACTCACGCAAGTAAAGTATACATTGTTGAAAATAATTTGTCTTCAGAATGTCGCCACCAAGTCATGCATCAAATTGCACAAATGGGACTGTGGTTATGTTGATACATGTGCAATTAATCAATTAAACAAGCTAATTTAAAAATGCTCACTGTTGCAATATGACCAAGTATTGATTTGTCACATGCTTGCTTGGTATTTTCTATTTTAAGGATCTTGCTAGACTATGTAAACATATAAATAAAATACAGAATTTACGTGTATTTATGTTTGTAAATCATTTGGTTCACCCTTCACCTGACCCTAAATATAAAACATTAATGCCGTAAATCATTATTTGTGGAGTAGATCAGTTGATCACTGCACGGACGTCGCCATCTAGCGGCCCACAATACAATGAATTGTTTATTTCGTTGCACGTGGAGATTTCACTTTTAGGAGTGCTGTACGTTACTAGCGGAGGCTAACGAAGCCGAAACACTGTCTAGTAATGTTAGTAAATGAATGATGAAATATATTCAAATATCTTTTCCGTGAATCCCGGTGAATATCACATTTGGGACAGTTATGACATTTTACAGGCACACGCACACTTTTATCATAGGTGGTCTATGTCAGCTGCAATGAACAGTAATAAGCAGTTATTAGGCACCCCGTCTAAACAGGGCTCTGCGATGACACGTTTTGCTGAACTTTCTGAACACACCACCACTAAAAGCCACCTAACAGGCAGTACTATGATTATAGTCAATGTAAAATAAACAAATATTTGTTCAATATGATTGATAATCAATAAATTAACTTTTTTATTTAAAAATCTTATTTACAGTTTAATGGAAGAAATATCTCAATGTCCCGTCCACAACAAAAGAAATACCCCAGCAGAGAACCACCGAAAACAAGATGCAATGGCATCGCATTAAATATAAATTAAAACTCACGGTGTCGATAACTTCCCTTACTACTAGTATTACATTGCGTACAGTTTTGTCTGATAACGTGAGAGGTGTTGTGTCTTTAAAGACAATAAAGTCACCGATGTGTCGCACTAGTGTTATAAATTTTCCCAGGATTTGAACACACTACGATACGCAATAACCAGCATCACCGAACCCAAACAATTTAATCAAGCTCTAATTAATTAACCCACTAAGTTCTTCTGCAGCTCTTCGGCTAGCCAACGCGACCAAACTTTCTTGGTCTCATCGGCAGGACAATTTAGTCGCTTCAGCAGCGATTTTTGGTCGGTTCGACATGAGAGCAATTTCGTCAAAGTGGTATCACTGCTGACGCCAATTTCAAAGTATTTGAAAAAATAAATCGAATTCAAATACTTTAGTATTTGAATGTGAATACAATTATTCCAATATGGTCAAATGCAAATGCTATTTTGTAAATGAATAGAAAACACCTGATTTAATGCTTAGGCCTATTTCAAATGTGAATAATATAAAATAGTCAATACCTATGCATGTGGTAATAAAGCATGTTTTTACTTTACTAGACTTTAATATTAAATTGATGTAAATGGGAATATGCGACGTTGGCACAGCCAAGGTTGCATATGGGTTTGTATGCAAGCAACACCACATACAATTAATGATTGGTCCATTGCTAATTTATTCTATTATGCTAATTCCAGCCGAGCTGGGTGACGCACGCTGTGACCCAGTTTGCCTGCCTTTTGAACCAATCAGCGTGCACTAGCTAAAGATTTCAAACTTGGACTAGCCACTTCGTTTTGTGAAAGCATACGGAGTGGACGCGCTTTGCAAATGTATAGGGATACGAAAAGGCCAAATGAATGACGTTTATTGTGGGGATTAAATGTAAACCCACTTTCAAAGAAATTTAAAACAAAGAAATGTGGGCTCCACAACCCAACGACAGGCTGACTACGCCTGATGCGAGCCTCCTGGACGTCGGGTTCAATAGAGCCCACATTTCAACACATAAAGCAGTAGCAGTATTCCTGGAACAAATAAAAGAAACAATGGCATTACTATTGACATAGAACACCCTTAAACCAAATAGCATAATGCCCTACATGCTGTCACGCAGTCTATGAATACAACTACCTGCTTAAAAATACACTAGCTCTAACTGGAATAACTACAAAGGTGGTAGGCAAAAAATTTCGCCCCGCTTTTCGTCTCTGGGGCGAAAGGCCGGAGGGGCATTTGCTAAAGCGCCATTTTGGCAGTTCCGTAGCCATTTGGCTACGGAACTAATGACTTAAGTTTTAAAACCGATACGCACTAACCGTTTCACCTGTGTATTCCGTGACATACAACCGACGATTGGGCGTCAAGAAACTGAAGAAATGTGCTCCAAATAATTACTTATGAGTACTTTTATCGGTGACACAGAAAACATTTCACAATTAGCCGCCATACTGTGCACGTGATGTTGCCTCTGGGTCACATGATCAAACGCGATTTCGTGTAGAATTAGGCCAGAATGGGCCAGCAGCACAGAAATAAATAAAACACCCGTTAGTAAGTTAATAGTTTATAGGGGCATTATTAATGATGTAACTCTATGGCCAGCAGACGGCAATTCTTAGCGTGACCTTATATAGATCTATGGAAATCCCGCATGCTATTCTCGCTCACAACAACATCCGGTTATATACAAACCTTGACAAGCACATGCGTTCTGACAAAAAGGTAATAATTTCACACTTTTACATGGTTATTGTCAGGTAACTTTAGTGATATACATATAAGAATGCATACAGACACGAAATACGTGTTTATTGCTCTGTTTATGGCGTTTTTGTAAGGTTTCACGTTTCATGAAAATACTTACGTTTCGGCCGAGCGAGATCTTCGCCGTACAAGTAGCAACACCCAGATAGAAAAACATTGTAGGGCGATTGACTTTGCCTACAAAGGTGGGGCCAATTCGCCACCTGTCACCGACACATGTGACCACCCTACCAAGTTTAAGTAGGTGGGTTTTTAGTTTACTGCGAAATGTCATATTTCCTACGTACTTAACAACAAGGAATGAGTTCCACAGAGTTGGTGCAGCAACTGAAAAAGCACTCGGAACTAAAAATACATTGGAATTATACTGGCATCAACTCCAACCTACTTAGTCTTAATAGAATATGCCGTTTTTGAAAAAAATATATACCAATATACCAATTCACTGACAGTTAGTTCATCAATTCAATGCAAACAAATTATTTAAAAAGTTGCTTTGAGTGAAAAGCTGACACATATTTATTAGCTTTGGTTGAATTTTGGAATGGGTTGACTTTGACACCGGTGACTATAGATGATCAAAGTTGTCTAGGTTGTCTTGCAGGAGTGAGCAGTAAATGCAAATATGCTGGTTGCTTGGATGAAACTTGAAAGTGCTTCATAGGTAATTGTGCTGGTCTTAAAAATAATGCTATATTACACATCTATTGCACTGCCAAAGCGTCCAAAAATCTTGCAGCCAAAAGGGTACGTACTTCAACAAATAATTTCATTTACGTTAAAGGTAACATCCCCAGGAACCCAGAACTGTTTATGTTATTAGAATATATTTTTCATTAGATCCAAAGATATTACACTTTTAATACTTCGAAGAATTTTTGTACTTTGTATACAGAGAAAATACTCTCATTTTTGTGTTTTCTTTCAATAACATTTTTAATGCCATAACTTTTTTATTTGTATAGATATTTTAATAATTTGTTCAGGGTTTCAAAACACATTAATTAGGATCATAAATATACATCACACGGTCATTTTTAGCATTAATAGTAACTTAATTAACGGAATTAATAAGTCAACAATGGCTAATTAGCACACAAAGTCAACAGACTGACACATTTTAATAAAAAACCATAACTTCCGTGATTATGAAGATATTTATATAATTTGCTCAGGGTTTGTAAATACAGTAATTGGGGTCACACATATACATTACACAGTCATTCCATATCTCAACTTATGCAATAAACAGTCAGTTTTGGCTAATTAGTGCGCAAAGTCAACAGACTGACACATTTCAACAAAAGGCCATACATTCCATTATTATGAAGGTATTTGTATAAGGTGTTCAGAGTTTACAAACATTAATTAGGGTAATACATATACATCACCCAGTAATTTAATATTAATGCCTTAACTTTTTTACATATATTTTAATAATTTGTTCAGGGTTTCAAAACACATTAATTAGGATCATAATTATACATCACCAAGTCATTTATCATTAATAATAATTCAATTAATGCAATTAATTTAAGTCAAGCTAATTACCTAATTAGCACACAAAGCCAACATATTGTTAAATTGTTTTCCATACCCCCAGCCCCCATTAAGATAAGTGTGAAAATTCACATAATATATTAGGTTACAAACAAAATCTTGCAACTTGGTGTTGAGAGGTATAACTATATGTTTATACACAAATTATGTCCAGTGGCAGCTTGCCACAAAATATCTTTTTGTAGTTCAATAATTTATTGCAACCATTTTACAAATATTAAAAAAAAATTTTTTTAATAATTAATATACTACCCAAATAAAGTGGCTAAAAGTTACCAAACAAGAGTTATTTATATTTCATATATTTTCATGAATCACTCACAGAGGATAATAAATTAATGGAAAAATGTCTGTAAATGTTACCAATGTGAACATTTTAAAAACAATATTGACAATTAAGACGACAATGTCACAACACGGCCTGCAGAATACACAACGAATTCAGTGCACTTTACATGTGAACCGTCGCAGCTTAGCGGTAGACCGTCTGCTTTATATGTGGAAGGTCCCCAGTTCAATCCGTAGTATGTCCAATTATTTTTTTTTCTCATTTAATGTTCTTATTATTATTATCTTATTATATTATTTATCAATTATATTTAGTGCAATATTCGCTTTTGTTTAATTTCACTGTGGTACTAATTATTTTTAAGAGTGGCTTAGTAGCGACTAAACAACTAAACTGGTTATGACCACTGATATATATATATATATATATATATATATATATATATATATATATATATATATATATATATATATATATATATATATATATATATATATATATATATATATATATATATATATGGGTTATGACGGGCAATGAAAAGTAGCAATGTCGGTGAGAAAAAGGTAAAAAGTTTGACCGGCTGCACATCATATTTGCTGTTTAATGTCATAACCAGTTTAGTAATAGTTGCTTAGCCGATGCTAAGCCACACTTAGAAATAATTAGTACCATACATGTATTTCCAATCAGCGAAATTAAACAAAAGCGAATATTGCACTAAATATAATTTATAAAATAATAATAATAATAACATTAAGCGAGAAACAAAAGATTTCAGTCGGACATACCGCGGATTGAAACAATGACCTTCTAAGCATAAAGCGAACGGTCTACCACTAAGTCGCGACGGTTCACATGTAAAGGTGGACTGAATATGTTATGTATTATGCAGGCCATATTGTGACATTGTCGTCTTAATAGTCAATATTGTTTTTAAAATATTCACGTTTAGTAACATTTAGACGTTTCCATTAATTCATTGTCCTCTGTGAGAATGACTTTGTGAGTGATTCTGAAAATATAAATTACTCTGTTATGGTAACTTTTAGTCACGTTTATCTAGGTAGTATATTATATTATGCTTTTTGCGGCATTACTTCACTGCACATCCTACAACACTATTTTCAGTGGTAACCAGACTCGACGGTTCTCGTAGAACACAGCAATTATCGCAGAACTCGACAGTTCTCACAGAACTTGATCAATCTTGCAGAACACGACGGTTCGTGCAGAACTCAACAGTTCTCGCAGAACTCGATCAATATCGCAGCTAGAACTCAATTAATATCGCAGCCAGAACTCGACGGTTCTCGCAGCTAGAACTCGATCAATATCGCAGCCAGAACTCGACGGTTCTCGCAGCTAGAACTCAATCAATATCGCAGCCAGAACTCGACGGTTCTCGCAGCTAGAACTCGATCAATATCGCAGCCAGAACTCGACGGTTCTCGCAGAGCTAGACAGGTTTTGCCGTTTCATCACCCATTTTGTCCGCTATGCCTACAGCGCCTCATTCGGAACGAGCGAGACAGCGCATTTTGTTGAAGTGCCTAGATTCT
Organism: Lamellibrachia satsuma; assembly: GCA_033239005.1. Taxonomy (NCBI): domain Eukaryota; kingdom Metazoa; phylum Annelida; class Polychaeta; order Sabellida; family Siboglinidae; genus Lamellibrachia; species Lamellibrachia satsuma. Next base: position 1,497,050 of record BSQZ01000074.1, on the reverse strand, counting down.
AGGAGCCTGGGCTGGGGCTGGTGTCGCCGAAGCGTCCACGAACTTTGCTGTCGAAGCAGAAATACAAACGTCCCCGAAGCGACCATGAACCGCAGCAATCACTCCATGTGCACACAAGACCGTTTGACTGCTTAGATTTAGGAGTGTCGGCCAGTATTCTACACAAGACAGGACGCCACAAGACGTCTCTAACACGAGTTCAACTGGGGACGAGGTATCAATTTTGTGCAGCGCGAGTGTAACTCGGTTGACAGCATCAGAAGTCCGAAGTGCGTGTGTAGCAATTAGTGAATTACAACAATTATCATTGGCATATGTACGTTAACATTTTATTTTTATGATTATTTATCTCATGCGAGGTGATACAATGTGGCAAACTCACAAAAAGCTCTGCTTTGCCTTGGCTTTGCACGACAACTTCTCTTTTTCTACTGGAGTGGTACCACATCAATTAAAAATACCAAAAGTAATTCCAATACATAAAAATAATGATCCGAATAACTTCTACAATTATAGACCAATCTCAATTCTGCCACGTTTCTCAAAAATTCTGGAACGTCTTATGTATAATCGAATCGAACACTTTCTCAACCAGTCCCACATAATATCAGAAGTCCAATACGGTTTCAGGAAAAAATATTCCACTTACATGGTTCTAATAAATCTCATAGATAAAATATCAAGTGAAACCGATAGTAACTCCTTCAATATAGGTATATTTATTGATCTATCTAAAGCCTTCAACACTATAGACCACAATATACTATTCCAAAAACTTAACTGCTATGGTATCAGAGGGCACATACTTACTTGGTTCAGGAGTTACCTAGAGCACAGGACACAAAATGTCACTTACAACAATGTAAATTCAAATCACAAGACAGTGGTGTGTGGTGTGCCACAAGGCTCTATACTAGGGTCACTATTATTTATACTTTACATCAACGACCTTTGCAACACTTCAACTATTATGAAGTTCACTCTTTTTGCAGATGATACTAGTATGTATCATTCACATTAAAATTTAACTTCACTTATAAAAAAGGTTAATAATGAAAATAAATAAAATAGCACAGTGGTTTCACACAAATAAACTTTCCATAAATATAAAAAACTAATTATATTATATTTACATCAGTAAATAAAAAGTACATCTCATCTCAAGCAATACAGATTAACGGATCGGCCATCCCTCAGGTTAACCTCACCAAATTTCTTGGTGTGTATATAGACAAACACTTAAATTTGTCAATGCAGTTCAACAAACTGGCAACTAAACTTGCACAAAATATTGGCATACTCTGCAAACTTAAACATTTCCTCCCTCATACATCTTAAAAACGATTTACTGTTCTTTAGTACTACCACATCTACAATATTGTACTCTAATATGGGCTAATACATACTCTACAAAACTTAACAAGATCAGAATGCTGCAAAAAAAGCTGTTAGGATCATTAACAATTCTGATTACCTCGCTCACTCTGAACCGCTATTTAAACAGAACAATTTACTAAAAATTTAAGATATCTACAAACTGCAGCTAGGGCTACTTATGTACAAGCATTCTCGTCAAGCACTTCCAAACAGCATCTCAACACTATTTCAAAGGAATATTGAAATCCACAATCACAATACTAGGAACAGCAGTGATTACTTTATGCACGAAGCACGGACAAACACACGGAAATTTACAATGAAATACTCTGGGCCCTTGTTCTGGAATTCCATACCGGAGCACATACATAATTCTACATCAGAAAACCAATTTAAAAACAAGTTAAAACAACGCCTGCTCTCATCATATTGCAAAATGTCCTAATTTCCCATTTAGACTTGATTCGGGCTTAACCTGCTAACGATGTTGGTTTTTTTATTTATTTATTTATGTTTTATATACTAACGAATCATCACTATATTGTTCAACTAGTTTTTGGCATCACGTTGTTATATTGTGCTAGAATGATGGATTACAACTACTTGTAATTTTCTATATGCGTCACATTTACTATTATTAACATTATGTTTTGCATATACTAACGAATATTCACTATATTGTTCAATTAACAAGTCTTTAGATTGTACTAGTTTGCTGGATTAAGAAGCCAACTGTAATTTTTATTTGCTTCATATCTAGTATTATTAACATAATTGCCAACTTGCAGCATCATTCCATGACAAGATTACTATACGCAATCATCAGTGTTCTCGCAATAAGCCCCTTGGGGTTTCCAGAGAATCTCCTGATTTACTCAATCAAATTATTTATGATTATACCTGTAACAACATTGTAAATGAGTAACCAAATAAACTCACATTGATTGATTGATTGACAAATCGACACGCCGTCGCCGTCTCGGCTTCCACTAGTTTCGCAGTACCGAGAGTATATGTATACGATTTCGCTAATATCATCAACAAATGGAACCAATTTGAACGGCATAGTATATATTGCATTTAATTTGCGTTTGCTTAATTTCCGGGTAATAATTCATAACATAGTGCAAACATGGAGTATGCGGTATTATCGAATTTGCTATAAACATGGAATAGCCTCGACGCGATCGTCATCGGTTGGTTTTCGGCCCACCGTGTGGCGCCACTGTTGCGAAACACCCACTGCTTGTTGAGAATGTTCATGCAATCACCACTGAGTACTATATTAACGTGTCTAGTTAAAGTGTGGTTTGGTTCATGAAATTAAATTGCTAATAAGTAACACCACACAGCTTGTTGCATATCAAAAAGTGTACGAATACATCCTGTTACCGTACGCTTTTTATGTGATTCGAATCTGCGACAAAAGCTGGCAGAAAGTTATGTTTGGATAGCGAAGAAGGCCTGCATTCGGTCGGGCACATTAGCGGATCGGAGATTTACCGACGGAATACGTTTTGCGCTGAAATCAGGAGTAATTAACAATATTCTGATCAGGGACATGGTTGTGTAATAAAAAAAATAACCGCTCAGTTTTGAGACATACTGGTGGTGATAATTTATTAATAACACGATAGCAGCTGTCCACTAATGGGACTAGTACGTGGGCCGATCCAGACGGTGTTCATCCGGTGCCCGGACACTCCCCTTTATTCTAAACATATTTTTTCATCGCGTCAAAATTATACAAGTTTCTCTGGTGTAAAAACAAACAAACCTGCACAGACAGCATTTATTGACATGCTAGCAAACACGTGTGAGAGAAAGTCGCCTTAAGTTGCAGCCCGTAATAAAGGTGATTTTTCTGTTTGAAACGTAGAATCTTGCCTAGAGGAGCCACCGTGACGATGTCACCGATCTCAACACTGATGAGAATCACTGCAATTTGAATATTCTCCTCAACAAGGCGCACTTTGCGACACAATACATGATAGATATTACAGAACAAACTGATTGCCGTCATCAGGGACCTGATCCAGCGGAAGATTAAATGTTCTCCTCAACAGGCGACACAATACATGATAGATATTACAGAACGAACTGATTGCCGGCATCAGGGACATGGTCCAGCTGAAGATTAAATGTTCTCCTCAACAGGCGACACAATACATGATAGATATTACAGAACGAACTGATTGCTGTCATCGGGAACCTGATCCAGCTGAAGATTAAATGTTCTCCTCAACAGGCGACACAATACATGATAGTTATTACAGAACGAGCTGATTGCCGTCATCAGGGACGTGGTCCAGCTGAAGATTAAATGTTCTCCTCAACAGGCGACACAATACATGATAGATATTACAGAACGAACTGATTGCCGGCATCAGGGACATGGTCCAGCTGAAGATTAAATGTTCTCCTCAACAGGCGACACAATACATGATAGATATTACACAACGAACTGATTGCGGTCATCGGGGACCAGATCCAGCTGAAGATTAAATGTTCTCCTCAACAGGCGACACAATACATGATAGATATTACAGAACGAACTGGTTGCCGGCATCAGGGACATGGTCCAGCTGAAGATTAAATGTTCTCCTCAACAGGCGACACAATACATGATAGATATTACAGAACGAACTGATTGCTGTCATCGGGAACCTGATCCAGCTGAAGATTAAATGTTCTCCTCAACAGGCGACACAATACATGATAGTTATTACAGAACGAGCTGATTGCCGTCATCAGGGACGTGGTCCAGCTGAAGATTAAATGTTCTCCTCAACAGGCGACACAATACATGATAGATATTACAGAACGAACTGATTGCCGGCATCAGGGACATGGTCCAGCTGAAGATTAAATGTTCTCCTCAACAGGCGACACAATACATGATAGATATTACAGAACGAACTGATTGCCGTCATTGGGGACCAGATCCAGCTGAAGATTAAATGTTCTCCTCAACAGGCGACACAATACATGATGGATATTACAGAACGAACTGATTGCCGTCATCGGGGACCAGATCCAGCTGAAGATTAAATGTTCTCCTCAACAGGCGACACAATACATGATAGATATTACAGAACGAACTGATTGCCGTCATTGGGGACCAGATCCAGCTGAATATTAAATGTTCTCCTCAACAAGCGACAAAATACATGATATATATCACAGAACGAACTGATTGCCGTCATCGGGGACCAGATCCAGCTGAAGATTAAATGTTCTCCTCAACAGGCGACACAATACATGATAGATATTACAGAACGAACTGATTGCCATAATTGGGGACCAGATCCAGCTGAAGATTAAAAGTTATCCTCAACAGGCGACACAATACATTATAGATATTACAGAACAAACTGATTGCCGTCATCAGGGACATGGTCCAGCTGAAGATTAAATGTTCTCCTCAACAGGCGACACAATACATGATAGATATTACAGAACGAACTGATTGCCGTCATCGGGGACCAGATCCAGCTGAAGATTAAATGAGGTCCTCAACAGGCGACACAATACAGGATAGATATTACGGAACGAACTGATTGCCGTCGTCGGGGACCAGATCCAGCTGAAGATTAAAATGTCTGAAATGCGATTGTTTTTAGTTTTTCTTCTACACTTTGTAATGAAGTTCAGTTTCGACTTCCGAAGTATGAATAATCGTGTAGTGAACGTGTGCATCGAGGAAGCTTCCGGCATGCTTTCGGCAGTTATGGTTTCTTCTTCTCCCCAAAGCGGCAACAGAAGCGCGAAAGCATGATCAAATAGTTGGTGTCCGAGACCAGTCGCACCAATCAGTCGATGGACCTTTCGAGAACATTATGGTTTCATTGCTATGATGCGCTATAGGTGGTCACTCATGAATTAGGAAAAGGATTAGTGCGATTTGGTTTATATGTTTTACCGCAATTCACACGTACGCACGCACGCACGCATGCACTGATGGGAATTTGGATACATAAATGTGCTTCTTCCTGGTGTCCTGTTGGGAAATTGGGCACCCTCTTTTCAGGGTATAGATCCGCCCATGTAGTGTATATAGCTGACGCGCTAGTGCGACTTGCGGCTGTCTCTACCCGAGACACTCGATCAGCACAGTAATGTCGATTTCACCTTTAACAAGATTTAACCAGATTGTCATCCCAAACAACAAGTTCCAGATGGCAAGTGGACAAGGAAGCCATTGGCTAGCATTAACACAATCATTTGGCAGTTTGTTCTATTCATTTATCACCCTCTGTGAGAAAGACTACTTTCTCATGTCCAAACTACACTGCTCCTTGACTAATGCTGCCTTGTGCCCTATGGTTCTACTGCCTTCTTTAAGTTTGAAGAAGATATTCCTATCCTCACAACCATTCACTATTTTAAACACTTCTATTTGGTCTCCTCTTAGTCTCCTGGTCTCTATTGTTGTCAAACCACATTGTAATAAGCGACTTTCATAACTAAGGTCTCTCAATTCTGGAATAATTTTAGTTGCTCTTAGTTGTATTCTTTCTATGTTGTCTATGTCCTTTTTACGATATGGCCTCCATGCTTGAATACAATACTCCAAATGTGGTCTAACTATTGCTTTGTACAGGGGTACAATTAGCTGTTTCTCCTTATACGTGATAGTTCTCCTAATTAACCCTAGAATTTGATTTCCTTTCGAAGCAGCAATCCCACATAGCTCTGAAACTTTCATGTCAGCACTAAATGTTACTCCTAAGTCCTTTTCTTGTGTGGTTCTACCTAGTACAGCACCCCCCATGTTATATTATTCGTCCATGTATGTATGATACCCGCTCTAATAAAGCTGTGTTTATGAATAGTACAATTGTTACAGCAGGATGGCGAATGTCACCTGGGTGACGATTATTCTGACCTGTGCTGGACCGGACTTTATCACAGTACATGAATATATCGTTTGGGCAGAAGAAGGCGACAAGGATAGCCAAAGGAAGCTATTCGAAAAATTACAAGAGTATTGTGCATCAAAAGGAAATGTGATAAATTAGTACCGGTTTTGGAACGCCCAGAGAAAGGACCAGATTGATGTGTTCCTGACCGAACTCTGTACGACGGCAGCGGTATGCGAATAAGGAATATCCACCATAAAACAGAATAAATCATTAAATTTAAGGAGCGTTGTTAACACGCGTTTCATAAACAAGCTCTTTAAATCCACCTTAAGCTAAAGATCGAAATTTCCATTATAAGCTCCACAGTGTGCATAACTGCATTGCAAAATATAGAAACGTTGAGAAAAAATGGCTGATAATGCATTCCACAGACCACATTTTAGAAATTTAGCGATGATATAAAATACGCATGCACGGAAACACACACACACACACACACACACACACACACACACACACACACACACACACACACACACACACACACACACACACACACACACACACACACACACACACACACACACACACACATTTTTGACGGCAATAAAAGGCAGACAAATTTATTGTTCTCCCAAATTACGTTTCATACAATGTCTGATGGTAAACATTCTGCAGTAAGAAAGTTAGAAACAAAGTATTACAACGTAAATGTGGATGAAAATAATTGGGGCATTTTAAATATACGAAACCCTGCTAACCAGCTAACAAATGAGAATCGTTGTTATAGCTGACTCCGCAACACGAATTGTCGATCACGTGCGAACACGTTTGAGCAAATGTGTTATATATGATCGTAAAAGGTACGAACCGAAGTGATTTGCAAATATATATATATATATATATATATATATATATATATATATATATAAATATATATATTACCTCCAAGAGCTGGAGTATCATAAACCATTGACTTCGCAACTGACGGCGCCCATCATTGCTAGTCGAGCCTGATCATGACGATGATTAGGGCCTAGTTTTACCAGAACACTTTGACAGGTTAAATAACATTCGACTAATATAAACTACTTACCTTCTGAGTTGGTAGCCCAGAAGCTGACCCATGCCAAGAGCAGAACTCGAAGCAGAAGCCCGGGTGGTGGCAGAGGCGGTGGACGAATCGGCTTGTTCGAACAGCGCCGCGGCATCTTCGCTCTTCAGCTGGGATGTCACTATCTCACAGTCCCGCTGATGCTGATGCAGTCGGATGAAAAACCGCCAAAGCAATGTGTCACTGAATGACGTCCTGACACTGCGGGCGGTATTTCATACGGTAACATCGCATTAGAATATCAATAAAGGGCGTCACGAAGGTAGTTGGCATTATGTGATAGCATAGCTGCCACGTTGCGTCGGGAAACCATGGGCGTGAGATCATTGGCGGATCCAAACTCTGAAATGTCAACAAGAGGTGTATAATTTACTAACATGACACCACGTGGTAGCACTTCTAGTAAGGAGAGCACTTTAATCTACACTGGAAAGCGTTTATAAATTGACTATTTCATTTACGTATGCTGTAGCGGTTTATTAAAATACGGAACATGTACACTTCAATAGTTTGGTTTTAAAATGTGTTCACTGATAAGGAAACGTTGATTTAAGACGTGTAGTACTTTTTATTATTATTAGATTCAAAGACTTAACTGATATCAGACGACTTTACACACACGCCAACCAAACCTATATACCAGGATCACTCTTTGGCAGGGAGAATTGTCAAACAGCACCTACAATGGTAAGAATAAACTCGATGATCCCAAGGACGCTCTGCGCTATCAGCACGTGCATGGAAATAACGTCTGTATGAACACGTGCACGGAAATTAGCGTTTATATTAAATTTTGTATTACTGTTTTGTTGAAACGGGCAATATGTGTTATATTGACCAATATGTGTGAGATTCACCAATGTGCGTGAGATTACAGTTAGTTGCATGAGAGAGATAGGCCACTGGTAACTGACACAAGTGACGCTGACCATTTGACAAATGATTAGCTCGCGATGTGTTACCCCTGGCGAAATAACAGATACGTATCAACCAAACCAACGGGAATGCCCTTCTCTATCTCTCTCTTTCTCTCTCTCTCTCTCTCTTTCTCTCTCTCTCTCTCTCCCCTCTCTCTCATTCTCTCACTGTCCACCTCTCTCCCTCTCTCTGTCTCTCTCTCTCCCTCTTTTATGTATCTCCCCCTTCTCTCTCTCTACACCCAACTCCCTCCCCCGCTCCCTCCCTCCCTCCCTCTCTCCCTCCCTCCGTCCATCCCTCCCTCCCTCTCTGTTTCAGTCTCTACATGTCTCTCTTTCCCTATCTCTCCGCTCTTCTCTCGCCCCCTCTCTCTCCCTCTCCTCTCTCCCATCTCTCCCTCCCACATTTCTCCCTCTCCATCTCCCCGTCTCTCCCCGTCTTTCTCCCTCTCATCCCTCTCTCTCCGTCCATTACTGTATCTCTCTCCCTCCCTCTCTCTGTGTATCTCCCTCCCTCTCTCCATCTCTATCTGTCTCCATCTCTTTCTTTCTATTTCTCTTTCCCTCTCTCTCTCCCCTCCTGTCTCTACCCCCTCTCTCTCTCTTTCTCTCTCTCTCTCTCTCTCTCTCTCCACGCCTTTCTCTGTCTCCCTCTCTGTCTCCTCTATATATATATATATATATATATATATATATATATATATATATATATATATATATATATATATATATATATATATATATATATATAGAGGAGATATATATATATATATATATATATATATATATATATATATATATATATATATATATATATATATATATATATATATATGTCCCTATCTCTCCCCTCCTCTCTCCCCCTCTTTCCCCTCTTTGCTTTATCCCTCCCCCTCTCACCCTCTCTCCTCCTCTCTCCGCTTCCCCTCTCCCCTCTTCCTTCCACATTTCTCTCTCTCTTCTTCTCTACCTCTTCTCCCCCTCTCTCTCTCCACCTCTCTATCTCCCTCCCCTCTATCTCCCTATCTCTCCCCTCCTCTCTCCCTTTCTATCGCTCTCTCTTCCCCCCTTTTTTCTCCCCCCTCTCTCCCCCATTTCTCTCTCTTCTTCTCTTCGTTCTCTCTTCTGTCTCTCCTCCCCAGCCCCCCTCTCTCTCATACCCATTTCTTTCTCTCTTCCTCCTACCATGTAATCACACGGCACACCATGGTATTTAACTATATTACATGGTAAACCATGGTATACTATGACATTACATGGTAAACGGTGGTAGACCATGCTTTTTCATATATTGTGTATGGTAAATTTATGGGATACCCTGGTTTACCTGTTTCAAAGCGCCGTGGTATTTTACCTTGGTTTCCCTGTTACAAAGCACCACAGTTTACCATGGTTTCCATGGTTTATCATGTTTTTTATGGTTTACCATGGTTTACTTTAAACCATTGTTTGCCATGGTTTCCCTGTTTCAAAATAAAATTGTATTTACCATAGAATACGATGATATATTTTTTATAGGGGTATAAACATAATTAATAGTTATTAACGAAAGGTCAACAAAGTGCATCTAGGAAGGCTTTGCATAAGATATTACATAAATTATGATAATATATAATAAATATGACAGTATTATTTGATAGGAAAACTGCACTATCATGTTGCTATCTCCAGGGACGCTGTCTCTTCGTTCCACTAATGGGTCCCACTAAATCACCTGTTTGTTCTAGCTATTAGTGATGCAACAGGCTGACAGACTGGTATGGATAATTTATCGTGTTGTCTACAAACCCATTAACTTCATTTTGTGTAACTGAAGAGTACTGTGTTATCTCAAAGCGTTGGCTCGGTTGCCATAAACATCATTAATACTATCAATGATGTTCATGAAGGGGGCATTTTGTTTATCTAAGTATGGATTTCGATACAATTGATCACCAAATCCTATTACATAAACTTGAATTCTGTGGAATAAAGGGTACTGCACTAAAGTGGTTTAAAAACTATCTCACAAATAGGAACCAATATGTTAAGTGCAATAATATTAATTTGCTTCAGCATGATATAACATAAGGTGTCATATGCGACCAACATACAGGCATGTCAGAAAGGCCTCCCAGTACATGTTCACTGAGAACAGATAAATGTCACGGTATTTAGAAGCTGGGCCGTATCTCCAGGATGTTGTCAGTGAGAGCGATTGATGTCAGAATATTGTCGCCATTATTGACTCGACTAGATGCACCACTGGGCGGCTGTGCCATTTCTGTGCACGCGGCAATAACCTAAAACTCCAACCGCAACTGATTTAGTCTATCGCGAATCCGATTATTTCATGTCCAAATATACCTATGTAGTATGTGAATACTTTAAGTAATGTGCGCAGTCGATTTAAGAAAAGAGTTCGTATTTTGTGTAATCATCGAAAGAATTGATTGAATTAGATCTGGTAAGACTCAAAATAGTGGATGTCCGAAACAGTAAACACTGCGGTATGCGGCGCCGTAGCGGACAAAAGGGTGATGAAACGGCAAAACTTGTCGAGTCCTGCGAAATCAATCGAGTTCTGCGAGATCTATCGAGTTCCGGTTGCGAGATCGATCGAGTCTGGTTACCACAGAAAATAGCGTTGTAGGATGTGCAGCGAAGTAATGCCGCAATAAGCATAACATACCAACCAGATAAAAGTGTCTAAAAGTTTTGTACATCAAGTAGACATGCTAGTGTGCTTCAGTTCAACGAGAGCTCAGAGGATTAATGCAAAATATTCTTCTTGTGGGCTTCCTGCTGTACCTGTCAATGTTTGTTTGGATGTCGAGTTGTATGTCCTTGTGTACACTAAGTAGCACCAACGCATTGAGGCGATCCTGGTGCATAGTGCTACACAAAACGAACGTTCTACCACTAAGCCACGACAGCTCATATGTCAAATCGCACTGGATTCGTTATGTATTATGTATGTCGTAGCGTGACATTGTCGTCTTAATTGTAAAGTTTGCTTTTTTAAATATTCACGTTGTTAACATTTATAGAAATGTTTCCATTCATTTATTTTCTTCAAAATGATTTTGTGAGTGTTTCATAAAAATATATGAAATATAAAGTACTGTGGTATGGTAACTTTTAGCCACTTTTATCTGGGCAGTATATTATATAAAACTACGAATTATCACCAAGTCCAATGGGGATATTCTTGAGTTTCCACCTTTTCCATTTTAACAAAAATTGATGTTTGCCCAAACATTAGAAATATTTACTAGTTTAACTGGTGATTTCACATTAAAAAGCTGCTTAAACGAGCAAGCATGTTGTAATGGATACTAGTGCTAGCATGTTGTAGTGGATACTAGAGCTAGCATGCCGTAGTACATACTAGAGCTATCATGTTGTAGCGCATACTAGAGCTAGCATGTCGTAGTACATACTAGAGCTAGCATGTTGTAGTGGAAACTAGTGCTAGCATGTCGAAGTACATAATAGAGTTAGCATGTTGTAGTGAATACTAGAGCTAGCATGTTGTAGTGCATACTAGAGCTAGCATGTTGTAGTGGATACTAGAGCTAGCATGTCGAAGTACATAATAGAGAGCGATCATGTTGTAGTGCATACTAGAGCTAGCATGTCGAAGTACATAATAGAGCTAGCATGTCGTAGTACATACTAGAGCTAGCATGTTGTAGTGGATACTACAGCAAGCATGTCGAAGTACATAATAGAGCTAGCATGTTGTAGTGCATACTAGAGCTAGCGTGTAGTAGTACATACTAGAGCTAGCATGTTGTAGTGGATAATAGAGCTAGCATGTCGAAGTACATAGAAGAGCTAGAATGTTGAAGTGCATACTAGAGCTAGCATGTTGTAGTGCATACTAGAGCTAGCATGTTGTAGTGGATACTAGAGCTAGCATGTCGAAGTACATAATAGAGCTAGCATGTCGAAGTACATAATAGAGCTAGCATGTTGTAGTGCATACTAGAGCTAGCATGTCGTAGTACATACTAGAGCTAGCATGTCGATGTAAATAATAGAGCTAGCATGTTGTAGTGGATACTAGAGCTAGCATGTTGTAGTGGATACTAGAGCTAGCATGTCGAAGTACATAATAGAGAGCAATCATGTTGTAGTGCATACTAGAGCTAGCATGTCGAAGTACATAATAGAGCTAGCATGTCGTAGTACATACTAGAGCTAGAATGTTGTAGTGGATACTACAGCTAGCATGTCGAAGTACATAATAGAGCTAGCATGTTGTAGTGCATACTAGAGCTAGCGTGTAGTAGTACATACTAGAGCTAGCATGTTGTAGTGGATAATAGAGCTAGCATGTCGAAGTACATAGTAGAGCTAGAATGTTGAAGTGCATACTAGAGCTAGCATGTTGTAGTGCATACTAGAGCTAGCATGTTGTAGTGGATACTAGAGCTAGCATGTCGAAGTACATAATAGAGCTAGCATGTCGAAGTACATAATATAGCTAGCATGTTGTAGTGCATACTAGAGGTAGCATGTCGTAGTACATACTAGAGCTAGCATGTCGATGTAAATAATAGAGCTAGCATGTTGTAGTGGATACTAGAGCTAACATGTCGTAGTACATACTAGAGCTAGCATGTTGTAGCGCATACTAGAGCTAGCATGCCGTATTACATACTAGAGCTAGCATGTTGTAGTACATACTAGAGCTAGCATGTTGTAGCGCATACTAGAGCTAGCATGTTGTAGTGGATACTAGAGCTAGCATGACGTAGTACATACTAGAGCTAGCATGTTGTAGTGGATACTAGAGGTAGCATGTCGAAGTACATAATAGAGCTAGCATGTTGCAGTACATACAAGAGCTAGAATGTTGTAGTGGATACTAGAGCTAGCATGTCGAAGTACATAATAGAGCTAGCATGTTGTAGTGCATACTAGAGCTAGCGTGTCGTACTACATACTAGAGCTAGCATGTTGTAGAGGATACTAGAGCTAGCATGTCGTAGTACATACTAGAGCTAACATGATGTAGTGGATACTAGAGTTAGCATGTCGTTGTACATACTAGAGCTAGCATGTCGAAGTACATAATAGAGCTAGCATGTTTTTGTGCATACTAGAGCTAGCATGTTGTAGCGCATACTAGAGCTAGCATGTGGTAGTGCATACTAGAGCTAGCATGTCGTAGTACATTATAGAGCTAGCACGTTGTAGTGGATACTAGAGCTAGCATGTCGAAGTACATAATAGAGCTAGCATGTTGTAGTACATACTAGAGCTAGCTTGTTGTAGTGGATACTAGAGCTGGCATGTCGAAGTACATAATAGAGCTAGCTTGTTGTAGTACATACAAGAGCTAGCATGTTGCAGTGCATACTAGAGCTAGCATGTTGTAGTGGATACTAGAGCTAGCATGTTGTAGTGGATACAAGAGCTAGCATGTCGAAGTACATAATAGAGCTAGCATGTCGAAGTACATAATAGAGCTAGCATGTCGTAGTACATACTAGAGCTAGCATGTTGTAGTGGATACTACAGCTAGCATGTCGAAGTACATAATAGAGCTAGCATGTTGTAGTGCATACTAGAGCTAGCGTGTAGTAGTACATACTAGAGCTAGCATGTTGTAGTGGATACTAGAGCTAGCATGTCGAAGTACATACTAGAGCTAGCATGTTGAAGTGCATACTAGAGCTAGCATGTTGTAGTGCATACTAGAGCTAGCATGTTGTAGTGGATACTAGAGCTAGCATGTCGAAGTACATAATAGAGCTAGCATGTCGAAGTACATAATAGAGCTAGCATGTTGTAGTGCATACTAGAGCTAGCATGTCGTAGTACATACTAGAGCTAGCATGTCGATGTAAATAATAGAGCTAGCATGTTGTAGTGGATACTAGAGCTAGCATGTCGTAGTACATACTAGAGCTAGCATGTTGTAGCGCATACTAGAGCTAGCATGCCGTAGTACATACTAGAGCTAGCATGTTGTAGTACATACTAGAGCTAGCATGTTGTAGCGCATACTAGAGCTAGCATGTTGTAGTGGATACTAGAGCTAGCATGTCGTAGTACATACTAGAGCTAGCATGTTGTAGTGGATACTAGAGCTAGCATGTCGTAGTACATACTAGAGCTAGCATGTTGCAGTGGATACTAGAGTTAGCATGTCGTAGTACATATTAGAGCTAGCATGTCGAAGTACATAATAGAGCTAGCATGTTGTAGTTCATACTAGAGCTAGCGTGTCGTACTACATACTAGAGCTAGCATGTTGTAGAGGATTATAGAGCTAGCATGTCGTAGTACATACTAGAGCTAACATGATGTAGTGGATACTAGAGTTAGCATGTCGTTGTACATACTAGAGATAGCATGTCGAAGTACATAATAGAGCTAGCATGTTTTTGTGCATACTAGAGCTAGCATGTTGTAGCGCATACTAGAGCTAGCATGTGGTAGAGCATACTAGAGCTAGCATGTCGTAGTACATTATAGAGCTAGCACGTTGTAGTGGATACTAGAGCTAGCATGTCGAAGTACATAATAGAGCTAGCATGTTGTAGTACATACTAGAGCTAGCTTGTTGTAGTGGATACTAGAGCTGGCATGTCGAAGTACATAATAGAGCTAGCTTGTTGTAGTACATACAAGAGCTAGCATGTTGCAGTGCATACTAGAGCTAGCATGTTGTAGTGGATACTAGAGCTAGCATGTTGTAGTGGATACAAGAGCTAGCATGTCGAAGTACATAATAGAGCTAGCATGTTGTAGTGGATACTAGAGCTAGCATGTCGTAGTACAAACTAGAGCTAGCATGTTGTAGCGCATACTAGAGCTAGCATGCCGTAGTATATACTAGAGCTAACTTGTTGTAGTGGATACTAGAGCTAGCATGTCGAAGTACATAATAGAGCTAGAATGCCGTAGTACATACTAGAGCTAGCATATTGTAGTGGATACTAGAGTTGGCATATCGTAGTGCATACTAGAGCTAGCATGTCGAAGTACATAAGAGAGCTAGCATGTTGTAGTGGATACTAGAGCTAGCATGTCGTAGTACATACTAGAGCTAGCATGTTGTAGTACATACTAGAGCTAGCATGTTGTAGCGCATACTAGAGCTAGCATGCCGTAGTATATACTAGAGCTAACTTGTTGTAGGGGATACTAGAGCTGGCATGTCGAAGTACATAATAGAGCTAGCATGTTGTAGTGCATACTAGAGCTAGCATGTTGTAGGGCATACTAGAGCTAGCATGTTGTAGAGCTAGCATGTCGAAGTACATAATAGAGCTAGCATGTTGTAGTGCATACTAGAGCTAGCATGTCGTAGTACATCCTAGATCTAGCATGTTGTAGTAGATACTAGAGATAGCATGTTGTTGTGGATACTAGAGCTAGCATGTCGTAGTACATACTAGTGTTAGAAATTTGTAGTGGATACTAGAGCTAGCATGTCGAAGTACATAATAGAGCTAGCATGCCGTAGTACATACTAGAGCTAGCATATTGTAGTGGATACTAGAGTTAGCATATCGTAGTGCATACTAGAGCTAGCATGTCGAAGTACATAAGAGAGCTAGCATGTTGTAGTGGATACTAGAGCTAGCATGTCGTAGTACATACTAGAGCTAGCATGTTGTAGTACATACTAGAGCAAGCATGTTGCAGTGCATAGTAGAGCTAGCATGTTGTAGTGGATACTACAGCTAGCATGTCGTAGTACATACTAGAGTTAGCATGTTGTAGTGGATACTAGAGCTAGCATGTCGTAGTACATACTAGAGCTAGCATGTTGTAGTGCATACTAGAGCTAGCATGTTGTAGTGGATACTAGAGCTAGCATGTCGAAGTACATAATAGAGCTAGCATGTTGTAGTGCATACTAGAGCTAGCATGTCGTAGTACATACTAGAGCTAGCATGTTGTAGTGGATACTAGAGCTAGCATGTCGTAGTACATACTAGAGCTAGCATGTTGTAGTGGATACTAGAGCTAGCATGTCGTAGTACATACTAGAGCTAGCATGTCGTAGTACATACTAGAGCTAGCATGTTGTAGTGCATACTAGAGCTAGCATGTCGAAGTACATAATAGAGCTAGCATGTTTTTGTGCATACTAGAGCTAGCATGTTGTAGCGCATAATAGAGCTAGCACGTTGTAGTGGATACTAGAGCTAGCATGTCGAAGTACATAATAGAGCTAGCATGTTGTAGTACATACTAGAGCTAGCTTGCTGTAGTGGATACTAGAGCTGGCATGTCGAAGTACATAATAGAGCTACCATGTTGTAGTACATACAAGAACTAGCATGTTGCAGTGCATACTAGACCTAGCATGTTGTAGTGGATACTAGAGCCGGCATGTTGTAGTGGATACTAGAGCTAGCATGTCGTAGTACATACTAGAGCTAGCATGTTGTAGTGGATACTAGAGCTAGCATGTCGAAGTACATACTAGAGCTAGCATGTTGTAGTGGATACTAGAGCTAGCATGTCGTAGTACATACTAGAGCTAGCATGTTGTAGTGCATACTAGAGCTAGCATGTTGTAGTACATACTAGAGCTAGCATGTTGTAGTGGATACTAGAGCTAGCATGTCGAAGTACATAATAGAGCTAGCATGTTGTAGTACATACTAGAGCTAGCATGTTGTAGCGCATACTAGAGCTAGCATGTTGTAGTGGATACTAGAGCTAGCATGTCGAAGTACATAATAGAGCTAGCATGTTTTAGTGCATACTAGAGCTAGCATGTTGTAGTGCATACTAGAGCTAGCATGTTGTAGTGGATACTAGAGCTAGCATGTCGAAGTACATAATAGAGCTAGCATGTTGTAGTGGATACTAGAGCTAGCATGTCGTAGTACATACTAGAGCTAGCATGTTGTAGTACATACTAGAGCTAGCATGTTGTAGTACATACTAGAGCTAGCATGTTGTAGTGCATACTAGAGCTAGCATGTTGTAGTGCATACTAGAGCTAGCATGTTGTAGTGGATACTAGAGCTAGCATGTCGTAGTACATACTAGAGCTAGCATGTTGTAGTGCATACTAGAGCTAGCATGTCGTAGTACATACTAGAGCTAGCATGTTGTAGTGCATACTAGAGCTAGCATGTTGTAGTGGATACTAGAGCTAGCATGTCGAAGTACATAATAGAGCTAGCATGTTGTAGTGCATACTAGAGCTAGCGTGTCGTACTACATACTAGAGCTAGCATGTTGTAGTGGATACTAGAGCTAGCATGTCGTAGTACATACTAGAGCTAGCATGTTGTAGTGGATACTAGAGCTAGCATGTCGTAGTACATACTAGAGCTAGCATGTCGAAGTACATAATAGAGCTAGCATGTTGTAGTGGATACTAGAGCTAGCATGTCGTAGTACATACTAGAGCTAGCATGTTGTAGTACATACTAGAGCAAGCATGTTGCAGTGCATACTAGAGCTAGCATGTTGTAGTGGATACTAGAGCTAGCATGTCGTAGTACATACTAGAGCTAGCATGTTGTAGTACATACTAGAGCTAGCATGTTGTAGTGCATACTAGAGCTAGCATGTTGTAGTGGATACTAGAGCTAGCATGTCGTAGTACATACTAGAGCTAGCATGTTGTAGTGGATACTAGAGCTAGCATGTCGTAGTACATACTAGAGCTAGCATGTTGTAGTGGATACTAGAGCTAGCATGTCGTAGTACATACTAGAGCTAGCATGTTGTAGTACATACTAGAGCTAGCATGTTGTAGTGCATACTAGAGCTAGCATGTTGTAGTGGATACTAGAGCTAGCATGTTGTAGTGGATACTAGAGCTAGCATGTCGTAGTACATACTAGAGCTAGCATGTTGTAGTGCATACTAGAGCTAGCATGTTGTAGTGGATACTAGAGCTAGCATGTCGTAGTACATACTAGAGCTAGCATGTTGTAGTGGATACAAGAGCTAGCATGTCGAAGTACATAATAGAGCTAGCATGTTGTAGTGCATACTAGAGCTAGCATGCCGTAGTACATATTAGAGCTAGCATGTTGTAGTAAATACTAGAGCTAGCATGTTGTAGTGGATACTAGAGCTAGCATGTCGTAGTACATACAAGAGCTAGAATGTTGTAGGGGATACTAGAGGTAGCATGCTGTAGTGGATACTAGAGCTAGCATGTCGAAGTACACAATAGAGCTAGCATGTTGTAGTGCATACTAGAGCTAGCATGTCGTAGTACATACTAGAGCTAGCATGTTGTAGTGGATACTAGAGCTAGCATGTTGTAGTGGATACTAGAGCTAGCATGTCGTAGTACATACTAGAGCTAGCATGTTGTAGTGGATACTAGAGCTAGCATGTTGTAGTGGATATTAGAGCTAGCATATTGTAGTACATACTAGAGCTAGCATGTCGAAGTACATAATAGAGCTAGCATGTTGTAGTACATACTAGAGCTAGCATGTTGCAGTGCATACTAGAGCTAGCATGTTGTAGTACATACTAGAGCTAGCATGTTGTAGTGGATACTAGAGCTAGCATGTCGTAGTACATACTAGAGCTAGCATGTTGTAGTACATACTAGAGCTAGCATGTTGTAGTGCATACTAGAGCTAGCATGTTGTAGTGCATACTAGAGCTAGCATGTTGTAGTGCATACTAGAGCTAGCATGTCGTAGTACATACTAGAGCTAGCATGTTGTAGTGGATACTAGAGCTAGCATGTTGTAGTACATACTAGAGCTAGCATGTTGTAGTGCATACTAGAGCTAGCATGTTGTAGTGGATACTAGAGCTAGCATGTTGTAGTGGATACTAGAGCTAGCATGTCGTAGTACATACTAGAGCTAGCATGTTGTAGTGGATACTAGAGCTAGCATGTCGTAGTACATACTAGAGCTAGCATGTTGTAGTGGATACTAGAGCTAGCATGTCGTAGTACATACTAGAGCTAGCATGTCGTAGTACATAATAGAGCTAGCATGTTGTAGTACATACTAGAGCTAGCATGTCGTAGTACATACTAGAGCTAGCATGTTGTAGTACATACTAGAGCTAGCATGTTGTAGTGCATACTAGAGCTAGCATGTTGTAGTGCATACTAGAGCTAGCATGTTGTAGTGGATACTAGAGCTAGCATGTCGTAGTACATACTAGAGCTAGCATGTTGTAGTGGATACTAGAGCTAGCATGTCGTAGTACATACTAGAGCTAGCATGTTGTAGTGGATACTAGAGCTAGCATGTCGTAGTACATACTAGAGCTAGCATGTTGTAGTGGATACTAGAGCTAGCATGTTGTAGTGCATACTAGAGCTAGCATGTTGTAGTGCATACTAGAGCTAGCATGTTGTAGTACATACTAGAGCTAGCATGTTGTAGTGGATACTAGAGCTAGCATGTCGTAGTACATACTAGAGCTAGCATGTTGTAGTGCATACTAGAGCTAGCATGTCGTAGTACATACTAGAGCTAGCATGTTGTAGTGGATACTAGAGCTAGCATGTTGTAGTGGATACTAGAGCTAGCATGTCGTAGTACATACTAGAGCTAGCATGTTGTAGTGGATACTAGAGCTAGCATGTTGTAGTGGATATTAGAGCTAGCATATTGTAGTACATACTAGAGCTAGCATGTCGAAGTACTTAATAGAGCTAGCATGTTGTAGTACATACTAGAGCTAGCATGTTGCAGTGCATACTACACCTAGCATATCGTAGTACATACTAGAGCTAGCATGTTGTTGTGGATACTATAGCTAGCTTGTCGTAGTACATACTAGAGCTAGCATGTCGAAGTACATAATAGAGCTAGCATGTTGTAGTACATACTAGAGCTAGCATATTGTAGTGCATACTAGAGCTAGCATGTTGTAGCGCATACTAGAGCTAGCATGTTGTAGTGGATACTAGAGCTAGCATGTTGTAGTACATACTAGAGCTAGCATGTTGTAGTACATACTAGAGCTAGCATGTCAAAGTACATAATAGAGCTAGCATGTTGTTGTGCATACTAGGGCTAGCATGTCGTAGTACATCCTAGAGCTAGCATGTTGTAGTGGATACTAGAGATAGAATGTTGTAGTGGATACTAGAGCTAGCATGTCGTAGTACATACTAGAGTTAGAAATTTGTAGTGGATACTAGAGCTAGCATGTTGTAGTACAGACTAGAGCAAGCATGTTGTAGTACATACTAGAGCAAGCATGTTGTAGTGCATAGTAGAGCTAGCATGTTGTAGTACATACTAGAGCTAGCATGTCGTAGCATATAGGCATTACATACTGCAGAGCTAGCATGTTGCATGTTGTAGTGGATACTAGAGCTAGCATGTCGTAGTACATATTAGAGCTAGCATGTCGAAGTGCATACTAGAGCTAGCATGTCATGTAGTACATATTAGAGCTAGCATGTTGTAGTACATAGTAGAGCTAGCATGTTGTAGTGGATACTACAGTTAGCATGTCGTAGTATATACTAGTGTTAGCATGTTGTAGTGGATAATAGAGCTAGCATATGGTAGTACATACTAGAGCTAGCATGGCGTAGTACATACTAGAGTTAGCATGTTGTAGTGGATAATAGAGCTAGCATGTCGTAGTACATACTAGAGCTAGCATGTCGAAGTACATAATAGAGCTAGCATATCGAAGTACATAATAGAGCTAGCATGTCGTAGTACATACTAGAGCTAGCATGTTGTAGTACATAAGCTAGAGCTAGCATGTTGTAGTACATACTAGAGCTAGCATGTTAAGTAGTGCATAACTAGAGCTAGCATGTTGTAGTGGATACTAGAGCTAGCATGTCGTAGTACATACTAGAGCTAGCATGTTGTAGTGGATACTAGAGCTAGCATGTCGTAGTACATACTAGAGCTAGCATGTCGAAGTACATACTAGAGCTAGCATGTTGTAGAACATACTAGAGCTAGCATGTTGTAGTGGATACTAGAGCTAGCATGTTGTAGTACATACTAGAGCTAGCATGTTGTAGTGCATACTAGAGCTAGCATGTTGTAGCGCATACTAGAGCTAGCATGTCGTAGTACATACTAGAGCTAGCATGTTGCAGTGCATACTAGAATTAGCATGTTGTAGTGGATACTAGAGCTAGCATGTTGTAGTGGATACTAGAGCTAGCATGTCGTAGTACATACTAGAGCTAGCATGTCGTAGTACATACTAGAGCTAGCATGTTGTAGTGGATACTAGAGCTAGCATGTTGTAGTGGATACTAGAGCTAGCATGTCGTAGTACATACTAGAGCTAGCATGTTGTAGTGGATACTAGAGCTAGCATGTTGTAGTGGATACTAGAGCTAGCATGTCGTAGTACATACTAGAGCTAGCATGTTGTAGTACATACTAGAGCTAGCATGTTGTAGTGCATACTAGAGCTAGCATGTTGTAGTGCATACTAGAGCTAGCATGTTGTAGTGGATACTAGAGCTAGCATGTCGTAGTACATACTAGAGCTAGCATGTTGTAGTGGATACTAGAGCTAGCATGTCGTAGTACATACTAGAGCTAGCATGTTGTAGTGGATACTAGAGCTAGCATGTCGTAGTACATACTAGAGCTAGCATGTTGTAGTGGATACTAGAGCTAGCATGTCGTAGTGCATAATAGAGCTAGCATGTTGTAGTGCATACTAGAGCTAGCATGTTGTAGTACATACTAGAGCTAGCATGTTGTAGTGGATACTAGAGCTAGCATGTTGTAGTGGATATTAGAGCTAGCATATTGTAGTACATACTAGAGCTAGCATGTCGAAGTACATAATAGAGCTAGCATGTTGTAGTACATACTAGAGCTAGCATGTTGCAGTGCAAACTACACCTAGCATATCGTAGTACATACTAGAGCTAGCATGTTGTAGTGGATACTATAGCTAGCTTGTCGTAGTACATACTAGAGCTAGCATGTTGTTGCGCATACTACAGCTAGCATGCCGTAGTTCATACAAGAGCTAGAATGTTGTAGTGGATACTAGAGCTAGCATGTTGTAGCGCATACTAGAGCTAGCATGCCGTAGTACATACTAGAGCTAGCATGTTGTAGTACATACTAGAGCTAGCATGTAGTAGTACATACTAGAGCTAGCATGTTGTAGTGGATACTAGAGCTAGCATGTCGTAGTACATACTAGAGCTAGCATGTTGTAGTACATACTAGAGCTAGCATGTTGTAGTGGATACTAGAGCTAGCATGTTGTAGTACATACTAGAGCTAGCATGTTGTAGTGCATACTAGAGCTAGCATGTTGTAGTGGATACTAGAGCTAGCATGTCGTAGTACATACTAGAGCTAGCATGTTGTAGTACATATAGAGCTAGCATGTTGTAGTTACATACTAGAGCTAGCATGTTGTAGTGGATACTAGAGCTAGCATGTCAGTAGTACATAATAGAGCTAGCATGTTGAAGTGCATACTAGAGCTAGCATGTTGTAGTGCATACTAGAGCTAGCATGTTGTAGTAGCATACTAGAGCTAGCATGTTGTAGTACAAACTAGAGCTAGCATGTTGTAGTACATACTAGAGCTAGCATGTTGTAGTACATACTAGAGCTACCATGTTGTAGTACATACTAGAGCTAGCATGTTGTAGTGGATATTAGAGCTAGCATGTTGTAGTGCATACTAGAGCTAGCATGTTGTAGTGGATACTACAGCTACCATGTCGTAGTACATACTAAAGCTAGCATGTTGTAGTGGATACTAGAGCTAGCATGTTGCAGTGCATACTAGAGTTAGCATGTTGTAGCTCATACTAGAGCTAGCATGTTGTAGTGGATATTAGAGCTAGCATGTTGTAGTGCGTACTAGAGCTAGCATGTTGTAGTGGATACTACAGCTACCATGTCGTAGTACATACTAGATCTACCATGTTGTAGTGGATACTAGAGCTAACATGTTGCAGTGCATACTAGAGCTAGCATGTTGTAGCTCATACTAGAGCTAGCATGTCGTAGTACATACTAGGACTAGCATGTTGTAGTGGATACTAGAGCTAGCATGTTGTAGTACATACTAGAGCTAGCATGTTGTAGTGGATACTAGAGCTAGCATGTCGTTAGTACATATACTAGAGCTAGCATGTCAGTAGTACATACTAGAGCTAGCATGTTAGTGGATACTAGAGCTAGCATGTCGTGGTACATACTAGAGCTAGCATGTTGTAGTACATACTAGAGCTAGCATGTCGAAAGTACATACTAGAGCTAGCATGTTGAAGTGCATACTAGAGCTAGCATGTCGTAGTACATACTAGAGCTAGCATGTTGTAGAGCATACTAGAGCTAGCATGTTGTAGTGGATACTAGAGCTAGCATGTCGTAGTACATACTAGAGCTAGCATGTTGTAGTGGATACTAGAGCTAGCATGTCGTAGTACATACTAGAGCTAGCATGTTGTAGTGGATACTAGAGCTAGCATGTCGTAGTACATACTAGAGCTAGCATGTTGTAGTGCATACTAGAGCTAGCA
Source organism: Lamellibrachia satsuma (assembly GCA_033239005.1). Taxonomy (NCBI): domain Eukaryota; kingdom Metazoa; phylum Annelida; class Polychaeta; order Sabellida; family Siboglinidae; genus Lamellibrachia; species Lamellibrachia satsuma. The sequence continues at coordinate 1,473,332 of BSQZ01000074.1, read as the reverse complement.
TGTGGTAGTGCATACTAGAGCTAGTTGTAGTGGATATTATAGCATGTCGTAGTGGATACTAGAGCTAGCATGTCGTAGTACATACTAGAGCAAGCATGTTGTAGTGCATAGTAGAGCTAGCATGTTGTAGTGGATACTACAGCTAGCATGCCGTAGTACATACTAGAGTTAGCATGTTGTAGTGGATAATAGAGCTAGCATGTCGTAGTACATACTAGAGCTAGCATGTCGAAGTACATAATAGAGCTAGCATGTTGTAGTACATACTAGAGCTAGCATGTTGCAGTGCATACTAGAATTAGCATGTTGTAGTGGATACTAGAGCTAGCATGTTGTATTGGATACTAGAGCTAGCATGTCGTAGTACATACAAGAGCTAGCATGTTGTAGTACATACAAGAGCTAGCATCTTGCAGTGCAAACTAGAGCTAGCATGTTGTAGTGGATACTACAGCTAGCATGTTGTAGTGGATACTAGAGCTAGCATGTTGTAGTGGATACTAGAGCTAGCATGTTGTAGAGGATACTAGAGTTAGCATGCCGTAGTACATACTAGAGCTAGCTTGTTGTAGGGGATACTAGAGTTGGCATGTCGAAGTACATAATAGAGCTAGCATGTTGTAGTGCATACTAGAGCTAGCATGTTGTAGTGGATACTAGAGCTAGCATGTCGTAGTACATACTAGAGCTAGCATGTCGTAGTACATACTAGAGCTAGCATGTTGTAGTGGATACTAGAGCTAGCATGTCGTAGTACATACTAGAGCTAGCATGTTGTAGCAGACATAGGCTAGAGCTAGCATGTTGAAGCATGTTGAGTGGATACTAGAGCTAGCATGTCAGTAGTACATACTAGAGCTAGCATGTCGAAGTACATAATAGAGCTAGCATGTTGTAGAGGATACTAGAGCTAGCATGCCGTAGTACATACTAGAGCTAGCTTGTTGTAGGGGATACTAGAGTTGGCATGTCGAAGTACATAATAGAGCTAGCATGTTGTAGTGCATACTAGAGCTAGCATGTTGTAGTACATACTAGAGCTAGCATGTTGTAGTACATACTAGAGCTAGCATGTTGTAGTGGATACTAGAGCTAGCATGTCGTAGTACATACTAGAGCTAGCATGTTGTAGTGGATACTAGAGCTAGCATGTCGAAGTACATAATAGAGCTAGCATGTTGTAGTACATACTAGAGCTAGCATGTTGTAGTGGATACTAGAGCTAGCATGTCGAAGTATATAATAGAGCTAGCATGTTGTAGTACATACTAGAGCTAGCATGTTGTAGCGCATACTAGAGTTAGCATGTTGTAGTGGATACTAGAGCTAGCATGTTGTAGTACATACTAGAGCTAGCATGTTGTAGTACATAATAGAGCTAGCATGTTGTAGTACATACTAGAGCTAGCATGTTGTAGTGGATACTAGAGCTAGCATGTTGTAGAGCATACTAGAGCTAGCATGTTGTAGTGCATACTAGAGCTAGCATGTTGTAGTGGATACTAGAGCTAGCATGTCGTAGTACATACTAGAGTTAGCATGTTGTAGTGGATACTAGAGCTAGCATGTCGTAGTACATACTAGAGCTAGCATGTTGTAGTGGATACTAGAGCTAGCATGTCGTAGTACATACTAGAGCTAGCATGTTGTAGTGGATACTAGAGCTAGCATGTCGTAGTACATACTAGAGCTAGCATGTCGAAGTACATAATAGAGCTAGCATGTTGTAGTACATACTAGAGCTAGCATGTTGTAGTGCATACTAGAGCTAGCATGTTGTAGTGCATACTAGAGCTAGCATGTTGTAGTACATACTAGAGCTAGCATGTTGTAGTACATACTAGAGCTAGCATGTTGTAGTGGATACTAGAGCTAGCATGTTGTAGTGGATACTAGAGCTAGCATGTTGTAGTACATACTAGAGCTAGCATGTTGTAGTGGATACTAGAGCTAGCATGTCGTAGTTGATACTAGAGCTAGCATGTTGTAGTGGATACTAGAGCTAGCATGTCGTAGTACATACTAGAGCTAGCATGTTGTAGTGGATACTAGAGCTAGCATGTTGCAGTGCATACTAGAGCTAGCATGTTGTAGTGCATACTAGAGCTAGCATGTTGTAGTGGATACTAGAGCTAGCATGTTGTAGTGGATACTAGAGCTAGCATGTTGTAGTGGATACTAGAGCTAGCATGTTGTAGTGGATACTAGAGCTAGCATGTTGTAGTGGATACTAGAGCTAGCATGTTGTAGTGGATACTAGAGCTAGCATGTTGTAGTGGATACTAGAGCTAGCATGTTGTAGTGGATACTAGAGCTAGCATGTCGTAGTACATACTAGAGCTAGCATGTTGTAGTGCATACTAGAGCTAGCATGCCGTAGTACATACTAGAGCTAGCATGTCGTAGTACATACTAGAGCTAGCATGTTGTAGCGCATACTAGAGCTAGCATGCCGTAGTACATACTAGAGCTAGCATGTTGTAGTGCATACTAGAGCTAGCATGTTGTAGTGGATACTAGAGCTAGCATGTCGTAGTACATACTAGAGCTAGCATGTTGTAGTGGATACTAGAGCTAGCATGTCGTAGTACATACTAGAGCTAGCATGTTGTAGTGGATACTAGAGCTAGCATGTCGTAGTACATACTAGAGCTAGCATGTTGTAGTGGATACTAGAGCTAGCATGTTGCAGTGCATACTAGAGCTAGCATGTTGTAGCGCATACTAGAGCTAGCATGTTGTAGTACATACTAGAACTAGCATGTTGTAGTGGATACTAGAGCTAGCATGTTGTAGTGCATACTAGAGCTAGCATGTTGTAGTGCATACTAGAGCTAGCATGTCGTAGTACATACTAGAACTAGCATGTTGTAGTGGATACTAGAGCTAGCATGTTGTAGTGCATACTAGAGCTAGCATGTTGTAGTGTACACTAGAGCTAGCATATCGTAGTACATACTAGAGCTAACATGTTGTAGTGCATACTACAGCTAGCATGTTGTAGTGCATACTAGAGCTAGCATGTCTGTAGTTATATTAATTCTTATTCAAAGTACATAATAGAGCTAGCATGTTGTAGTGGATACTAGAGCTAGCATGTTGTAGTACATACTAGAGTTAGCATGTCAGTAGTACATACTAGAGCTAGCATGTTGTAGTACATACTAGAACTAGCATGTTGTAGTGGATACTAGAGCTAGCATGTTGTAGTGCATACTAGAGCTAGCATGTTGTAGTACATACTAGAGCTAGCATGTTGTAGTACATACTAGAGCTAGCATGTTGTAGTGGATACTAGAGCTAGCATGTTGTAGTGCATACTAGAGCTAGCATGTTGTAGTGCATACTAGAGCTAGCATGTCGTAGTACATACTAGAGCTAGCATGTTGTAGTGGATACTAGAGCTAGCATGTCCGTAGTACATACTAGAGCTAGCATGTTGTAGTGGATACTAGAGCTAGCATGTTGTAGTGGATACTAGAGCTAGCATGTCAGTAGTGCATACTAGAGCTAGCATGTCGTAGTACATACTAGAGCTAGCATGTTGTAGTGCATACTAGAGCTAGCATGTCGTAGTACATACTAGAGCTAGCATGTTGTAGTACATACTAGAGCTAGCATGTTGTAGTGGCACATACTAGAGCTAGCATGTCGTAGTACATACTAGAGCTGGCATGTTGTAGTGCGATACTAGAGCTAATCATGTTGAAGTACATACTAGAGCTAGCATGTTGTAGTGGCATACTAGAGCTAGCATGTTGTAGTTGGATACTAGAGCTAGCATGTGTAGTGCATAATAGAGCTAGCATGTTGTAGTGCATACTAGAGCTAGCATGTTGTAGTAACATACTAGAGCTAGCATGTTGTAGTGGATACTAGAGCTAGCATGTTGTGAGTGACATACTAGAGCTAGCATGTTGTAGTGGATACTAGAGCTAGCATGTTGTAGTGTATACTAGAGCTAGCATGTCGTAGTACATACTAGAGCTAGCATGTTGTAGTGGATACTAGAGCTACGCATGTTCTAAGTACATACTAGAGCTAGCATGTTGTAGTGGATACTAGAGCTAGCATATTGTAGTACATACTAGAACTAGGCATGTTGTAGTGCATACTAGAGCTAGCATGTTGTAGTGCATACTAGAGCTAGCATGTTGTAGTGGATACTAGAGCTAGCATGTCTGTAGTACATACTAGAGCTAGCATGTTGTAGTACATACTAGAGCTAGCATGTTGTAAGTGCATACTAGAGCTAGCATGTTGTAGTATATACTAGAGCTAGCATGTTGTAGTGGATACTAGAGCTAGCATGTCAGTAGTACATACTAGAGCTAGCATGTTGTAGTGGATACTAGAGCTAGCATGTTGTAGTACATACTAGAGCTAGCATGTTGTAGTGGATACTAGAGCTAGCATGTCCCGTAGTACATAAATAGAGCTAGCATGTTGTAGTGCATACTAGAGCTAGCATGTTGTAGTACATCCTAGATCTAGCATGTTGTAGTACATACTAGAGCTAGCATGTTGTTGTGGATAATAGAGCTAGCATGTTGTAGTACATACTAGAGCTAGAAATGTTGTAGTGGATACTAGAGCTAGCATGTCAGAAGTACATAATAGAGCTAGCATGTTTGTAGTACATACTAGAGCTAGCATGTCGAAGTACATACTAGAGCTAGCATGTTGTAGTGCATACTAGAGCTAGCATGTTGTAGTACATACTAGAGCTAGCATGTTATGATTTGTGCATACTAGAGCTAGCATGTCGTAGTACATACTAGAGCTAGCATGTTGTAGTGGATACTAGAGCTAGCATGTTGTAGTGGATACTAGAGCTAGCATGTCGTAGTACATACTAGAGTTAGCATGTTGTAGTGGATACTAGAGCTAGCATGTTGTAGTACATACTAGAGCTAGCATGTTGTAGTGGATACTAGAGCTAGCATGTTGCAGTGCATACTAGAGCTAGCATGTTACAGTAGATATTAGAGTTAGCATGTTGTAGTACATATTAGAGCTAGCATGTTGTAGTACATACTAGAGCTAGCATGTTGTAGTGCATACTAGAGCTAGCATGTTGTAGTGCATACTAGAGCTAGCATGTCGTAGTACATACTAGAGCTAGCATGTTGTAGTGGATACTAGAGCTAGCATGTTGTAGTGGATACTAGAGCTAGCATGTCGTAGTACATACTGGAGCTAGCATGTTGTAGTACATAATAGAGCTAGCTATGTTTGTAGTACATACTAAGAGCTAGCATGTTGTAGTGCATACTAGAATTAGCATGTTGTAGTGGATACTAGAGCTAGCATGTTGTAGTGGATACTAGAGCTAGCATGTCGTAGTACATACTAGAGCTAGCATGTTGTAGTACATACTAGAGCAAGCATGTTGCAGTGCATAGTAGAGCTAGCATGTTGTAGTGGATACTACATTTAGCATGTCGTAGTACATACTAGAGTTAGCATGTTGTAGTGGATAATAGAGCTAGCATGTCGTAGTACATACTAGAGCTAGCATGTTGTAGCGGATACTGGAGCTAGCATGTTGTAGTACATACTAGAGCTAGCATGTTGTAGTACATACTAGAGCTAGCATGTTGTAGTGGATACTAGAGCTAGCATGTTGTAGTGGATACTAGAGCTAGCATGTCGTAGTACATACTAGAGCTAGCATGTTGTAGTGGATACTAGAGCTAGCATGTTGTAGTACATACTAGAGCTAGCATGTTGTAGTACATACTAGAGCTAGCATGTTGTAGTGGATACTAGAGCTAGCATGTCGTAGTACATACTAGAGCTAGCATGTTGTAGTGGATACTAGAGCTAGCATGTCGTAGTACATAATAGAGCTAGCATGTTGTAGTACATACTAGAGCTAGCATGTTGCAGTGCATACTAGAATTAGCATGTTGTAGTGGATACTAGAGCTAGCATGTTGTATTGGATACTAGAGCTAGCATGTCGTAGTACATACAAGAGCTAGCATGTTGTAGTGGATACAAGAGCTAGCATGTTGTAGTACATACTAGAGCTAGCATGTTGGAGTGCATACTAGAATTAGCATGTTGTAGTGGATACTAGAGCTAGCATGTTGTATTGGATACTAGAGCTAGCATGTCGTAGTACATACAAGAGCTAGCATGTTGTAGTGGATACAAGAGCTAGCATGTCGAAGTACATAATAGAGCTAGCATGTTGTAGTGCATACTAGAGCTAGCATGTCGTAGTACATACTAGAGCTAGCATGTTGTAGTAAATACTAGAGCTAGCATGTTGTAGTGGATACTAGAGCTAGCATGTTGTAGTGCATACTAGAGCTAGCATGTCGTAGTACATACTAGAGCTAGCATGTTGTAGTGGATACTAGAGCTAGCATGTTGTAGCGCATACTAGAGCTAGCATGTCGTAGTACATACTAGAGCTAGCATGTTGTAGTGGATATTAGAGCTAGCATGTCGTAGTATATACTAGAGCTAGCATGTTGTAGAGCATACTAGAGCTAGCATGTTGTAGTGCATACTAGAGCTAGCATGTTGTAGTGGATACTAGAGCTAGCATGTCGTAGTACATACTAGAGCTAGCATGTTGTAGTGGATACTAGAGCTAGCATGTCGTAGTACATACTAGAGCTAGCATGTTGTAGTACATACTAGAGCTAGCATGTTGTAGTGCATACTAGAGCTAGCATGTTGTAGTGCATACTAGAGCTAGCATGTTGTAGTGGATACTAGAGCTAGCATGTTGTAGTGCATACTAGAGCTAGCATGTTGTAGTGCATACTAGAGCTAGCATGTCGTAGTACATACTAGAGCTAGCATGTTGTAGTGCATACTAGAGCTAGCATGTCGTAGTACATACTAGAGCTAGCATGTTGTAGTACATACTAGAGCTAGCATGTTGTAGTTCATACTAGAGCTAGCATGTCGTAGTACATACTAGAGCTAGCATGTTGTAGTGCATACTAGAGTTAGCATGTCGTAGTACATACTAGAGCTAGCATGTCGAAGTACATAATAGAGCTAGCATGTTGTAGTGGATACTAGAGCTAGCATGTCGTAGTACATACTAGAGCTAGCATGTTGTAGTACATACTAGAGCTAGCATGTCGTAGTGCATAGTAGAGCTAGCATGTTGTAGTGCATACTAGAGCTAGCATGTTGTAGTGCATAGTAGAGCTAGCATGTTGTAGTGGATACTAGAGCTAGCATGTCGTAGTACATACTAGAGCTAGCATGTTGTAGTGGATACTAGAGCTAGCATATGGTAGTACATACTAGAGCTAGCATGCCGTAGTACATACTAGAGTTAGCATGTTGTAGTGGATAATAGAGCTAGCATGTCGTATTGCATACTAGAGCTAGCATGTCGAAGTACATAATAGAGGTAGCATGTTGTAGTACATAATATAGTTAGCATGTTGTAGTACATACTAGAGCTAGCATGTTACAGTGCATACTAGAGCTAGCATGTTGGAGTGCATACTAAAGCTAGCATGTCGTAGTACATACTAGAGCTAGCATGTTGTAGTGCATATTAGAGCTAGCATGTTGTAGTGCATACTAGAGCTAGCATGTTGTAGTGTATACTAGAGCTAGCATGTCGTAGTACATACTAGAGCTAGCATGTCGAAGTACATAATAGAGCTAGCATGTTGTAGTCGATACTAGAGCTAGCATGTCGTAGTACATACTAGAGCAAGCATGTTGCAGTGCATAGTAGAATTAGCATGTTGTAGTGGATACTACAGTTAGCATGTTGTAGTGGATACTAGAGTTAGCTTGTCTTAGTACATACTAGAGCTAGCATGTCGAAGTACATAATAGAGCTAGCATGTTGTAGTGGATACTAGAGCTAGCATGTCGTAGTACATACTAGAGCTAGCATGTCGAAGTACATAATAGAGCTAGCATGTTGTAGTGCATACTAGAGCTAGCATGTTGTAGCGCATACTAGAGCTAGCATGTTGTAGTGGATACTAGAGCTAGCATTTCGAAGTACATAATAGAGCTAGCATGTGGTAGTGCATACTAGAGCTAGCATGTCGTAGTACATACTAGAGCTAGCATGTTGCAGTGCATAGTAGAGCTAGCATGTTGTAGTGGATACTACAGCTAGCATGTCGTAGTACATACTAGAGTTAGCATGTTGTAGTGGATAATAGAGCTAGCATGTCGTAGTACATACTAGAGCTAGCATGTCGAAGTACATAATAGAGCTAGCATGTTGTAGTACATACTAGAGCTAGCATGTTGTAGTGCATACTAGAGCTAGCATGTTGTAGTACATACTAGAGCTAGCATGTTGTAGTGGATACTAGAGCTAGCATGTTGTAGTACATACTAGAGCTAGCATGTTGTAGTGCATACTAGAGCTAGCATGTTGTAGTGCATACTAGAGCTAGCATGTTGTAGTGGATACTAGAGCTAGCATGTCGTAGTACATACTAGAGCTAGCATGTTGTAGTGGATACTAGAGCTAGCATGTCGAAGTACATAATAGAGCTAGCATGTTGTAGTGCATACTAGAGCTAGCATGTCGTAGTACATACTAGAGCTAGCATGTTGTAGTACATACTAGAGCTAGCATGTTGTAGTACATACTAGAGCTAGCATGTTGAAGTGCATACTAGAGCTAGCATGTTGTAGTGGATACTAGAGCTAGCATGTTGTAGTACATACTAGAGCTAGCATGTCGTAGTACATACTAGAGCTAGCATGTTGTAGTGGATACTAGAGCTAGCATGTTGTAGTGGATACTAGAGCTAGCATGTCGTAGTACATACTAGAGCTAGCATGTTGTAGCGCATACTAGAGCTAGCATGCCGTAGTACATACTAGAGCTAGCATGTCGTAGTACATACTAGAGCTAGCATGTTGTAGTACATACTAGAGCTAGCATGTTGTAGTACATACTAGAGCTAGCATGTTGTAGTGCATACTAGAGCTAGCATGTTGCAGTGCATACTAGAGCTAGCATGTTGTAGTGGATACTAGAGTTAGCATGTCGTAGTACATATTAGAGCTAGCATTTCAAAGTACATAATAGAGCTAGCATGTTGTAGTGGATACTAGAGCTAGCATGTCGTAGAACATACTAGAGTTAGCATGTTGTAGTGTATACTAGAGCTAGCATGTCGTAGTACATACTAGAGCTAGCATGTCGAAGTACATAATAGAGCTAGCATGTTGTAGTACATAATATAGTTAGCATGTTGTAGTACATACTAGAGCTAGCATGTTACAGTGCATACTAGAGCTAGCATGTTGGAGTGCATACTAAAGCTAGCATGTCGTAGTACATACTAGAGCTAGCATGTTGTAGTGCATATTAGAGCTAGCATGACGTAGTTCATCCTAGAGCTAGCATGTTGTAGTGGATACTAGAGATAGCATGTCGTAGTACATACTGGAGCTAGCATGTCGAAGTACATAATAGAGCTAGCATGTTGTAGTACATACTAGAGCTAGCATGTTGTAGTACATACTAGAGCTAGCATGTTGTAGTACATACTAGAGCTAGCATGTTGTAGTACATACTAGAGCTAGCATGTTGTAGTACACTACTAGAGCTAGCATGTTGTAGTGGATACTAGAGCTAGCATGTTGTAGTAGAGCTAGCATGTTGTAGTACATACTAGAGCTAGCATGTTGTAGTACATACTAGAGCTAGCATGTTGTAGTACATACTAGAGCTAGCATGTTGTAGTGGATACTAGAGCTAGCATGTTGTAGTGCATACTAGAGCTAGCATGTCGTAGTACATACTAGAGCTAGCATGTCGAAGTTCATAATAGAGCTAGCATGTTGTAGTCGATACTAGAGCTAGCATGTCGTAGTACATACTAGAGCTAGCATGTTGTAGTACATACTAGAGCTAGCATGTTGTAGTACATACTAGAGCTAGCATGTTGTAGTACATACTAGAGCTAGCATGTTGTAGTACATACTAGAGCTAGCATGTTGTAGTACATACTAGAGCTAGCATGTTGTAGTGGATACTAGAGCTAGCATGTTGTAGTGCATACTAGAGCTAGCATGTTGTAGTGGATACTAGAGCTAGCATGTCGTAGTACATACTAGAGCTAGCATGTTGTAGTGCATAATAGAGCTAGCATGTTGTAGTACATACTAGAGCTAGCATGTTGTAGTGGATACTAGAGCTAGCATGTTGTAGTACATACTAGAGCTAGCATGTTGTAGTACATACTAGAGCTAGCATGTTGTAGTGCATACTAGAGCTAGCATGTTGTAGTACATACTAGAGCTAGCATGTTGTAGTACATACTAGAGCTAGCATGTTGTAGTACATACTAGAGCTAGCATGTTGTAGTACATACTAGAGCTAGCATGTTGTAGTACATACTAGAGCTAGCATGTTGTAGTGGATACTAGAGCTAGCATGTTGTAGTACATACTAGAGCTAGCATGTCGTAGTACATACTAGAGCTAGCATGTCGTAGTACATACTAGAGCTAGCATGTTGTAGTGGATACTAGAGCTAGCATGCCGTAGTACATACTAGAGCTAGCATGTCGAAGTACATAATAGAGCTAGCATGTTGTAGTACATACTAGAGCTACTTGTTGTAGTGGATACTAGAGCTGGCATGTCGAAGTATATAATAGAGCTAGCATGTTGTAGTACATACTAGAGCTAGCATGTTGTAGCGCATACTAGAGTTAGCATGTTGTAGTGGATACTAGAGCTAGCATGTCAAAGTACATAATAGAGCTAGCATGTTGTTGTGCATACTAGGGCTAGCATGTCGTAGTACATCCTAGAGCTAGCATGTTGTAGTGGATACTAGAGATAGAATGTTGTAGTGGATACTAGAGCTAGCATGTCGTAGTACATACTAGAGCTAGCATGTCGTAGTACATACTAGAGCTAGCATGTTGTAGTGCATACTAGAGCTAGCATGTTGTAGTACATACTAGAGCTAGCATGTTGTAGTTGATACTAGAGCTAGCATGTTGTAGTACATACTAGAGCTAGCATGTTGTAGTGGATACTAGAGCTAGCATGTTGTAGTACATACTAGAGCTAGCATGTTGTAGTTCATAGTAGAGCTAGCATGTTGTAGTGGATACTAGAGCTAGCATGTTGTAGTACATACTAGAGCTAGCATGTTGTAGTACATACTAGAGCTAGCATGTTGTAGTGGATACTAGAGCTAGCATGTTGTAGTACATACTAGAGCTAGCATGTTGTAGTGCATACTAGAGCTAGCATGTTGTAGTACATACTAGAGCTAGCATGTTGTAGTACATACTAGAGCTAGCATGTTGTAGTACATACTAGAGCTAGCATGTTGTAGTACATACTAGAGCTAGCATGTTGTAGTACATACTAGAGCTAGCATGTTGTAGTACATACTAGAGCTAGCATGTTGTAGTACATACTAGAGCTAGCATGTTGTAGTACATCCTAGAGCTAGCATGTTGTAGTGGATACTAGAGCTAGCATGTCGTAGTACATACTAGAATTAGAAATGTGTAGTGGATACTAGAGCTAGCATGTCGTAGTTCATACTAGAGCTAGCATGTTGTAGTACATACTAGAGCTAGCATGTTGTAGTGCATACTAGAGCTAGCATGTCGTAGTACATACTAGAGCTAGCATGTTGTAGTACATACTAGAGCTAGCATGTCGAAGTACATAATAGAGCTAGCACGTTGTAGTGCATACTAGAGCTAGCATGTTGTAGCGCATACTAGAGCTAGCATGTTGTAGTGGATACTAGAGCTAGCATTTCGAAGTACATAATAGATCTAGCATGTGGTAGTGCATACTAGAGCTAGCATGTCGTAGTACATAATAGATCTAGCATGTTGTAGTACATACTAGAGCTAGCATGTTGTAGCGCATAATAGAGCTAGCATGTTGTAGTGCATACTAGAGCTAGCATGTTGTAGTGCGTACTAGAGCTAGCATGTTGTAGTGGATACTAGAGCTAGCATTTCGAAGTACATAATAGAGCTAGCATGTGGTAGTGCATACTAGAGCTAGCATGTCGTAGAACATACTAGAGCTAGCATGTTGTAGTGGATACTAGAGCTAGCATGTTGTAGTGCATACTAGAGCTAGCATGTTGTAGTGCATACTAGAGCTAGCATGTCGTAGTACATACTAGAGCTAGCATGTTGTAGTACATACTAGAGCTAGCATGTTGTAGTGCATACTAGAGCTAGCATGTTGTAGTACATACTAGAGCTAGCATGTTGTAGTACATACTAGAGCTAGCATGTTGTAGTACATACTAGAGCTAGCATGTTGTAGTACATACTAGAGCTAGCATGTTGTAGTACATACTAGAGCTAGCATGTTGTAGTACATACTAGAGCTAGCATGTTGTAGTACATACTAGAGCTAGCATGTTGTAGTGCATACTAGAGCTAGCATGTTGTAGTACATACTAGAGCTAGCATGTTGTAGTGCATACTAGAGCTAGCATGTTGTAGTACATACTAGAGCTAGCATGTTGTAGTGCATACTAGAGCTAGCATGTTGTAGTGTACATACTAGAGCTAGCATGTTGTAGTACATACTAGAGCTAGCATGTTGTAGTACATACTAGAGCTAGCATGTTGTAGTACATACTAGAGCTAGCATGTTGTAGTACATACTAGAGCTAGCATGTTGTAGTACATACTAGAGCTAGCATGTTGTAGTACATACTAGAGCTAGCATGTTGTAGCGCATACTAGAGCTAGCATGCCGTAGTACATACTAGAGCTAGCATGTCGTAGTACATACTAGAGCTAGCATGTTGTAGTGGATACTAGAGCTAGCATGTTGTAGTGGATACTAGAGCTAGCATGTCGTAGTACATACTAGAGCTAGAATGTTGTAGTGGATACTAGAGCTAGCATGTTGTAGTACATACTAGAGCAAGCATGTTGTAGTACATACTAGAGCTAGCATGTTGCAGTGCATACTAGAGCTAGCATGTTGTAGTGGATATTAGAGTTAGCATGTCGTAGTACATATTAGAGCTAGCATGTTGTAGTACATAATAGAGCTAGCATGTCGAAGTACATAATAGAGCTAGCACGTTGTAGTGCATACTAGAGCTAGCATGTTGTAGCGCATACTAGAGCTAGCATGTTGTAGTGGATACTAGAGCTAGCATTTCGAAGTACATAATAGATCTAGCATGTGGTAGTGCATACTAGAGCTAGCATGTCGTAGTACATAATAGATCTAGCATGTTGTAGTACATACTAGAGCTAGCATGTTGTAGCGCATGCTAGAGCTAGCATGTAGTAGTATATACTAGAGCTAGCAAGTAGTAGTAGAAACTAGAGCTAGCTTATAGTATGTAGCAGTATATACTAGAGCTAGCATACAGTAGTAGATACTAGAGCTAGCATGTAGTAGTAGATGTCGTAGTATATACTAGAGCTAACATGTTGCAGTGAATACTAGAACTAGCATGTAGTAGTTCATACTAGATCTAGCATGTTGTAGTACATACTAGAGCTAGCATGTTGTAGTGGATACTAGAGATAGCATGTTGTAGTGGATACTAGAGCTAGCATGTTGTAGTACATACTAGAGCTAGCATGTTGTAGTACATACTAGAGCTAGCATGTTGTAGTACATACTAGAGCTAGCATGTTGTAGTACATACTAGAGCTAGCATGTTGTAGTACATACTAGAGCTAGCATGTTGTAGTACATACTAGAGCTAGCATGTTGTAGTACATACTAGAGCTAGCATGTTGTAGTACATACTAGAGCTAGCATGTTGTAGTACATACTAGAGCTAGCATGTTGTAGTACATACTAGAGCTAGCATGTTGTAGTACATACTAGAGCTAGCATGTTGTAGTGCATACTAGAGCTAGCATGTTGTAGTACATACTAGAGCTAGCATGTTGTAGTACATACTAGAGCTAGCATGTTGTAGTGCATACTAGAGCTAGCATGTTGTAGTGCATACTAGAGCTAGCATGTTGTAGTACATACTAGAGCTAGCATGTTGTAGTACATACTAGAGCTAGCATGTTGTAGTACATACTAGAGCTAGCATGTTGTAGTACATACTAGAGCTAGCATGTTGTAGTACATACTAGAGCTAGCATGTTGTAGTACATACTAGAGCTAGCATGTTGTAGTGGATACTAGAGCTAGCATGTTGTAGTACATACTAGAGCTAGCATGTTGTAGTACATACTAGAGCTAGCATGTTGTAGTGCATACTAGAGCTAGCATGTTGTAGTACATACTAGAGCTAGCATGTTGTAGTGCATACTAGAGCTAGCATGTTGTAGTACATACTAGAGCTAGCATGTTGTAGTACATACTAGAGCTAGCATGTTGTAGTACATACTAGAGCTAGCATGTTGTAGTGGATACTAGAGCTAGCATGTTGTAGTACATACTAGAGCTAGCATGTTGTAGTACATACTAGAGCTAGCATGTTGTAGTGGATACTAGAGCTAACATGTCGTAGTACATACTAGAATTAGAAATTTGTAGTGGATACTAGAGCTAGCATGTCGAAGTACATACTAGAGCTAGCATGCCGTAGTACATACTAGAGCTAGCATGTTGTAGTACATACTAGAGCTAGCATGTCGTTGTACATACTAGAGCTAGCATGTTGTAGTACATACTAGAGCTAGCATGTTGTAGTACATACTAGAGCTAGCATGTTGTAGTACATACTAGAGCTAGCATGTTGTAGTGGATAATAGAGCTAGCATGTTGTAGCGCATACTAGAGCTAGCATGCCGTAGTACATACTAGAGCTAGCATGTTGTAGTACATACTAGAGCTAGCATGTTGTAGAGCATACTAGAGCTAGCATGTTGTAGTACATACTAGAGCTAGCATGTTGTAGTACATACTAGAGCTAGCATGTTGCAGTGCATACTAGAGCTAGCATGTTGTAGTGGATACTAGAGTTAGCATGTCGTAGTACATATTAGAGCTAGCATTTCAAAGTACATAATAGAGCTAGCATGTTGTAGTGGATACTAGAGCTAGCATGTCGTAGTACATACTAGAGCTAGCATGTCGAAGTACATAATAGAGCTAGCATGTTGTAGTACATACTAGAGCTAGCATGTTGTAGTGCATACTAGAATTAGCATGTTGTAGTGGATACTAGAGCTAGCATGTCGTAGTACATACTAGAGCTAGCATGTTGTAGTGGATAATAGAGCTAGCATATCGTAGTACATACTAGAGCTAGCATGTTGTAGTGCATACTAGAGCTAGCATGTTGTAGTACATAATAGAGCTAGCATGTTGTAGTACATACTAGAGCTAGCATGTTGTAGTGGATACTAGAGCTAGCATGTCGTAGTACATACTAGAGCTAGCATGTCGAAGTACATAATAGAGCTAGCATGTTGTAGTACATACTAGAGCTAGCATGTTGTAGTACATACTAGAGCTAGCATGTAGCAGTGCATACTAGAGCTACCATGTTGTAGCGCATACTAGAGCTAGCATGTCGTAGTACATACTAGAACTAGCATGTTGTAGTGGATACTAGAGCTAGCATGTTGTAGTGCATACTAGAGCTAGCATGTTGTAGTGTACACTAGAGCTAGCATATCGTAGTACATACTAGAGCTAACATGTTGTAGTGCATACTACAGCTAGCATGTCGTAGTACATACTAGAGCTAGCATGTTGTAGTGCATACTAGAGCTAGCATGTCGTAGTACATACTAGAGCTAGCATGTTGTAGTGGATACTAGAGCTAGCATGTCGTAGTATATACTAGAGCTAGCATTTTGTAGCGCATACTAGAGCTAGCATGCCGTAGTACATACTAGAGCTAGCATGTTGTAGTACATACTAGAGCTAGCATGTTGTAGCGCATACTAGAGCTAGCATGTTGTAGTGGATACTAGAGCTAGCATGTCGTAGTACATACTAGAGCTAGCATGTTGTAGTGGATACTAGAGCTAGCATGTCGTAGTACATACTAGAGCTAGCATGTTGTAGTGCATACTAGAGCTAGCATGTCGTAGTACATACTAGAGCTAGCATGTTGTAGTGCATACTAGAGCTAGCATGTCGTAGTACATACTAGAGCTAGCATGTTGTAGTGGATACTAGAGCTAGCATGTCGTAGTACATACTAGAGCTAGCATGTTGTAGTACATACTAGAGCTAGCATGTTGTAGTACATACTAGAGCTAGCATGTCGAAGTACATACTAGAGCTAGCATGTTGTAGTGCATATTAGAGCTAGCATGACGTAGTTCATCCTAGAGCTAGCATGTTGTAGTGGATACTAGAGATAGCATGTCGTAGTACATACTGGAGCTAGCATGTCGAAGTACATAATAGAACTAGCATGTTGTAGTACATACTAGAGCTAGCATGTTGCAGTGCATACTAGAATTAGCATGTTGTAGTGGATACTACAGTTAGCATGTTGTAGTGGATACTAGAGTTAGCTTGTCTTAGTACATACTAGAGCTAGCATGTCGAAGTACATAATAGAGCTAGCATGTTGTAGTCGATACTAGAGCTAGCATGTCGTAGTACATACTAGAGCTAGCATTTTGTAGTACATACTAGAGCAAGCATGTTGAAGTACATAGTAGAGCTAGCATGTTGTAGTACATACTAGAGCTAGCATGTTGTAGTGCATACTAGAGCTAGCATGTTGTAGTACATACTAGAGCTAGCATGTTGTAGTACATACTAGAGCTAGCATGTTGTAGTACATACTAGAGCTAGCATGTTGTAGTACATACTAGAGCTAGCATGTTGTAGTACATACTAGAGCTAGCATGTTGTAGTACATACTAGAGCTAGCATGTTGTAGTACATACTAGAGCTAGCATGTTGTAGTACATACTAGAGCTAGCATGTTGTAGTACATACTAGAGCTAGCATGTTGTAGTACATACTAGAGCTAGCATGTTGTAGTACATACTAGAGCTAGCATGTTGTAGTACATACTAGAGCTAGCATGTTGTAGTACATACTAGAGCTAGCATGTTGTAGTGCATACTAGAGCTAGCATGTTGTAGTACATACTAGAGCTAGCATGTTGTAGTGCATACTAGAGCTAGCATGTTGTAGTACATACTAGAGCTAGCATGTTGTAGTACATACTAGAGCTAGCATGTTGTAGTGCATACTAGAGCTAGCATGTTGTAGTACATACTAGAGCTAGCATGTTGTAGTACATACTAGAGCTAGCATGTTGTAGTGCATACTAGAGCTAGCATGTTGTAGTACATACTAGAGCTAGCATGTTGTAGTACATACTAGAGCTAGCATGTTGTAGTACATACTAGAGCTAGCATGTTGTAGTACATACTAGAGCTAGCATGTTGTAGTGGATACTAGAGCTAGCATGTTGTAGTACATACTAGAGCTAGCATGTTGTAGTACATACTAGAGCTAGCATGTTGTAGTACATACTAGAGCTAGCATGTTGTAGTACATACTAGAGCTAGCATGTCGTAGTACATACTAGAGCTAGCATGTTGTAGTGGATACTAGAGCTAGCATGTTGTAGTACATACTAGAGCTAGCATGTTGTAGTACATACTAGAGCTAGCATGTTGTAGTGCATACTAGAGCTAGCATGTTGTAGTACATACTAGAGCTAGCATGTTGTAGTACATACTAGAGCTAGCATGTTGTAGTACATACTAGAGCTAGCATGTTGTAGTGCATACTAGAGCTAGCATGTTGTAGTACATACTAGAGCTAGCATGTTGTAGTACATACTAGAGCTAGCATGTTGTAGTATACTAGAGCTAGCATGTTGTAGTACATACTAGAGCTAGCATGTTGTAGTACATACTAGAGCTAGCATGTTGTAGTGGATACTAGAGCTAGCATGTTGTAGTACATACTAGAGCTAGCATGTTGTAGTGCATACTAGAGCTAGCATGTTGTAGTACATACTAGAGCTAGCATGTTGTAGTGATACTAGAGCTAGCATGTTGTAGTGCATACTAGAGCTAGCATGTTGTAGTACATACTAGAGCTAGCATGTTGTAGTGCATACTAGAGCTAGCATGTTGTAGTACATACTAGAGCTAGCATGTTGTAGTACATACTAGAGCTAGCATGTCGTAGTACATACAAGAGCTAGAATGTTGTAGTGGATACTAGAGCTAGCATGTTGTAGTGCATACTAGAGCTAGCATGTTGTAGTACATACTAGAGCTAGCATGTTGTAGTAGAGGATACTAGAGCTAGCATGTTGTAGTAGATACTAGAACTAGCATGTTGTAGTGGATACTAGAGCTAGCATGTCGTAGTACATACTAGAGCTAGCATGTCGTAGTACATAATAGAGCTAGCATGTTGTAGTACATACTAGAGCTAGCATATTGTAGTGAATACTAGAGCTAGCATGTTGTAGTTCATACTAGAGCTAGCATGTCGAAGTACATAATAGAGCTAGCATGTTGTAGTACATACTAGAGCTAGCATGTTGTAGTGGATACTAGAGCTAGCATGTCGAAGTACATAATAGAGCTAGCATGTTGTAGTGCATACTAGAGCTAGCATGTCGTAGTACATACTAGAGCTAGCATGTCGATGTACATAATAGAGCTAGCATGTTGTAGTACATACAAGAGCTAGCATCTTGTAGTGCATACTAGAGCTAGCATGTTGTAGTGGATAATAGAGCTAGCATGTTGTAGTACATACTAGAGCTAGCATGTTGTAGTGCATACTAGAGCTAGCATGTCGTAGTACATACTAGAGCTAGCATGTTGTAGTGCATACTAGAGCTAGCATGTTGTAGTGGATACTAGAGCTAGCATGTTGTAGTAGTACATACTAGAGCTAGCATGTTGTAGTTGATACTAGAGCTAGCATGTTGTAGTACATACTAGAGCTAGCATGTTGTAGTACATACTAGAGCTAGCATGTTGCAGTGCATACTAGAGCTAGCATGTTGTAGTGGATACTAGAGCTAGCATGTCGTAGTACATACTAGAGCTAGCATACCGAAGTACATAATTGAGCTAGCATGTTGTAGTGGATACTAGAGCTAGCATGCAGAAGTACATACTAGAGCTAGCATGTTGTAGTACATACTAGAGCTAGCATGTTGTAGCGCATACTAGAGCTAGCATGTTGTAGTGGATTCTAGAGCTAGCACGTCGTAGTACATACTCGAGCTAGCATGTTGTAGTGGATACTAAAGCTAGCATGTCGTAGAACATAATAGAGCTAGCATGTTGTAGTGGATACTAGATCTAGCATGTTGTAGTGGATAATAGAGCTAGCATGTTGTAGTGCATACTAGAGCTAGCATGTCGTAGTACATACTAGAGCTAGCATGTTGTAGTACATACTAGAGCTAGCATGTTGTAGTGCATACTAGAGCTAGCATGTTGTAGTGGATACTAGAGCTAGCATGTCGTAGTACATACTAGAGCTAGCATGTCGAAGTACATAATAGAGCTAGCATGTTGTAGTACATACTAGAGCTAGCATGTTGTAGTGCATACTAGAGCTAGCATGTTGTAGTGCATACTAGAGCTAGCATGTTGGAGTGGATACTAGAGCTAGCATGTCGTAGTACATACTAGAGCTAGCATGTCGATGTACATAATAGAGCTAGCATGTTGTAGAACATAATAGAGCTAGCATGTTGTAGTGCATACTAGAGCTAGCATGTTGTAGTACATACTAGAGCTAGCATGTTGTAGTGGATACTAGAGCTAGCATGTCGTAGTACATACTAGAGCTAGCATGTTGTAGTGGATACTAGAGCTAGCATGTTGAAGTGCATACTAGAGCTAGCATGTTGTAGAGCATACTAGAGCTAGCATGTTGTAGTGGATACTAGAGCTAGCATGTCGTAGTACATACTAGAGCTAGCATGTTGTAGTGCATACTAGAGCTAGCATGTTGTAGTACATACTAGAGCTAGTATGTCGAAGTACATAATAGAGCTAGCATGTTGTAATACATACTAGAGCTAGCATGTCGTAGTACATACTAGAGCTAGCATGTTGTAGTGGATACTAGAGCTAGCATGTTGTAGCGCATACTAGAGCTAGCATGCTGTAGTACATACTAGAGCTAGCATGTTGTAGTGGATACTAGAGCTAGCATGTCGTAGTACATACTAGAGCTAGCATGTTGTAGTGGATACTAGAGCTAGCATGTTGTAGTACATACTAGAGCTAGCATGTTGTAGCGCATACTAGAGCTAGCATGTTGTAGTGGATACTAGAGCTCAGCATGCTCGTAGTACATACTAGAGCTAGCATGTTGT
The DNA here is from genome assembly GCA_033239005.1 of Lamellibrachia satsuma. NCBI lineage: Eukaryota > Metazoa > Annelida > Polychaeta > Sabellida > Siboglinidae > Lamellibrachia > Lamellibrachia satsuma. Next base: position 1,453,097 of record BSQZ01000074.1, on the reverse strand, counting down.
AGTGGATACTAGAGCTAGCATGTTGTAGTACAGTTGCATACTAGAGCTAGCATGTTGTAGTACATACTAGAGCTAGTATGCTGTAGTGGATACTAGAGCTGAAGCATGTCGTAGTACATACTAGAGCTAGCATGTTGTAGTGGATACTAGGAGCTTAGCATGTTGCAGTATAATATAGCTAGCATGTTGTAGTGCATACTAGAGCTAGCATGTTGTAGTGGATACTTAGAGCTAGCATGTCGTAGTACATACTAGAGCTTAGCATGCTGTAGTTAGTACATACTAGAGCTAGCATGTCGAAGTGCATACTAGAGCCAGCATGTTGTAGTGACATACTAGAGCTAGCATGTTGTAGTGCATACTAGAGCTAGCATGTCTGTAGTACATACTAGAGCTAGCATGTTGTAGCACATACCAGAGCTAGCATGTCGTAGTACATGTCTAGAGCTAGCATGTCGTAGTACATACTAGAGCTAGCATGTTGTAGTAGCATACTAGAGATAGCATGTTGTAGTGCATACTAGAGCTAGCATGTTGTAGTACATACTAGAGCTAGCATGTTGTAGTACATACTAGAGCTAGCATGTTGTAGTACATACTCAGAGCTAGCATGTTGCACAGTACATACTAGAGCTAGCATGTCGTAGTACATACTAGAGCTAGCATGTTGTAGTGGATACTAGAGCTAGCATGTCGTAGTACATACTAAAGCTAGCATGTTGTAGTGCATAAGCTAGAGCTAGCATGTTGTAGTACATACTAGAGCTAGCATGTTGTAGCACATACTAGAGCTAGCATGTTGTAGTGCATACTAGAGCTAGCATGTTGTAGTACATACTAGAGCTAGCATGTTGTAGTGGATACTAGAGCTAGCATGTCGTAGCACATACTCAGAGCTAGCATGTTACTAGAGCTAGTATAACTAGAGCTAGCATGTTGTAGTACATACTAGAGCTAGCATGTTGTAGTGATACCAGAGCTAGCATGTTGCAGTGCATACTAGAGCTAGCATGTTGTAGTGCATACTAGAGCTAGCATGTCGTAGCACATACTAGAGCTAGCATGTTGTAGTGGATACTAGAGCTAGCATGTTGTAGTACATACTAGAGCTAGCATGTTGTAGTACATACTAGGAGCTAGCATGTCAGCAGTACATACTCAGAGCTAGCATGTTGTAGTGGATACTAGAGCTAGCATGTTGTAGTACATACTAGAGCTAGCATGTTGTAGTACATACTAGAGCTAGCATGTTGTAGCACATACTAGAGCTAGCATGTTGTAGTACATACTAGAGCTAGCATGTTGTAGTGGCATACTAGAGCTAGCATGTCAGAAGTACATACTAGAGCTTAGCATGTTGTAGTACATACTAGAGCTAGCATGTTGTAGTACATACTAGAGCTAGCATGTCGTAGTATACTAGAGCTAGCATGTTGTAGTGGATACTAGAGCTAGCATGTTGTAGTACATACTAGAGCTAGCATGTTGTAGTACATACTAGAGCTAGCATGTCGTAGTTTACATACTAGAGCTAGCATGTTGTAGTACATACTAGAGCTAGCATGTTGTAGTTGCAATGCATACTAGAGCTAGCATGTTGTAGTGGTATACTAGAGCTAGCATGTTGTGGTGGATACTAGAGCTAGCATGTCGTAGTACATACTAGAGCTAGCATGTTGTAGTGCATACTAGAGCTAGCATGTCGTAGTACATACTAGAGCTAGCATGTTGTAGTGGATACTAGAGCTAGCATGTCGTAGTACATACTAGAGCTAGCATGTCGTAGTACATACTAGAGCTAGCATGTTGTAGTGGATACTAGAGCTAGCATGTCGTAGTACATACTAGAGCTAGCATGTTGTAGTGGATACTAGAGCTAGCATGTCGTAGTGCATACTAGAGCTAGCATGTTGTAGTGGATACTAGAGCTAGCATGTTGTAGTACATACTAGAGCTAGCATGTTAGAGTGGATAATAGAGCTAGCATGTTGTAGTACATACTAGAGCTAGCATGTTGTAGTGCATAATAGAGCTAGCATGTTGTAGTACATACTAGAGCTAGCATGTTGTAGTACATACTAGAGCTAGCATGTTGTAGTGCATACTAGAGCTAGCATGTTCGTAGTACATACTAGAGCTAGCATGTTGTAGTGGATACTAGAGCTAGCATGTCGTGAGTACATATAGAGCTAGCATGTTGTAGTGGATACTAGAGCTAGCATGTCGTAGTTCATACTAGAGCTAGCATGTTGTAGTGTATACTAGAGCTAACATGTCGTAGTACATACTAGAGCTAGCATGTCGTAGTACATACTAGAGCTAGCATGTTGTAGTGACATACTAGAGCTAGCATGTCGTAGTACATACTAGAGCTAGCATGTTGTAGTGTATACTAGAGCTAGCATGTCGTAGTACATACTAGAGCTAGCATGTTGTAGTGCATACTAGAGCTAGCATGTTGTAGTACATACTAGAGCTAGCATGTTGTAGTGCATACTAGAGCTAGCATGTTGTAGTACATACTAGAGCTAGCATGTTGTAGTACATACTAGAGCTAGCATGTCGTAGTGCATACTAGAGCTAGCATGTTGTAGTACATACTAGAGCTAGCATGTTGTAGTACATACTAGAGCTAGCATGTTTTAGCGCATACTAGAGCTAGCATGTTGTAGTGGATACTAGAGCTAGCATGTTGTAGTACATACTAGAGCTAGCATGTTGTACTACATAGTAGAGCTAGCATATTGCAGTGCATACTAGAGCTAGCATGTTGTAGCGCATACTAGAGCTAGCATGCCGTAGTACATACTAGAGCTAGCATGTTGTAGTGGATATTAGAGCTAGCATGTTGTAGTGCATACTAGAGCTAGCATGTTGTAGTGGATACTAGAGCTAGCATGTCGTAGTACATACTAGAGCTAGCATGTTGTAGTGGATACTAGAGCTAGCATGTTGTAGTGCATACTAGAGCTAGCATGTTGTAGTGCATACTAGAGCTAGCATGTTGTAGTGCATGTTAGAGCTAGCATGTTGTAGTGGATACTAGAGCTAGCATGTCGAAGTACATAATAAAGCGAGCATGTTGTAGTGCATACAAGAGCTAGCATGTTGAAGAACATAATAGAGCTAGCAAGTCGTAGTACATACTAGAACTAGCATGTTGTAGTGGATACTAGAGCTAGCATGTCGTAGTACATACTAGAGCTAGCATGTTGTAGTGGATACTAGAGTTAGCATGTCGTAGTACATACTAGAGCTAGCATGTTGTAGTGGATACTAGAGCTAGCATGTTGTAGTATGGATACTAGAGCTAGCATGTTGTAGTACATACTAGAGCTAGCATGTTGTAGTGCATACTAGAGCTAGCATGTTGTAGTTGATACTAGAGCTAGCATGTCGTAGTACATACTAGAGCTAGTATGTTGTAGTGGATACTAGAGCTAGCATGTCGTAGCACATACTAGAGCTAGCATGTTGTAGCGCAGTACATACTAGAGCTAGCATGTTGTAGCGCATACTAGAGCTAGCATGTTGTAGTACATACTAGAGCTAGCATGTTGTAGTGGATAAATTAGAGCTAGCATGTTGTAGTACATACTAGAGCTAGCATGTTGTAGTACATACTAGAGCTAGCATGTTGTAGTGCATACCTAGAGCTAGCATGTTGTAGTACATACTAGAGCTAGCATGTTGTAGTGTACATACTAGAGCCTAGCATGTTGTAGTACATACCTAGAGCTAGCATGTTGTAGTGACATACTAGAGCTAGCATGTCATAGTACATACTAGAGCTAGCATGTTGTAGTACATACTAGAGCTAGCATGTTCAGAGTACATAATAGAGCTAGCATGTTGAAGTGCATACTAGAGCTAGCATGTTGAAGTACATAATAGAGCTAGCATGTTGTAGTACATACTAGAGCTAGCATGTCAGTAGTACATACTAGAGCTAGCATGTTGTAGTGCATACTAGAGCTAGCATGTTGTAGTGCATACTAGAGCTAGCATGTTGTAGTACATACTAGAGCTAGCATTTGTAGTGGATACTAGAGCTAGCATGTCGAAGTACATAATAGAGCTAGCATGTTGTAGTACATACTAGAGCTAGCATGTTGTAGTGCATACTAGAGCTAGCATGTGTTGTAGTACATACTAGAGCTAGCATGTTGTAGTGGATACTAGAGCTCAGCATGTTTGTAGTGCATACTAGAGCTAGCATGTCGTAGTACATACTAGAGCTAGCATGTCGAAGCATAATAGAGCTAGCATGTTGTAGTACATAATGGGGGAGCTAGCATGTTGTAGCACTACACACCAGCTAGCATGTTGTATGATACCTAGAGCTAGCATGTTGTAGTACATACTAGAGCTAGCATGTTGTAGTACATACTAGAGCTAGCATGTTGTAGTGGATACTAGAGCTAGCATGTTGTAGCGCATACTAGAGCTAGCATGTTGTAGTGTACATACTAGAGCTAGCATGTCATGTAGTACATACTAGAGCTAGCATGTTGCTAGTGCATACTAGAGCTAGCATGTTGTAGTGGATACTAGAGCTAGCATGTCGTAGTACATACTAGAGCTAGCATGTTGTAGTGGATACTAGAGCTAGCATGTCGAAGCACATAATAGAGCTAGCATGTTGTAGTGGATACTAGAGCTAGCATGTCGTAGTACATACTAGAGCTAGCATGTTGTAGTGGGATACTAGAGCTTCAGCATGTTGTAGTACATACTAGAGCTAGCATGTTGTAGTGGATACTAGAGCTAGCATGTCGTAGTACATACTAGAGCTAGCATGTTGTAGCGCATACTAGAGCTAGCATGTTGTAGTACATACTAGAGCTAGCATGTTGTAGTACATACTAGAGCTAGCATGTTGTAGTACATACTAGAGCTAGCATGTTGTAGTGGGATACTAGAGCTAGCATGTTGTAGCACATACTAGAGCTAGCATGTTGTAGTGGATACTGGAGCTAGCATGTCGTAGTACATACTAGAGTTAGCAAATGTTGTAGTGGATACTAGAGCTAGCATGTCGTAGTACACATACTAGAGCTAGCATGTTGAAGTACATAATAGAGCTAGCATGTTGTAGTACATACTAGAGCTAGCATGTTGTAGTACATACTAGAGCTAGCATGTTGTAGTACATACTAGAGCTAGCATGTTGTAGTGTATACTAGAGCTAGCATGTCGTAGTACATACTAGATGTTAGCATGTTGTAGCACATACTAGAGCTAGCATGTTGTAGTACATACTAGAGCTAGCATGTCGTAGTAATATACTAGAGCTAGCATGTTGTAGCGGATACTAGAGCTAGCATGTTGTAGTACATACTTAGAGCTAGCATGTTGTAGTGTATACTAGAGCTAGCATGTTGTAGTGCATACTAGAGCTAGCATGTTGTAGTGTATACTAGAGCTAGCATGTTGTAGTACATACTAGAGCTAGCATGTTGCAGTGCATACTAGAGCTAGCATGTTGTAGTGGATACTAGAGATAGCATGTTGTAGTGGATACTAGAGCTAGCATGTCGTAGTACATACTAGAGCTAGCAATTTGTAGTGGATACTAGAGCTAGCATGTCGTAGTACATACTAGAGCTAGCATGTTGTAGTGCATACTAGAGCTAGCATGTTGTAGTGGATACTAGAGCTAGCATGTTGTAGTACATACTAGAGCTAGCATGTTGTAGTGGATACTAGAGCTAGCATGTCGTAGTACATACTAGAGCTAGCATGTTGTAGTACATACTAGAGCTAGCATGTTGTAGTGGATACTAGAGCTAGCATGTCGTAGTACATACTAGAGCTAGCATGTTGTAGTGGATACTAGAGCTAGCATGTCGAAGTACATACTAGAGCTAGCATGTTGTAGTGCATACTAGAGCTAGCATGTTGTAGTGCATACTAGAGCTAGCATGTTGTAGTGGATACTAGAGCTAGCATGTCGTAGTACATACTAGAGCTAGCATGTTGTAGTGGATACTAGAGCTAGCATGTTGTAGTGGATACTAGAGCTAGCATGTCGAAGTACATAATAGAGCTAGCATGTTGTAGTGCATACTAGAGCTAGCATGTCGTAGTACATACTAGAGCTAGCATGTTGTAGTGGATACTAGAGCTAGCATGTTGTAGTACATAATAGAGCTAGCATGTTGTAGTACATACTAGAGCTAGCATGTTGTAGTGGATACTAGAGCTAGCATGTTGTAGTACATACTAGAGCTAGCATGTTGTAGTGCATACTAGAGCTAGCATGTCGTAGTACATACTAGAGCTAGCATGTTGCAGTGGATACTAGAGTTAGCATGTCGTAGTACATATTAGAGCTAGCATGTCGAAGTACATAATATAGCTAACATGTTGTTGTACATTCTAGAGCAAGCATGTTGTAGTGCATAGTAGAGCTAGCATGTTGTAGTGGATACTACAGTTAGCATGTCGTAGTATATACTAGTGTTAGCATGTTGTAGTGGATAATAGAGCTAGCATGTTGTAGTACATACTAGAGCTAGTATGTTGTAGTACATACTAGAGCTAGCATGTTGTAGTACATACTAGAGCTAGCATGTTGTAGTACATACTAGAGCTAGCATGTTGTAGTACATACTAGAGCTAGCATGTCGTAGTACATACTAGAGCCAGTAGCATGTTGTAGTCTTCATACTAGAGCCAGCATGTCGTAGTGGATACAATAGAGCTAGCATGTTGTAGTACATACCAGAGCTAGCATGTTGTAGTAGTACATACTAGAGCTAGCATGTTGTAGTCACATACTAGAGCTAGCATGTTGTAGTGCATACTAGAGCTAGCATGTTGTAGTGGCATACCAGAGCTAGCATGCTTGTAGTGGATACTAGAGCTAGCATGTTGTAGTGCATACTAGAGCTAGCATGTCAGTAGTACATACTAGAGCTAGCATGTTGTAGTGTATACTAGAGCTAGCATGTTGTAGTGCATACTAGAGCTAGCATGTCGTAGTGCATACTAGAGCTAGCATGTTGTAGTGGATACTAGAGCTAGCATATCGTAGTACATACTAGAGCTAGCATGTTGTAGTGCAGATACTACAGCTAGCATGTTGTAGTACATACTAGAGCTAGCATGTTGTAGTGATACTAGAGCTAGCATGTTGTAGTACATACTAGAGCTAGCATGTCGTAGTACATACTAGAAGCTAGCATGTTGTAGTGCATACTAGAGCTAGCATTTTGTAGTACATACTAGAGCTAGCATGTTGAAAAGTGGATACCAGAGCTAGCATGTTGTAGTGCATACTAGAGCTAGCATGTTGTAGTGCATACTAGAGCTAGCATGTTGTAGTGCATACCAGAGCTAGCATGTTGTAGTACATAATAGAGCTAGCATGTTGTAGTGCGCATACTAGAGCTAGCATGTTGTAGTGCATACTAGAGCTAGCATGTTGTAGTGACATACTAGAGCTAGCATGTCGTAGTACATACTAGAGCTAGCATGTTGTAGTGGATACTAGAGCTAGCATGTCGTAGTACATACTAGAGCTAGCATGTCGTAGTACAGTTACAATAGAGCTAGCATGTTGTAGTGGATACTAGAGCTAGCATGTTGTAGTGCATACTAGAGCTAGCATGTTGTAGTGCATACTAGAGCTAGCATGTTGTAGTACATACTAGAGCTAGCATGTTGTAGTGGATACTAGAGCTAGCATGTCGAAGTGAATAATAGAGCTAGCATGTTGTAGTGCATACTAGAGCTAGCATGTTGCAGTGCATACTAGAGCTAGCATGTTGTAGTGGATACTAGAGCTAGCATGTTGTAGTGGATACTAGAGCTAGCATGTCGTAGTACATACTAGAGCTAGCATGTTGTAGTGGATATTAGAGCTAGCATGTCGTAGTATATACTAGAGCTAGCATGTTGTAGAGGATACTAGGACTAGCATGTTGCAGTGCATATTAGAGCTAGCATGTTGTAGCGCATACTAGAGCTAGCATGTTGTAGTGGATACTAGAGCTAGCATGTCGTAGTACATACTAGAGCTAGCATGTTGTAGTGGATACTAGAGCTAGCATGTCGTAGTACATACTAGAGCTAGCATGTTGTAGTGGATACTAGAGCTAGCATGTCGTAGTACATACTAGAGCTAGCATGTTGTAGTACATACTAGAGCTAGCATGTTGTAGTGCATACTAGAGCTAGCATGTTGTAGTGGATACTACAGCTAGCATGTCGTAGTACATACTAGAGCTAGCATGTTGTAGTGGATACTAGAGCTAGCATGTTGTAGTGCATACTAGAGCTAGCATGTTGTAGTGGATACTAGAGCTAGCATGTTGTAGTGCATACTAGAGCTAGCATGTTGTAGTGCATACTAGAGCTAGCATGTCGTAGTACATACTAGAACTAGCATGTTGTAGTGGATACTAGAGCTAGCATGTTGTAGTGCATACTAGAGCTAGCATGTTGTAGTGCATACTAGAGCTAGCATGTTGTAGTGGATACTAGAGCTAGCATGTCGAAGTACATAATAAAGCGAGCATGTTGTAGTGCATACAAGAGCTAGCATGTTGTAGTGGACATTAGAGCTAGCATGTCGTGTAGTGCATACTAGAGCTAGCATGTTGTAGTTGATACTAGAGCTAGTATGTCGAAGTACATAATAGAGCTAGCATGTTGTAATGCATACTAGAGCTAGCATGTCGGAGTTCATACTAGAGCTAGCATGTTGTAGTGGATACTAGAGCTAGCATGTCGTAGTACATACTCAGAGCTAGCATGTTGTAAATGTATACTAGAGCTAGCAGGTCATGTAGTACATACTAGAGCTAGCATGTCGAAGTACATAAATATAGCTAGCATGTTGTAGTGGATACTAGAGCTAGCATGTCGTAGTACATACTAGAGCTAGCATGTTGTAGCATACTAGAGCTAGCATGTTGTAGTGGATACTAGAGCTAGCATGTTGTAGTACATAATAGAGCTAGCATGTTGTAGCGCATACAAGAGCTAGCATGCCGTAGTACATACTAGAGCTAGCATGTTGTAGTGGATACTAGAGCTAGCATGTTGTGAGCGCATACTAGAGCTAGCATGCCGTAGTACATACTAGAGCTAGCATGTTGTAGTGACATACTAGAGCTAGTGGGCATGTTGTAGTACATACTAGAGCTAGCATGTTGTAGTGGATACTAGAGGTAGCATGTCGTAGTTGCATACTAGAGCTAGCATGTTGTAGTGCATACTAGAGCCAGCATGTTGTAGTGTACACTAGAGCTAGCATGTTGTAGTGCATACTAGAGCTAACATGTTGTAGTACATACTAGAGCTAGCATGTCATAGTACATACTAGAGCTAGCATGTTGTAGTGGATACTACAGCTAGCATGTTGTAGTGGATACTAGAGCTAGCATGTTGTAGTACATACTAGAGCTAGCATGTTGTAGTACATAGTAGAGCTAGCATGTTGCAGTGCATACTAGAGCTAGCATGTTGTAGTGGATACTAGAGCTAGCATGTTGTAGTACATACTAGAGCTAGCATGTTGTAGTGGATACTAGAGCTAGTATGTCGAAGTGCATAATAGAGCTAGCATTTTGTAATGCATACTAGAGCTAGCATGTTGTAGTACATACTAGAGCTAGCATGTTGTAGTGGATACTAGAGCTAGCATGTTGTAGTGGATACTAGAGCTAGCATGTCGAAGTACACAATAGAGCTAGCATGTTGTAGTGCATACTAGAGCTAGCATGTCGTAGTACATACTAGAGCTAGCATGTTGTAGTGGATACTAGAGCTAGCATGTTGTAGTGGATACTAGAGCTAGCATGTCGTAGTACATGCAGAGCTAGAATGTTGTAGGATACTAGAGCTAGCTTTTCGTAGTACACAATAGAGCTAGCATGTTGTAGTGCATACTAGATCTAGCATGTCGTAGTTACATATTCTAGAGCTAGCATGTTGTAGTGGATACTAGAGCTAGCATGTTGTAGTGGATACTAGAGCTAGCATGTCGTAGTACATACTAGAGCTACCATGTTGTAGCGCATACTAGAGCTAGTATGTCAGTAGTACATACTAGAGCTAGCATGTTGTAGTACATACTAGAGCTAGCATGTTGTAGAGCATACTAGGAGCTAGCATGCCGTAGTACATACTAGAGCTAGCATGTTGTAGTGGATATTAGAGCTAGCATGTCGTAGTACATACTAGAGCTAGCATGTTGTAGTAGGATACTAGAGACTAGCATGTTGCAGTGCATACTAGAGCTAGCATGTTGTAGCGCATACTAGAGCTAGCAGGTTGTAGTGGATACTAGAGCTAGCATGTAATGTAGTACATACTAGAGCTAGCATGTTGTAGCTTTATACTAGAGCTATTATGTTGCAGTACATAATATAGCTAGCATGTTGTAGTGGATACTAGAGCTAGCATGTTGTAGTGCATACTACAGCTAGCATGTCATAGTACATACTAGAGCTAGCAGGTCTTAGAACATACTAGAGCTAGCATGTTGAAGTGCATACTAGAGCTAGCATGTCGTAGTACATACTAGAGCTAGCATGTTGTAGTACATACTAGAGCTAGCATGTTGTAGTACATACTACCAGCTAGCATGTTGTAGCGCATACTAGAGCTAGCATGCCGTAGTACATACTAGAGCTAGCATGTCGTAGTACATACTAGAGCTAGCATGTTGCAGCGCATACTACAGCTAGCATGCATAGTTCATACGAGCAAGCATGTTGTAGTGGATACTAGAGCTTTCATGTCTGAAGTACATAACTAGAGCCAGCATGTTGTAGTGCATACAAGAGCTATCATGTTGTAGTACATAATAGAGCTAGCATGTCGTAGTACATACTAGAACTAGCATGTTGTAGTACATACTAGAGCTAGCATGTCGTACCTACATACTACAGCTAGCATGTTGTTGTGGATAATTAGAGCTAGCATGTTGTGGTACATACTAGAGCTAGCATGTTGTAGTAGGGATACTAGAGCTAGTATGTTGCAGTGCATACTAGAGCTAGCATGTTGTAGCGCATACTAGAGCTAGCATGTTGTAGTGGATACTAGAGCTAGCATGTCTGTAGTACATACTAGAGCTAGCATGTTGTAGTGGATACTAGAGCTACCATGTCGTAGTACATACTAGAGCTAGCATGTTGTAGTGGATACTAGAGCTAGAATGTCTGTAGTACATACTAGAGCTAACATGTTGAAGCACATAATATGAGCTAGCATGTTGTAGTGGATACTAGAGCTAGCATGTTGTAGCGAATACTAGAGCTTCCATGCCGTGTAGTACATACTCAGAGCTAGCATGTTGTAGTGAATATTAGAGCTAGCATGTCGTAGTACATACTAGAGCTAGCATGTTGTAGTGGATACTAGAGCTAGTAGGTTGCAGTGCATACTAGAGCTAGCATGTTGTAGCGTACATACTAGAGCTAGCATGTCGTAGTACATACTAGAACTAGCATGTTGTAGTGGATACTAGAGCTAGCATGTTGTAGTGTATACTGGAGCTAACATGTTGTAGTGCATACTACAGCTAGCATGTCGTAGTACATACTAGAGCTAGCATGTTGTAGTGGATACTAGAGCTAGCTTGTCGTAGTACATACTAGAACTAGTATGTCGAAGTACATACTAGAGCTAGCATGTTGTAGTACATACTAGAGATAACATGTTGTAGTGCATACTAGAGCTAGCAAGTCGTTGTACATACTAGAACTAGCATGTTGTAGTGGATACTAGAGCTAGCATGCCGTAGTACATACTTAGAGCTAGCATGTTGTAGGATAATAGAGCTAGCATGTCGTAGTGCATACTAGAGCTAGCATGTTGTAGTACATAATAGGCTAGCATGTTGTAGTACACGTAGGGTGTTGTAGTACATACTAGAGCTAGCATGTTGTAGTACATACTAGAGCTAGCATGTTGTATGTGTACATACTAGAGCTAGCATGTTGTAGTACATACTAGAGCTAGCATGTTGTAGTATATACTAGAGCTAGCATGTTGTAGTACATACTAGAGCTAGCATGTTGTAGTGGATACTAGAGCTAGCATGTTGTAGTGGATACTAGAGCTAGCATGTTGTAGTACATACTAGAGCTAGCATGTCGTAGTACATACTTAGAGCTAGCATGTTGTAGTACATACTAGAGCTAGCATGTTGTAGTGCATACTAGAGCTAGCATGTTGTAGTGCATACTAGAGCTAGCATGTCTGTAGTACATACTAGAGCTAGCATGTTGTAGTGCATAATAAGAGCTAGCATGTTGTAGTACATACTAGAGCTAGCATGTTGTAGTGCATACTAGAGCTAGCATGTTGTAGTACATACTAGAGCTAGCATGTTGTAGTGTATACTAGAGCTGACAGGTCTTATACTAGAGCTAGCAGGTCGGAGTTCATACTAGGAGCTAGCATGTTGTAGTGGATACTAGAGCTAGCATGTTGTAGTGCATACTAGAGCTAGCATGTTGTAGTTGCAGTATACTAGAGCTAGCATGTCTTAGTACATACTAGAGCTAGCATGTCAGTAGTACATACTAGAGCTAGCATGTTGTAGTGGATACTGAGCTAGGTTGCATGTTGTAGTGTTGAATACTAGAGCTACCATGTCGTAGTACATACTAGAGCTAGCATGTTGTAGTGGATACTAGAGCTAGCATGTTGTAGTACATACTAGATACTAGCATGTTGTAGTACATACTAGAGCTAGCATGTTGTAGTGGATACTAGAGCTAGTATGTTGCAATAGTGCATACTAGAGCTAGCATGTTGTAGTGCATACTAGAGCTAGCATGTTGTAGTACATACTAGAGCTAGCATGTTGTAGTGGATACTAGAGCTAGCATGTTGTAGTGCATACTAGAGCTAGCATGTTGTGGCATGTACATGTAGTACTAGAGCTAGCATGTTGTAGTGGATACTAGTCAATGTCACGTTAGTACATACTAGAGCTAGCATGTTGTAAATGCATAATAGAGCTAGCATGTTGTAGTTCATACTAGAACTAGCATGTTGTAGTGCATACTAGAGCTAGCATGTTGTAGTTCATACTAGAGCTAGCATGTTGTAGTACATAATAGAGCTAGCATGTTGTAGTAGATACTAGAGCTAGCATGTCGTGGTAGTGCATACTAGAGCTAGCATGTTGTAGTGGATACTAGAGCTAGTATGTTGTAGTACATACTAGAGCTAGCATGTTGTAGAACATAATAGAGCTAGGATGTCGTAGTACATACTAGAACTAGCATGTTGTAGTGGATACTAGAGCTAGCATGTCGTAGTACATACTAGAGCTAGCATGTTGTAGTGTATACTAGAGCTAGCCTGTCGTAGTACATACTAGAGCTAGCATGTCAAGTGCATATAGAGCTAGCATGTTGTAGTACATACTAGAGCTAGCATGTTGTAGTACATACTAGAGCTAGCATGTTGTAGCGCATACTAGAGCTAGCATGTCGTAGTACATACTAGAGCTAGCATGTTGTAGTGATATTACTAGAGCTAGCATGTCGTAGTACATACTAGAGCTAGCATGTTGTAGTGGATACTAGAGCTAATACTAGACGTACTAGTATAGCATTGGAAGTACATAATAGAGCTAGCATGTTGTAGTGCATACTAGAGCTAGCATGTTGTAGTTCATACTAGAGCTAGCATGTTGTAGTGGCATACTAGAGCTAGTGCATGTCGTAAAGTACATACTAGAGCTAGCATGTTGTAGTGCATACTAGAGCTACATGTCGTAGTACATACTAGAGCTAGCATGTTGTAGTGGATACTAGAGCTAGTATTTCGTAGTACATACTAGAGCTAGCATGTTGTAAGTACATACTAGAGCTAGCATGTCAGAAAAGTTCATACTAGAGCTAGCATGTTGTAGTGCATACTAAAGCTAGCATGTTATAGCGCATACTAGGGAGCTAGCATGTTGTAGTACATACTAGGAGCTAGCATGTTGTAGTACATACTAGAGCTAGCATGTTGTAGTACATACTAGAGCTAGCTTGTTGTAAGTACATACTAGAGCTAGCATGTCAGAGTACATACTAGAGCTAGCATTTTGTAGTGGATACTAGAGTTAGCATGTTGTAGTTCATACTAGAGCTAGCATGTTGTAGTGCATACTAGAGCTAGCATGCCGTAGTACATACTAGAGCTAGCATGTTGTAGTACATACTAGAGCTAGTATGTTGTAGTGGGATACTAGAGCTAGCATGTTGTAGTACATACTCAGAGCTAGCATGTTGTAGTGCATACTAGAGCTAGCATGTTGTAGTTCATACTAGAGCAAGCATGTTGTAGTGGATACTAGAGCTAGCATGTTGTAGTGGATACTAGAGCTAGCATGTCGTAGTACATACTAGAGAGCTAGAATGTTGTAGTACATACTAGAGCTAGCATGTTGTAGTGGATACTGCTAGAGCTAGCATGTCTAGTACATACTAGAGCTAGCATGTTGTAGTGCATACTAGAGCTAGCATGTCGTAGTATATTCTAGAGCTAGCATGTTGTAGTGGATAATTAGAGCTAGCATGTTGTAGTGGACATACTAGAGCTAGCATGTCGTAGTACATACTAGAGCTAGCATGTTGTAGTGGATACTAGAGCTAGCATATTGTAGTGGATACTGAAATAGCTTTTCAAGTAGCTAGCATGTTGTAGTGCACATGTACTAGAGCTAGCATGTCGTAGTATATACTAGAGCTAGCATGTTGTAGTGCTTTATACTAGAGCTAGCATGTTGTAGTACATACTCTAGAGCTATCATGTTGTAGTACATACTAGAGCTAGCATGGTCGTAGTGATATACTAGAGCTAGTATGTCCAGAAGTACATAATAGAGCTAGCATGTTGTAGTGCATACTAGAGCTAGCATGTTGTAGTGCATACTAGAGCTAGCATGTTGTAGTGCATACTAGAGCTAGCATGTCGTAGTTCATACTAGAGTAGCATGTTGTAGTGTATACTAGAGCTAGCAGGTCGTAGTACATACTAGAGCTAGCATGTCGAAGTACATAATATAGCTAGCATGTTGTAGTACATACTAGAGATAGCATGCATACTAAAGTAGCATGTTACATACTAGAGCTAGCATGTTGTTGCGCATACCACAGCTAGCATGCCGTAGTACATACTAGAGCTAGCATGTTGTAGTGCATAATAGAGCTAGCATGTTGTAGTGGATACTAGAGCTACCATGTCGTAGTACATACTAGAGCTAGCATGTTGTTGCGCATACTACAGCTAGCATGCCATGTAGAGCTACAGAGCATGTTGTAGTGGATACTAGAGCTAGCATGTTGTAGCGCATACTAGAGCTAGCATGCCGTAGTACATACTAGAGCTTAGCATGTTGTAGTGGATACTAGAGGCTAGCATGTAGCATAGCCAGAGCTACCATGCCGTAGTACATACTAGAGCTGGCATGTCGAAGTACATAATAGAGCTAGCATGTTGTAGTACATAATATAGTTAGCATGTTGTAGTACATACTAGAGCTAGCATGTTGCAGTGCATACTAGAGCTAGCATGTTGTAGTGCATACTAGAGCTAGCATGTCGTAGTACATACTAGAGCTAGCATGTCGAAGTACATAATAGAGCTAGCATGCCGTAGTACATACTAGAGCTAGCATGTCGAAGTACATAATAGAGCTAGCATGTTGTAGTACATACTAGAGCTAGCATGTTGTAGTACATACTAGAGCTAGCATGTTGCAGTGCATACTAGAGCTAGCATGTTGTAGTGCATACTAGAGCTAGCATGTCGTAGTACATACTAGAGCTAGCATGTTGTAGTGGATACTAGAGCTAGCATGTCGTAGTACATAATAGAGCTAGCATGTTGTAGTGGATACTAGAGCTAGCATGTCGTAGTACATACTAGAGCTAGCATGTCGAAGTACATAATATAGCTAGCATGTTGTAGTGGATACTAGAGCTAGCATGTCGTAGTACATACTAGAGCTAGCATGTTGTAGGCTTGCATACTACAGCTAGCATGCCGTAGTTCATACAAGAGCAAGCATGTTGTAGTGGATAATAGAGCTAGCATGTTGTAGTGGATACTAGAGCTAGCATGTCGTAGTACATACAAGAGCTAGCATGTTGTAGTGGATACAAGAGCTAGCATGTCGAAGTACATAATAGAGCTAGCATGTTGTAGTGCATACTAGAGCTAGCATGCCGTAGTACATATTAGAGCTAGCATGTTGTAGTAAATACTAGAGCTAGCATGTTGTAGTGGATACTAGAGCTAGCATGTCGTAGTACATACTAGAGCTAGAATGTTGTAGCGCATACTAAAGCTAGCATGCCGTAGTACATATTAGAGCTAGCATGTTGTAGTACATACTAGAGCTAGCATGTTGTAGCGCATACTAGAGCTAGCATGTTGTAGTGGATACTAGAGCTAGCATGTCGAAGTACATAATAGAGCTAGCATGTTGTAGTACATACTAGAGCTAGCATGTTGTAGTGGATACTAGAGCTAGCATGTTGTAGTGCATACTAGAGCTAGCATGTCGTAGTACATACTAGAGCTAGCATGTTGTAGTGGATACTAGAGCTAGCATGTCGTAGTACATACTAGAGCTAGCATGTTGTAGTGGATACTAGAGCTAGCATGTCGTAGTACATACTAGAGCTAGCATGTTGTAGTGGATACTGGAGCTAACATGTTGTAATGCATACTACAGCTAGCATGTCGTAGTACATACTAGAGCTAGCAGGTGTTAGTACATACTAGAGCTAGCATGTCGAAGTGCATACTAGAGCCAGCATGTCGTAGTACATACTAGAGCTAGCATGTTGTAGTACATACTAGAGATAGCATGTTGTAGTGCATACTAGAGCTAGCATGTTGTAGCGCATACTAGAGCTAGCATGCCGTAGTACATACTAGAGCTAGCATGTCGTAGTACATACTAGAGCTAGCATGTTGCAGCGCATACTACAGCTAGCATGCCGTAGTTCATACTAGAGCAAGCATGTTGTAGTGGATACTAGAGCTAGCATGTCGAAGTACATAATAGAGCTAGCATGTTGTAGTGCATACTAGAGCTAGCATGTCGTAGTACATACTAGAGCTAGCATGTTGTAGTGGATACTAGAGCTAGCATGTTGTAGTGGATACTAGAGCTAGCATGTCGTAGTACATACTAGAGCTAGCATGTTGTAGTGCATACTAGAGCTAGCATGTCGTAGTACATACTAGAGCTAGCATGTTGTAGTGGATACTAGAGCTAGCATGTTGTAGTGCATACTAGAGCTAGCATGTTGTAGTACATACTAGAGCTAGCATGTTGTAGTGGATACTAGAGCTAGCATGTCGTAGTACATACTAGAGCTAGCATGTTGTAGTGGATACTAGAGCTAGCATGTCGTAGTACATACTAGAGCTAGCATGTTGTAGTGGATACTAGAGCTAGCATGTCGTAGTACATACTAGAGCTAGCATGTTGTAGTACATACTAGAGCTAGCATGTTGTAGTGCATACTAGAGCTAGCATGTTGTAGTGGATACTAGAGCTAGCATGTCGTAGTACATACTAGAGCTAGCATGTTGTAGTGGATACTAGAGCTAGCATGTCGTAGTACATACTAGAGCTAGCATGTTGTAGTGGATACTAGAGCTAGCATGTCGTAGTACATACTAGAGCTAGCATGTTGTAGTGCATACTAGAGCTAGCATGTCGTAGTACATACTAGAGCTAGCATGTTGTAGTGGATACTAGAGCTAGCATGTCGTAGTACATACTAGAGCTAGCATGTTGTAGTGCATACTAGAGCTAGCATGTCGTAGTACATACTAGAGCTAGCATGTTGTAGTGGATACTAGAGCTAGCATGTCGTAGTACATACTAGAGCTAGCATGTTGTAGTACATACTAGAGCTAGCATGTTGTAGTACATACTAGAGCTAGCATGTTGTAGTGCATACTAGAGCTAGCATGTCGTAGTACATACTAGAGCTAGCATGTTGTAGTGGATACTAGAGCTAGCATGTCGTAGTACATACTAGAGCTAGCATGTTGTAGTGGATACTAGAGCTAGCATGTCGTAGTACATACTAGAGCTAGCATGTCGTAGTACATACTAGAGCTAGCATGTTGTAGTGGATACTAGAGCTAGCATGTCGTAGTACATACTAGAGCTAGCATGTTGTAGTGGATACTAGAGCTAGCATGTCGTAGTACATACTAGAGCTAGCATGTTGTAGTGCATACTAGAGCTAGCATGTCGTAGTACATACTAGAGCTAGCATGTCGAAGTACATAATAGAGCTAGCATGTTGTAGTACATACTAGAGCTAGCATGTTGTAGTACATACTAGAGCTAGCATGTTGTAGTGCATACTAGAGCTAGCATGTTGTAGTACATACTAGAGCTAGCATGTTGTAGTGCATACTAGAGCTAGCATGTCGTAGTACATACTAGAGCTAGCATGTTGTAGTGGATACTAGAGCTAGCATGTCGTAGTACATACTAGAGCTAGCATGTCGAAGTACATAATAGAGCTAGCATGTTGTAGTACATACTAGAGCTAGCATGTTGTAGTGCATACTAGAGCTAGCATGTTGTAGTGCATACTAGAGCTAGCATGTTGTAGTACATACTAGAGCTAGCATGTTGTAGTGGATACTAGAGCTAGCATGTCGTAGTACATACTAGAGCTAGCATGTTGTAGTGGATACTAGAGCTAGCATGTCGAAGTACATAATAGAGCTAGCATGTTGTAGTGCATACTAGAGCTAGCATGTCGTAGTACATACTAGAGCTAGCATGTTGTAGTGGATACTAGAGCTAGCATGTCGTAGTACATACTAGAGCTAGCATGTTGTAGTGGATACTAGAGCTAGCATGTCGTAGTACATACTAGAGCTAGCATGTCGAAGTACATAATATAGCTAGCATGTTGTAGTGGATACTAGAGCTAGCATGTTGTAGCGCATACTAGAGCTACCATGCCGTAGTACATACTAGAGCTAGCATGTTGTAGTGAATATTAGAGCTAGCATGTCGTAGTACATACTAGAGCTAGCATGTTGTAGTGGATACTAGAGCTAGCATGTTGCAGTGCATACTAGAGCTAGCATGTTGTAGCGCATACTAGAGCTAGCATGTCGTAGTACATACTAGAACTAGCATGTTGTAGTGGATACTAGAGCTAGCATGTTGTAGTGCATACTAGAGCTAGCATGTTGTAGTGCATACTACAGCTAGCATGTCGTAGTACATACTAGAGCTAGCATGTTGTAGTGGATACTATAGCTAGCTTGTCGTAGTACATACTAGAACTAGCATGTCGAAGTACATAATAGAGCTAGCATGTTGTAGTACATACTAGAGCTAGCATGTTGTAGTGCATACTAGAGCTAGCATGTTGTAGTGCATACTAGAGCTAGCATGTCGTAGTACATACTAGAGCTAGCATGTTGTAGTGGATACTAGAGCTAGCATGTCGTAGTACATACTAGAGCTAGCATGTTGTAGTGGATACTAGAGCTAGCATGTCGTAGTACATAATAGAGCTAGCATGTTGTAGTGCATACTAGAGCTAGCATGTTGTAGCGCATACTAGAGCTAGCATGTTGTAGTGGATACTAGAGCTAGCATTTCGAAGTACATAATAGAGCTAGCATGTGGTAGTGCATACTAGAGCTAGCATGTCGTAGTACATACTAGAGCTAGCATGTTGTAGTGCATACTAGAGCTAGCATGTCGTAGTACATACTAGAGCTAGCATGTTGTAGTACATACTAGAGCTAGCATGTTGTAGTACATACTAGAGCTAGCATGTCGTAGTACATACTAGAGCTAGCATGTTGTAGTGGATACTAGAGCTAGCATGTCGTAGTACATACTAGAGCTAGCATGTTGTAGTGGATACTAGAGCTAGCATGTCGTAGTACATACAAGAGCTAGCATGTTGTAGCGCATACTAGAGCTAGCATGTTGTAGTGGATACTAGAGCTAGCATGTCGAAGTACATAATAGAGCTAGCATGTTGTAGTGCATACTAGAGCTAGCATGTCGTAGTACATCCTAGAGCTAGCATGTTGTAGTGGATACTAGAGATAGCATGTTGTAGTGGATACTAGAGCTAGCATGTCGTAGTACATACTAGAGTTAGAAATTTGTAGTGGATACTAGAGCTAGCATGTCGAAGTACATAATAGAGCTAGCATGTTGTAGTGCATACTAGAGCTAGCGTGTCGTAGTACATACTAGAGCTAGCATGTTGTAGTGGATACTAGAGCTAGCATGTCGTAGTACATACTAGAGCTAGCATGTTGTAGTGCATACTAGAGCTAGCATGTCGTAGTACATACTAGAGCTAGCATGTCGTAGTACATACTAGAGCTAGCATGTTGTAGTGGATACTAGAGCTAGCATGTCGTAGTACATACTAGAGCTAGCATGTTGTTGCGCATACTACAGCTAGCATGCCGTAGTTCATACTAGAGCTAGAATGTTGTAGTGGATACTAGAGCTAGCATGTTGTAGCGCATACTAGAGCTAGCATGCCGTAGTACATACTAGAGCTAGCATGTTGTAGTGGATACTAGAGCTAGCATGTTGTAGCGCATACTAGAGCTAGCATGCCGTAGTACATACTAGAGCTAGCATGTTGTAGTGGATATTAGAGCTAGCATGTCGTAGTACATACTAGAGCTAGCATGTTGTAGTGGATACTAGAGCTAGCATGTTGCAGTGCATACTAGAGCTAGCATGTTGTAGCGCATACTAGAGCTAGCATGTTGTAGTGGATACTAGAGCTAGCATGTCGTAGTACATACTAGAGCTAGCATGTTGTAGTGCATACTAGAGCTAGCATGTCGTAGTACATACTAGAGCTAGCATGTTGTAGTGGATACTAGAGCTAGCATGTCGTAGTACATACTAGAGCTAGCATGTTGTAGTACATACTAGAGCTAGCATGTTGTAGTACATACTAGAGCTAGCATGTTGTAGTGCATACTAGAGCTAGCATGTTGTAGTGCATACTAGAGCTAGCATGTTGTAGTGCATACTAGAGCTAGCATGTTGTAGTGGATACTAGAGCTAGCATGTCGTAGTACATACTAGAGCTAGCATGTTGTAGTGCATACTAGAGCTAGCATGTCGTAGTACATACTAGAGCTAGCATGTCGTAGTACATACTAGAGCTAGCATGTTGTAGTGGATACTAGAGCTAGCATGTCGTAGTACATACTAGAGCTAGCATGTTGTAGTGCATACTACAGCTAGCATGTCGTAGTACATACTAGAGCTAGCATGTTGTAGTGGATACTAGAGCTAGCATGTTGTAGTGGATACTAGAGCTAGCATGTCGTAGTACATACAAGAGCTAGAATGTTGTAGGGGATACTAGAGCTAGCATGTTGTAGTGGATACTAGAGCTAGCATGTCGAAGTACACAATAGAGCTAGCATGTTGTAGTGCATACTAGAGCTAGCATGTCGTAGTACATACTAGAGCTAGCATGTTGTAGTGGATACTAGAGCTAGCATGTTGTAGTGGATACTAGAGCTAGCATGTTGTAGTACATACTAGAGCTAGCATGTCGTAGTACATACTAGAACTAGCATGTTGTAGTGGATACTAGAGCTAGCATGTTGTAGTGCATACTAGAGCTAGCATGTTGTAGTGCATACTAGAGCTAGCATGTTGTAGTGCATACTAGAGCTAGCATGTCGTAGTACATACTAGAGCTAGCATGTTGTAGTGGATACTAGAGCTAGCATGTTGCAGTGCATACTAGAGCTAGCATGTTGTAGCGCATACTAGAGCTAGCATGTCGTAGTACATACTAGAACTAGCATGTTGTAGTGGATACTAGAGCTAGCATGTTGTAGTGTATACTGGAGCTAACATGTTGTAGTGCATACTACAGCTAGCATGTCGTAGTACATACTAGAGCTAGCATGTTGTAGTGGATACTATAGCTAGCTTGTCGTAGTACATACTAGAACTAGCATGTCGAAGTACATAATAGAGCTAGCATGTTGTAGTACATACTAGAGATAGCATGTTGTAGTGCATACTAGAGCTAGCATGTTGTAGCGCATACTAGAGCTAGCATGCCGTAGTACATACTAGAGCTAGCATGTTGTAGTGGATATTAGAGCTAGCATGTCGTAGTACATACTAGAGCTAGCATGTTGTAGTGGATACTAGAGCTAGTATGTCGAAGTACATAATAGAGCTAGCATGTTGTAATGCATACTAGAGCTAGCATGTCGGAGTTCATACTAGAGCTAGCATGTTGTAGTGGATACTAGAGCTAGCATGTCGTAGTTCATACTAGAGCTAGCATGTTGTAGTGTATACTAGAGCTAGCAGGTCGTAGTACATACTAGAGCTAGCATGTCGAAGTGCATACTAGAGCTAGCATGTCGTAGTACATACTAGAGCTAGCATGTTGTAGTACATACTAGAGATAGCATGTTGTAGAACATAATAGAGCTAGCAAGTCGTAGTACACACTAGAACTAGCATGTTGTAGTGGATACTAAGCTAGCATGTCGTAGTACATACTAGAGCTAGCATGTTGTTGTGGATACTAGAGCTAGCCTGTCGTAGTACATACTAGACCTAGCATGTCGAAGTACATAATAGAGCTAGCATGTTGTAGTACATACTAGAGATAGCATGTTGTAGTGCATACTAGAGCTAGCATGTTGTAGTGGATACTAGAGCTAGCATGTCGTAGTACATACTAGAGCTAGCATGTTGTAGTGGATACTAGAGCTAGTATGTCGAAGTACATAATAGAGCTAGCATGTTGTAATGCATACTAGAGCTAGCATGTCGGAGTTCATACTAGAGCTAGCATGTTGTAGTGTACACTAGAGCTAGCATGTCGTAGTACATACTAGAGCTAACATGTTGTAGTGCATACTACAGCTAGCATGTCATAGTACATACTAGAGCTAGCATGTTGTAGTGGATACTATAGCTAGCTTGTCGTAGTACATACTTGAACTAGCATGTCGAAGTACATAATAGAGCTAGCATTTTGTAGTACATACTAGAGATAGCATGTTGTAGTGCATACTAAAGCTAGCATGTTATAGCGCATACTAGAGCTAGCATGCCGTAGTACATACTAGAGCTAGCATGTTGTAGTGGATACTAGAGCTAGTATGTCGAAGTACATAATAGAGCTAGCATGTCGTAGTACATACTAGAACTAGCATGTTGTAGTGGATACTAGAGCTAGCATGTCGTAGTACATACTAGAGCTAGCATGTTGTTGTGGATACTAGAGCTAGCATGTCGTAGTACATACTAGAGCTAGCATGTCGAAGTACATAATAGAGCTAGCATGTTGTAGTGGATACTAGAGCTAGCATGTCGTAGTACATACTAGAGCTAGCATGTTGTAGCGCATACTAGAGCTAGCATGCCGTAGTACATACTAGAGCTAGCATGTTGTAGTGGATAATAGAGCTAGCATGTCGTAGTTCATACTAGAGCTAGCATGTCGAAGTACATAATAGAGCTAGCATGTTGTAGTACGTACTAGGGCTAGCATGTTGTAGTACATACTAGAGCTAGCATGTTGAAGTGCATACTAGAGCTAGCATGTTGTAGTATATACTAGAGCTAGCGTGTTGTAGTGCATACTAGAGATAGCATGTCGTAGTACATACTAGAGCTAGCATGTTGTAGTGGATACTAGAGTTAGCATGTCGTAGTACATACTAGAGCTAGCATGTCGAAGTACATAATAGAGCTAGCATGTTGTAGTACATACTAGAGCTAGCATGTTGTAGCGCATACTAGAGCTAGCATGTTGTAGTGGATACTAGAGCTAGCATGTCGTAGTACATACTAGAGCTAGCATGTTGTAGTGGATACTAGAGCTAGCATGTCGTAGTACATACTAAAGCTAGCATGTTGTAGTGGATACTATAGCTAGCATGTTGCAGTGCATACTAGAACTAGCATGTTGTAGCGTATACTAGAGCTAGTATGTCGTAGTATATACTAGAGCTAGCATGTTGTAGTCGATACTAGAGCTAGCATGTTGTAGTGGATACTAGAGCTAGCATTTCGAAGTACATAATAGAGCTAGCATGTGGTAGTGCATACTAGAGCTAGCATGTCGTAGTACATACTAGAGCTAGCACGTTGTAGTGGATACTAGAGGTAGCATGTCGAAGTACATAATAGAGCTAGCATGTTGTAGTACATACTAGAGCTAGCATGTTGTAGTGCATACTAGAGCTAGCATGTCGTAGTACATACTAGAGCTAGCATGTTGTAGTGGATACTAGAGCTAGCATGTCGTAGTTCATACTAGAGCTAGCATGTTGTAGTGGATACCAGAGCTAGCATGTCTTAGTACATACTAGAGCTAACATGTTGTAGTGGATACTATAGCTAGGATGTCGAAGTACATAATAGAGCTAGCATGTTGTAGTGCATACTAGAGCTAGCATATCGTAGAACATACTAGAGCTAACTTGTTGTAGTGGATACTAGGGCTAGCATGCCGTAGAACATACTAGAGCTAGCAAGTCGTAGTACATACTACAGCTAGCATGTCGTAGTACATACTAGAGCTAGCATGTTGTAGTGGATAATAGAGCTAGCATAACGTAGTACATACTAGAGCTAGCATGTAGTGGATACTAGAGCTAGCATGTCGTAGTACATACCAGAGCTAGCATGTTGTAGCGCATACTCGCTGTGTTAACTTTTTCGCAAAATGGATTGAGTAGGGACCTTTAAAGTACGCCGCATTGAGAAGGGACCAATAAAATACGCTGAATTAACGAGGGACTTTTAAAATACGCCGAATAGAGAAGGGACCATTAAAGTACGCTGAATTGGGGAGGGACCTTTAAAGTACGCCACATTGAGGAGGGACCATTAAAGTACGCAGAATTTAATGAGGGATCTCTCAAGTACGCCGAATTGAGGAGGGACCATTAAAGTACTCTGAATTGAAGAGGGACCATTAAAGTACGCCGAATTAACGAGGGATCTTTGAAATACGCCGAACTGACGAGGGACCTTTAAAGTAGATCGAATTAGCCGGGTACCTGTAAAGTACGCCGCATTGAGGAGGGACCTGTAAAGCACGCCGAATTGACGAGGGACCTTAAAATACGCCGAAATGACGAGGGACCTTTAAAGTACGCCGAATTGAAGAGGGATCTTTAAACTACGCCGAACTTAGGAAGGACATGTAAAGTTCGCCGAAATTATGAGGAACCTTTAAAGTACACCTAATTTAGGAAGGATATGAAAAGTACGCCGCATTGAGGAGGGACCTGTAAAGTACCCCGTATTGGGGAGGGACATTTAAAGTACGCCGAAGTGATGAGGGACCTTTAAAGTACGCCGAATTGAAAAGGGATCTTTAAAGTACGCCGCATTGAAGAGGGACCATTAAAGTACGCCGCATTGAGGAGGGACTTTTAAAGTACGCCGAATTGAGGAGGGATCTTTAAAGTACGCCGAATTGAGGTGAGATCTTTATAGTACACCGAATTGAAATATGTCTCGACATATAAATTGAAATGAACGTCACTGTACGAATGAGTATTAGTATTACGCAAAACAACCATTCCTTGTCTTCCATTTCACGCGAGTCTAACTAATGAGAACATGCCTACGCCTCGGAGAATCGAGAGGAGTCTACGCTCCCGGCTCTAGCTGGTGGTATCGATGTCTGTTCTGATCCGGGCCTGAAAATTATGAAAAGTTGGACCAAAATGCAACAGGTTGATGTAGGTGAAATCGCGCAAAGCAGCCCATAGTTTGGTATATCGAGTTGAATGCTTTAGTAAAATCGATGAAGCAGACTACGCCATTTTTTAAAACATTTAGTTTCTCGTGATAGAATGTATGACCAAACGTGTCCCGCATGAAAGGGAGTTTGGCTGCTTAGCAGGGTTTCGGTGGGGTTACCAGTGATGCGGTTGCACATATAATTATCTGCATCAGTAGCTTGTATCCATGGCTAACGAGGTTGATTGAGCGATAAATGCCACAGTCGAGACACTCCTCTTTCTTTATATAAAGTGTTGGTCTGTATTTGATGCGACACATTACGATTTGTGACAGTGGCGTATCTGTGGTCTCGCAAGATGGGGGGTGGGAAGGGAGGGCAAGCGTGTTTACCGAATAGCTTAGCGACCATGTAGCGGCTCAAAGAATACAAAGTTAGTCAATAGTGGCCATGACACAAAGGCCTCCCCCCTAAATACGCCCCTGGTTTGTGAAGATTCACGAGTTTCAGCAGAGCTTTCTTGAGTGCACTGCCGCCTGCATTGAACGTTTCCGCGAATACTGCGTCTGGTCCTGATGCTATTAGTGCGCAGCCTCTCCCGCATTCTTATAGAAGCCCTTCCACACCCGCATTCTTACAGAAGCCCGTCCACACCCGCATTCTTACCGAAGCCCTTCCACACCCGCATTCTTACAGAAGCCCTTCCACACCCGCATTCTTACCGAAGCCCTTCCACACCCGCATTCTTACAGAAGCCCTTCCACACCCGCATTCTTACAGAAGCCCTTCCACACTCGCATTCTTACAGAAGCCCTTCCACACCCGCATTCTTACAGAAGCGCTTCCACACCCGCATTCTTACAGAAGCCCTTCCACACCCGCATTCTTACAGAAGCCCTTCCACACCCGCATTCTTACAGAAGCCCTTCCACACCCGCATTCTTACAGAAGCCCTTCCACACCCGCATTCTTACCGAAGCCCTTCCACCCCCGCATTCTTACAGAAGCCCTTCCACACCCGCATTCTTACAGAAGCCCTTCCACACCCGCATTCTTACAGAAGCCCTTCCACACCCGCATTCTTACAGAAGCCCTTCCACACCCGCATTCTTGCAGAAGCCCTGCCACACCCGCATTCTTACAGAAACCCTTCCACACCCGCATTCTTACAGAAGCCCTTCCACACCCGCATTCTTACAGAAGCCCTTCCACACCCGCATTCTTACACAAGCCTCTTTCACTTCACAATCCCTGCTACTCCCGCACTCTTACATGAGCAATACCACTACTGCATTCTTGCATAAACCATGCCACTCCCGCACTCTTACATAAGCTCTGACACTCCCACATTCTTAAATAAACCATGCCACTCCCGCACTCTTACATAAGCTCTGACACTCCCACATTCTTGCATAAACCCTGTCCACACACACACACACACACTCACAAAAACACCCATTCGCACGCACGCACGCACGCACTCACACACACACACACACACACACACACACACACACACACACACACACACACACACACACAAACACACACGTTATACAGTATGAATTATTGATTACTGTGGCTGCGACATAAATAGTATGGGGACATCCAGGGGCATGAGTAGCACGTGGCTGAACACGGAGCTACGCGTCCTCCGCAAGGGAAGGTGGGGCATGTCCGCACGCTGAGACATGTCCACACGCTGAGACATGTCCACACGCTGAGACATGTCCACACGCTGAGACATGTCCACACGCTAAGACATGTCCGCACGCTGAGACATGTCCACACGCGAGACATGTCCACACGCTAAGACATGTCCGCACGCTGAGACATGTCCACACGCTAAGACATGTCCGCACGCTGAGACATGTCCACACGCGAGACATGTCCACACGCTAAGACATGTCCGCACGCTGAGACATGTCCACACGCTGAGACATGTCCACACGCTGAGACATGTCCACACGCTGAGACATGTCCACACGCTGAGACATGTCCACACGCTGAGACCTGTCCGCACGCTGAGACATGTCCACACGCTAAGACATGTCCGCACGCTGAGACATGTCCACACGCTAAGACATGTCCGCACGCTGAGACATGTCCACACGCTGAGACATGTCCACACGCTGAGACATGTCCACACGTTGAGACATGTCCACACGCGAGACATGTCCACACGCTGAGAAATGTCCACACGCTGAGACATGTCCACACGCTGAGACATGTCCGCTCGCTGAGACATGTCCACACGCTACGACATGTCCACACGCTGAGACATGTCCGCACGCTGAGACATGTCCACACGCTAAGACATGTCCGCACGCTGAGACATGTCCACACGCTAAGACATGTCCGCACGCTGAGACATGTCCACACGCTGAGACATGTCCACACGCTGAGACATGTCCACACGTTGAGACATGTCCACACGCGAGACATGTCCACACGCTGAGAAATGTCCACACGCTGAGACATGTCCACAAGCTGAGACATGTCCACACGCTGAGAAATGTCCATACGCTGAGACATGTTCACACGTTGAGACATGTCCACACGCGAGACATGTCCACACGCTGAGACATGTCCGCTCGCTGAGACATGTCCACACGCTACGACATGTCCACACGCTGAGACATGTCCACACGCTAAGACATGTCCACATGCTGAGACATGTCCGCACGCTGAGACATGTCCACACGCTGAGACATGTCCGCACGCTGAGACATGTCCACACGCTGAGACATGTCCGCTCGCTGAGACATGTCCATACGCTGAGACATGTCCACACGCGAGACATTTCCACACGTTGATACATGTCCGCACGCTGAGACATGTCCACACGCTAAGACATGTCCACACGCTGAGACATGTCCACACGCTGAGACATGTCCACATGCTGAGACATTTCCGCACGCTGAGACATGTCCACACGCTAAGACATGTCCACACGTTGAGACATGTCCACACGCTGAGGCATGTCCGCACACTGAGACATTTCCACACGCTGAGACATGTCCACACGCTGAGACATGTCCACACACTGAGGCAAGTCCACACACTGAGACATTTCCACACGCTGAGATATGTCCACACGTTGAGGCATGTCCGCACGCTGAGACATGTCCACACACTGAGGCATGTTCACACGCTGAGACATGTCCGCACGCTGAGACATGTCCACACACTGAGGCATGTCCACACGCTGAGGCATGTCCGCACGCTGAGACATGTCCACACAATGAGGCATGTCCACACGCTGAGGCATGTCCGCACGCTGAGACATGTCCACACACTGAGGCATGTCCACACGCTGAGACATGTCCGCACGCTGAGACATGTCCACACGCTGAGGCATGTCCACACGCTGAGGCATGTCCGCACGCTGAGACATGTCCACACGCTGAGGCATGTCCACACGCTGAGGCATGTCCGCACGCTGAGACATGTCCACACACTGAGGCATGTCCGCACGCTGAGGCATGTCCGCACGCTGAGACATGTCCACACACTGAGGCATGTCCACACGCTGAGGCATGTCCACACACTGAGGCATGTCCACACACTGAGGCATGTCCGCACGCTGAGACATGTCCACACACCTCTTTATTGAATAAAACCGCGAAGTATTTCGTTTCAAAACTGTTCTACGGTAGCATCTAACTCACATATCTAACTCACACATCTAACTCACACATCTAACTCACACATCTAACTCACACATCTAGCTCACACATCTAACTCACATATCGAACTCATGCATCAAACATTTGAACCTGCGAATTGATCTCCTTTGAGTCGGTAAGAAATGATAAACTAAAATTTAATTTTCGCAGAATATCATGTCATTTTATACGTAAAAGTATATATATATATATATATATATATGTATCCCACACCCTCAATAATATAGGCCTATGCATTTTGATTAATACATTTGTGGAATGAGTGGCATTAGTTTTGTCGTTGCACAAATAAACTTTACCGTAATAGACTGCTTTTGCGGGAAAATTTACAATCTTTCCCGGCTGGTCGTTTGGGGTATACCCGCATAGACGTGTCCCCGCCGTGTGTGGATATGCCCCAGTGCAGTAAGTTAATTTGCATAATGTGACGGCATCGTGTAGATGTTACACCTATGTGGATGCTCATCAGCTAAGCCATGTTTCCTTACTGAGGGGTGCGACAGGAACCCAGGGGTGTGACAGGAACCCAGGGGGTGTGACAGGAACCCAGGGGTGTGACAGGAACCCAGGAGGTGTGACAGGAACCCAGGGGTGTGACAGGAACCCAGGGGGTGTGACAGGAACCCAGGGGGTACTCAAAACATTGCCAGTATACAATCCTTGAGAATTTCTCTAACAACCTCCATAAACACATTTTAGAATTCTGACAAAATAATACTCTTTTCAAATTGAATGCATTGAAATATACACCATTGAACATATAAACTATGCACTGTTCCATGATATTGATTAATTCACTAACATATTTGATTCACAGATCAAATGGACCTCTCAGTGTCTACCCTTTATCGTAAAAACGCGTTTTGAGAAATGCTACACACGCTATTGTATAGGGCTTACTGCTCATGTTGTTTCTGTGACTTTATTAGCAGGATTCATATGAGAACATGCCTGGCGCAGTACGCCCTACACCTTTACTGGTGTGCGAACTAATTAATAACGTTCGGCTTGTTTTGACGTAGTCTGCGGCTGATGTTTGACGTGAGACGTGCGTCATCCTCATTCGTGCAGATGTCTTACAAAGAAACCTTGTTGGCGGTATGTCTACCTCCCTGACGAAATGGACAAGGCACCGGCCTCTTATGTCGGGTATTGCCCGTTTGAATCCCACCGGAGGTGTACGTACGTTTTGTTATCGATCCTCGAACTAGAAGAGATTCAGTGTCACTCTGTACACGGAAGAAACTATAATATTATAGTAGTAGCATCGGCGTCAAAGTTGTAAGGCGAAAATATGTGTATTGTCATAATAAGAAACAGGTCTCAACATAGTCATGTTCACTCGTTAAGCTTGTTGAACGTTACCTTTTAACTAATTTCCAAAAATCGGTACTTCGATAGGCATGTGATGATCAATATATTTCAATGCAGTTATTACTAAGAATTAAAAATATTGCCATCCGAGGCAAAATTCCCATTTATCGAGTTTATCGAGAGTCCAACAATTTGTCATATATGTGTAGGCCGCCCTTCTAGGATATTTGTAAACAAATTTTAAACCTATTAGCGGTGCTAGCATTGACACAATCTGTAAATAATATGCTCCATTCATTTATTGTCCCCTGTGAGAAAGTAATCTTACTATGCCGACGCTCGTCAATATAGACCTATGTACGATAAAATCCTACCGTTGGTTACTTTTTAACAATAAAATGGACGAAAATCCCCCCGCACAATGGAAGAATGGAATCATAATCAAACTTTCCCAGAAATGAAATATCGTTGATATGCAACTGTCGCATCAACTAATGTATATAACATAATAGGTGATGCGACATTTGCATACATACAGACAGACAGAGACAGACATACAGAGACAGACAGACAGACATAGACAGACATACGGGGAATGAGAGCAAGAGAAAGACACAGACAGACAGACAGACAGAGAGTAAGAGAAACAGACCGACAGACAGACAGACAGTTTGTCACTCTCCTCTTAATTGCATATTGGATAATTACTCAGCAAAGTCCTACTAGGATATTGCGCTGAGGGTTCATTTAAGAATCTACAATTAGTGAGTTCATCACAGGATTTTTACATTTCCCTGTGTGGGGTATTTTACTTCACCTGGCACAGAGACCAGACAGAAGGGACCAGTGGCTTTTAGTATCTCTTCCGAAAGACACAGGCAAAGTAGGCTGAGCGAAATTGCCGAAGCTTCGAAACGGCGGAGGTGGAATCGAACCACCGTCCACTCGATCGTCAGGCGGGTTCTCTAACCATTAGACCACCGCTACCCACTCATTACATTGCCACAATCATTCTCATACTCGTCCTCCTCACCATTATTATTACATAAGCGTTTGTGACAAACGATGTAATAACGATGGCTTGGTTCTGGCGAGGAAAGTCGTTTCGTAAATATAATTAGCCACTGCAACGGATCATCCCATTTCACGGTGGATTTTTTATCTCTACCAAATTTACCTCTCTACCAATTTCTTTAAAAAAATTTATATTGATGCTGTTTTTCATAGCCATCCCCACAAGCTTTCGCTTTTAGAACCGAAGAGTAATGCTTCCAGATATAACTCTAACCGGACGTTCCCAGACGGAAACGGCTACAGAGTTTCTGACATGCCGATGACTATTACAATACACAGTGAAACGGTCTGAGACCAACACAGCTACAAACACGTGTCTTCGTTGTTTATTCCAACAGTATGGACGACCAGGTAACTAGAACGTTGACGGAGGGCACGCTGCCATATATCTAATATATAATTATCTTATCCTCACGACTGCGGTTAAATAGTGGAGCGAGGTGATTGTGTCGTAGAAGCTAGAATATTGGGGGGAGGGGAGGGTTCGTCCTTTTTGAGAAAATTATGTTGAACAGTACCTTTTTTCAGAAATAATCCCAGAAATCCCCGGCTGATTGTGTACGATCAAACCCCCTTTTCAAAACCGCACTGGCTGTTCGCAGAGCTGCTCTGAGAATTACGGCAAACGTTAACCTTATTCGCAGAATGCTGTTTGAGCATCGTGGTCGTATGTACAGTTTCATCGTGGTCGTATGTACTGTATCATCGTGGTCGTATGTACTGTGTCATCGTGGTCGTGTGTACTATGTCATCGTGGTCGTGTGTACTGTGTCATCGTGGTCGTGTGTACTATGTCATCGTGGTCGTGTGTACTGTGTCATCGTGTTCGTGTGTACTGTGTTATCGTGGTCGTGTGTACTGTGTCATCGTGATCGTGTGTACTGTATCATCGTGGTCGTGTGTACTGTGTCATCGTCGTCGTGTGTACTGTGTCATCGTCGTCGTGTGTACTGTGTCATCATCGTCGTGTGTACTATGTCATCGTCGTCGTGTGTACTGTGTCATCGTCGTCGTGTGTACTGTGTCATCGTGGTCGAGTGTACTATGTTATCGTGGTCGTATGTACTGTGTCATCGTGGTCGTGTGTACTGTGTCATCGTGGTCGTGTGTACTGTGTCATCGTGGTCGTGTGTAGTATGTTATCGTAGTCGTACGTACTTTGTCACCATGGTCGTATCAATGACGAAAACTCTTCAGAAAAGTTGATCAGCTGTCAGCAAAAGTGTTTGAAAACATTCGAAGAATGCGCCAAGGAATTGCCACACATGTGGAAAACGTGTCACGACGCACTCTATGTCTGGGCATATAATTACTGCAAGCCCATGCTTTTTAACAGAATCAAGACATAGACGATTACTCCTTTAAAGTGACGTTGTCTGTTTGTCTTTATCGTAAAATAATGTTGCATGGTATAAACTTTATATATTCGAACATAATCCTGACCGCCCAAATGCGCCTAAAAGAAGCAGTGTTGAAAACAACACTTCGATATTTACAAAAGTTGACCTAGCGGGAAGAAGCGGAGCTTTGTAATGTCATCGCCTGTCTCTTATAACCGACTTCCACGGCAACTAATTGCCATGGCAACTGATTGCCAAGCATATCACTGGAAACGATACGGCACTGAACGGGGTGTGCGGCGACATAGGAGGTTGACAGACTCGTGTCATGCGCAGACGATGTTTACGTGTTCAGCTCCGCCTTCTTAGCAAGTTTAAGGGCTCTTGAGTAATTGCTGCACGCTATGAATTAATAATGTTTTTTTATGTTTCCTGTGGTGTCGGATGCATAGAGAGACGCTGGTATAGTTCCAAGTGTGGCCGCAGCTCGTTTGATGTAGGAATAAGGGAGGCGGATACATATGTAAAGGTTGGTAAAGGGCATATTTTAATGCCAGATTGTATTTATCACAAGTACACCAGTAAACATAATAATTGTATATACAAGTCGATTAAAACCAGTTATTTATGTACCCAATAAAACAACAGTGTATGCACACAACCAATCAAACTGGTAATCACCATAATACATCAAAGGTGAGGGGCTACCTGCAACAAGCACTACTCCTTAGAGAGAAGTGCCACTCACACCCAGGGTTAATAATGTTTTATATTGATGCTGCTGTTTGGGAGATTCTCATCAAGCAAGCGGGAACTTCCCATTCGACTAGCAAATAAATAACATGTAATCATCGGTGAAAAGAGCACCGTGTCATAGATGTGTCAAGTCATGCATAAAACCCCGAGGACGTCACAGTTCCGAATACAATAGAGACATCTGTCGTAACTAATGGAAGTGATGTACTGTTCAACTCATGTCCTCTGCGTGTTCTCCAGGTGTCGCATTCGATAACTTAAAATATTAATGGATTAGCCTGGAAACAAATCAGCAGATAGAACCGTGTGTGTGTATACGTGTGCGTGCGTGATCGTGTGTTTTGTTCGTAAATAGTTCCGATGTAAGGTTGTTGACGTACACTTCATGTCAATATTAATAACTCCATGAATTCTTTCCTGTAAACGGTGCAGGCCGGGCAGTGCCCCCAAAGCCAAACGTAGTGGGCACTTAATGACCCATGGGCATACCGCCCTCCACCTCGCTCCTCTTGCCCACGCGCATCTTGTTCCCATCTCAAACATCGAGTGCGGCGCGCAAAGTAAAAAAAAATGTTTTGTTGCAATTTGCATATTTTTTATTGTTACAGCTCAACAATTTCAACGCCAACGTCAATATGTTGTAATTTTATATGACGTAGCACCTCCAGGTTATTATTATTATGAAATCTGGTTAAATTTGCAACGTCGAAAAAACAGTTAGGACGATTTTTATTAATTTTTTTAGACATTTATAGCTCTTAAGTTTGACCATCAATTCCAACTCGTTTTTGGGCAAATAAACTTATATGGATCAAATCTATAATGTGATGAATTTTCAGCACGATCTGAGTGTCACAACTTTGGAATCAATCGCCTCTAAAGGAAAAGGTGAATAATATAATAAACTTTTATGCAGTTTTGAATGGTCATACATCACGAGTTTCAACGTCGACCTTAATATTTATTTTTTATATGAAATAGCACCGCTAGATAATTAATCTGACGAAATATGGTGAAGTTCTGAACGTTGGCAAAATAGGTATGACGATTTTTGTGATATTAATTTTTTTCTGTAACTCCATATTCAAAGAGATGTGTCTTGGATTAAATTTATTTTTAGGCAGTTATTTGTTTTGCTTTTATAAACATTTGCTAAACATTAAAAGCCTTTAGTAGAATAATAAACAATTTATATGCAAAAAATACCAGAAAGAAAGTAGGGAGATCGTTGGTCAAAATAAAGAGGGCTCGTGGTGGCGCCCCCTGTGTTCTTAAGTTTGCACGTCAACCCAAATTATTTTTTCTTAAATCGATTTATATGGTACAAATCTATAATGTGCTGAAGATTCACATCCATCTAACCGTCACAATTTTGCGGATCGATTTCCTTTAACATTGGCTTCCCTGGTGTAGTCACAACTGCCACCTGTGTATGCAGGCAAGCATTAAAGTAAATAAATAATTTACTACTGAGCTTCTGGGGCTGCGCCTCTTCTTGCTACCAACAGTCCCTGCCATACATACGTTTCGCACGTTACCACCAAGTGCCAACTGTCAGTGCAGCCATGTCACTGTCCAAATCTTTCTTACTGAGCAAATATGCGAGACCACTCAGGCCTTATCCCATTTCCTTTCTCAGTTGACAAGGTTTATTTACAGAGATTGGCCAATTAACTCGCCTGCCTGCTAATTCCCTTTGTTTACGACTAGAAGACACCCCACTTGAACGTAATAGAGTAAATCACGTCTCCTTCACTCCCCTCGCCCTCCTTCCCTCACTCTCTCCCTACTCCCTCCCTCCATCCCTACCTCCCTACCTCCTTACCTCCCTCCTCTCTCTCCCTTACTTTCTCTCTCTTTCTCCCTCTTTCTCTGTCTGTCTGTCTGTCTCTGTATCTCTCCTCTTTCTCTCTCTCTCTCTCTCTTTCTCTCTCTCTCTCTCTCTCTCTCTATCTCTCTCTCTCTCTCTCTCTCTCTCTCTCTCTCTCTCTCTCTCTCTCTCTCTCTCTCTCCCTCTCTCTCTCTCTTTCTCTCTCTCTCTCTCTCTCTCCCTCTCTCTCTCTCTCTCTCTCTCTCTCTCTCTCTCTCTCTCTCTCCCTCTCTCTCTCTCTCTCTCTCTCTCTCTCTCTCTCTATCTCTCTCTCTCTCTCTCTCTCTCTCTCTCTCTCTCTCTCTCTCTCTCTCTCTCCCTCTCTCCCTCTCTCCTTCTCTCTCTCTCTCTCTCTATCTATCTATCTATCTATCTATCTCTCTCTCTCTCTCTCTCTCTCTCTCTCTCTCTCTCTCTCTCTCTCTCTATCATTATTCAGGAATGCACACTGTTCCATATCACTTGATATTGCAAATCACCGTTTCATATACGGGTGCACCAAATCACATTTTTGTGCGCACCGGTACGCAGCCGATATGCAAATCTATTTTGTGCATTTCCTGTTAAAATGTATTTGTACTACCCTTATCTATAATAACATACTGTTTTCTATCTGTTGGTCTTAGTTTTGAAGTTGTTGGCATCATTTGGTTTGTATGCATTAACGTGGTATGTATTCTCATGACAACTTTAAGAGGTAACGTAGGCAACTCACTATGCCTACGCAGATACATATTGCTGTAACCAATTAGGATATATGCATCCGTCATCTTCGTGCGTATACGTAGGTTCGGTGAACGTTAATGTTGAAGCATTAATATATATTTTATCCATTGTGTTATTATGGTGTGAATTTCTCTTCGTCCCTGAAGTCCTGACTGAGGATGGTGTCAACAACAGTCCTAATTTTTTTTCGAAATTATCTAATCACGTTTCCTGCTCTTTCCACCACTCGTCTCAGCTCCCAATCTATATCCCGCGTTCTGCACTTCCCTACCAATTCCTCCAAATCCCACTTTACGCAATCCTCCCATCTCAATCGCGGTCTTCCTCTTTTCCTTGTATCCTCCACTGCGAGCGCATCCTTTCTCTTCTCCAACTTTTCTTCTTCTGTTCTGTCCACGCACCACTTTAACCGACTCATCAACAGCTTCTTCCTGAAGCTATCTTTCAGCCTCCTCTTTCAGCTCCTCCATTCTTCGCTGGTCATTGAAATTACATTCAGTTCGGATTTGTTTTAGAACTGTATATAATAATATATATTTTGATCTTGTTCTATGTCAACGTCACGAACAGTTTACTTAAAAAACAGACATGCGCATGATAAAGCAACATTCACATTAAATGAACAAATTAAGCGAACACGTCTGCTAAAATAATGTGAACCTTCTTGAAGAACGACGCCACTCTATTGTATATACAAGACACGACTTGTTAGACGACCAGGACCTACCGGCTACATGAAGTGACTCAAATAGGGTGCTCCACAAAACACCATCTATTTGATGGACGACATAAAGAAATCTTATTGTGGAACTTAACGGCAATCTTTCTTAGACACAATACCATCAATATTCCTCTAAATTTTGCAGGTTGACTATAAGAGCGACAAAACCACGGCATCACAACACCATACCAAGTGTTCCATCACACCTACTGCATATGATCCCACTAGAGACAACACTATACCAAGTGTTCCATCACACCTACTGCAGATGATCCCACTAGAGACAACACTATACCAAGTGTTCCACCACACCTACTGTAGATTATCCCACGAGAGACAACACTATACCAAGTGTTCCATCACACCTACTGAAGATGATGACACTAGAGACAACACTATGCCAAGTGTTCCATCACACCTACTGTAGATTGTCCCACTAGAGACAACACTGTACCAAATGTTCTATCGCACCTACTGTAGATTATCCCACTAGAGACAAAACTACACCAAGTGTTCTATCACACCTACTGAAGATGGTGACACTAGAGACAACACTATGCCAAGTGTTCCATCACACCTACTGTAGATTATCCCACTAGAGACAACACTATACCAAATGTTCTATCGCACCTACTGTATATTATCCCATTAGAGACAACACTATACCAAGTGTTCCATCACACCTACTGTAGATTATCCCACTAGATACAACACTATACCAAGTGGTCCATTTCACCTACTGTAGATTATCCCACTAGAGACAACACTATGCCAAGTGTTCCATCATACCTACTGTAGATTATCCCACTAGAGATAACACTATGCCAAGTGGTCCATCACACTTACTGTAGATTATCCCACTAGAGATAACACTATGCCAAGTGTTCCATCACACCTACCGTAAATTATCCCACTAGAGACAACACTATCCCAAATGTTCTATCGCACCTACTGTAGATTATCCCACTAGAGACACCACTATACCATATGTTCCATCACACCTACTGTAGATTATCCCACTAGAGACAACACTATACCAAGTGTTCCATCACACCTACTGTAGATTATCCCACTAGATACAACACTATACCAAGTGGTCCATTTCACCTACTGTAGATTATCCCACTAGAGACAACACTATGCCAAGTGTTCCATCATACCTACTGTAGATTATCCCACTAGAGATAACACTATGCCAAGTGTTCCATCACACCTACTGTAGATTATCCCACTAGAGATAACACTATGCCAAGTGTTCCATCACACCTACCGTAAATTATCCCACTAGAGACAACACTATCCCAAATGTTCTATCGCACCTACTGTAGATTATCCCACTAGAGACACCACTATACCATATGTTCCATCACACCTACTGTAGATTATCCCACTAGAGACAACACTATACCAAGTGTTCCATCACACCTACTGTAGATTATCCTACTAGAGACAACACTACAAGTGTTCCATTGCACCTTCTGTAGATTATCCCACTAGAGACATCACTATACCATATGTTCCATCGCACCTACTGTTGATTATCCTACTAGAGACAACACTATACCAAGTGTTCTATCACACCTACTGTAGATTATCCAACTAGATATAACAATATACTAAGTGTTCCATCACACCTATTGTACATTATCCTATTAGAGACAACAATATATCAATTATCCCATTCCACGGTCGTCGTAACCGCTTCTTAAGCGCAGCCAATCATGTTGCCCGTAAGGAGACATATTCTACATAAAAAATTCAACAAGATACAGGTGACAATTGCAACTTTATTTGTTGCGTAATGGTCATTTCGAATGCACATTTACTGAATAATAACCGAACCACGTTCGCAATTTTAAGCGGTCGTTTTATATTCTTCACTGCGCCTAATAGTCAAGACCTTGCAAAGCCTTGATGTAAGAAAATTATTTATAAGCACGTCATAGATGCGCCATTGCTGCAGTAGATCATGGATACTTGTCGGTAAGGTTATTTATGTTGAAGCTGACACATGTCTTGTTTCTCCTGAAGAACGCGCCAAAGTCTCCGTCATCGACCTATGCCTTACGTTGTACTTGTGCTTCGGTAAATGTAACCCCGACACACTACATACCTCAACACTAAGTTCATGAGTATGAGGACATGTGTAGATAAACCACACGCTGTCGAGTACCCTAGTGAACGTAATCAGAAAGATTAATGCAGTTGTGCGATCATAAAAACGCCAGACGCCGGCCATATATGTTAATGCGAGACCACATCTCACGTTTTTGAAAGAAACTATGAAGTATGGTTTGGTAAGTCTCAATGACATGACGCTTTTATTGATTCCCGCAGCCAACTTAAAATTTCGTGTATGCACAAGTTTCGTGAATGTTCCAGGCAGAACTAACTACCCAGTTTTACTAGCATATAACACTTGTTGCAAACTGTAATAAAAACTATCTAAACATCAACGAAATCTCTTTTGAAGAAATCAATTCAGAATAACAATTACATGTGCTACAATTAAATTCTTATAAACAAGATGATTTTTGGGGAAGAAATTTGTTGTTGGTATATTTATTATGTAGTTACATGTTGTCTGGACCCCTGGCGGGCCTCACGATGTTTTATTTATTATTTATTATTTATTTTATTTATTATGTAGTTACGTGTTGTCTGGACCCCTGGCGGGCCTCACGATGTTTTATAAAATGGCCGTGTTGCAGGCCATTTCCACAGATTACAAGCGATAGTTTTGAATAGGGAGATATTATGCAGCTCGTGAAACTAATATTATAAAATGAATTGTCCTAATTAAAACGCGTATTATATTACCATACATGATGTTCCTAAATTATCTTTCCTATTTTGAAAGTGATAAACAAATTACTAATATACATAGAAGCGTGTAGTTCGCAACGGCTTGCAGCCCGAACAAACGAGTTTTAATTTACAGTCTGAGTCGAGTAACCTCGAAAAACGAAAGACCTAGTGAATGCCTTGTGCTGGAGTACGTCGTTTCGCTGCAGTGCGTGTACTAACTACTGCTTGTAGACAAACACACGATGCAGTTTGCGAACGATACCGTGAAAGGGTGTTGTTGGCATGTTGAGTTATCGTGAAACACGCCGAAGCGCAGGCCGCGATGAAACGATTCGTGCAACAGTTCGTCACTCATCACCGACCGAGGGCCGACAGTCTCCAAGAACCACTCGCAGATAGTCGGTTTCGACAGTGGCTCCACCCTGTATTGCCGTCTGTAAAAACGCTGCACCACATTCGCTGACGTCGTCTCTGCAAGCAACACGACACACCGTATTCTCTTTCACTCTCTCAATTTTTTTCGACGATACTCTACTCACTGAATAGTTACCTGAGAAACACAACGTGTGGGGGGGGAGGTTCGGTAATATGAGCATATATGGGCCACATCCATAACTTAGAAATGTTAAACCATATGTTGTCATCTGATGATAACTTGCTGAATGCTTATAGATCATAGATCACGTCAACGTAAATTGCGCTTTTCTATGAGTTCATTATTCTTTCAGTCTGCGTCATAGGCGATTATATAAGCATGTACAGTGAAATTCCCACCTGGAGGCAAAAAGAGAACTGGATTACCTTCTGCGTAATGTGAGCCACATGCAATCCACGGAATATGTAAGTGTGCAGATGCGTGTGTGTATGTGTTTGTGTCCATGCTGGGCAATGAGTGTGTGTGGGCAATGCCTCCTGTGTGTATGCGTGCGTGCGTGTGCGTGCGTGCGTGCGTGCGTGTGTGTGTATGCCCATGTTGAGAAATGATTCGTGTGTGTTGTTTGTGCGGGTGGGCAAATAAGTGTGTGTGTGCGTGCGTGTGTACGTGCATGTGTGCGTACACGTGTGCGTGCATGCGTGCGTGTATGTGTGCGTACACGTATGCCTCCTATGTGTGTGTGTGTGTGTGTGTGTGTGTGTGTGTGTGTGTGTGTGTGTGTGTGTTTGTGTGTGCGTGCGTGCACGCGTGTGTATGCCCATGTTGAGTAATGATTCGTGTGTGTTTTTTTGTGGGGGTGGGTGTGTGAGTGTGTGTGTGTGTGTGTGTGTGTGTGTGTGTGTGTGTGTGTGTGTGTGTGTGTGTGTGTGTGTGTGTGTGTGTGTGTGTGTGTGTGTGTGTGCGTACACGTGTGCGTGCATGCGTGCGTGTGCCCATGTTCAGTACTGACTCTTGTATTGGGTTAGGTTATGTCCAGGACCATCTTGGGTAACATGATCACTCATACCCATAGTATCCACGGGCTATGCTCATATTTCCAACGCCTAATGTAATATGAGCCATTCGGAGAAAATGTTCTCCTCGTTCTCGTTGGAAAAGTAAACAACCGTGGTGTGCAATAATGCCCATAGTAATAGTCTACCACGAGAACTTTTACGTCAACTTTACACACAGCAAATTTCTAGCCATACGGCTCCATAATATCGATGTGAAAAAGTGGCTCATGAAGTGTAATCCCGCCAAATTTTTTTTTGCTTTATCGGGTTGATTTGGGGTCAAGCTATCGGAAAATGATGGGGTTCAAATTTACCTACCCCTCGACCCTCCTCTGGGGGTCCTCTCCGTCACGGGACCCCCCGGACTGACCCCGCACCTATCTCCGCTAATGATGAAACGATTTTTTTAAAAAGATTTTAGGGTCGTTTTAGGGGTTTTAGATGACGTTGAGTCCATTTATGATACTTTCGTAGCGACCGGAAGTGGATATCACCGACTTCCGATCGACGTCGAAGTCAAGGTCATTATCATGGTAGCGATAAACATAGTACCTCTTTCTATGGGTTTTCGGGCACGGGAAGACGATTGGTGCAGTCATTTTTGCGATCAGACTGTCCCGTCACGAGATAAGTGCACTTTAAGGAATATTGGTAAAATTTTCAAGATTTAAAAAAAATCTCAAAAACCTAATACATGACATAATTATTGATCTCATTTGCACAATCACGGACATAGCATTTCCAGAGAGGAGTGCAGGGAAGACCGTTCTTGCAACAACAGCACCTTCCTTTGCACCCTGATTTACCCGCACATTTGG
Organism: Lamellibrachia satsuma; assembly: GCA_033239005.1. Classification (NCBI taxonomy): domain Eukaryota; kingdom Metazoa; phylum Annelida; class Polychaeta; order Sabellida; family Siboglinidae; genus Lamellibrachia; species Lamellibrachia satsuma. The sequence continues at coordinate 1,410,793 of BSQZ01000074.1, read as the reverse complement.
TCAGCTCAATGACAGCTCGAGGGGCGGGGAGGGCGACACACCTCACGGGAACATAAACTCCTTCCTTTACACTCCAGCCGTTTTGTTAAATAGGAGGAAGAACCGAGCAGTTGGTAGGATATGATTTATCGTGCATGGCGATGTGCGCGTGTGATATGAGGTATAAGTCAGCGCCGGAGAAATTGTGGAGTCCAATGAGCCCTTGACATTTATGGCGTCCAATCACTCGCACTCGCTCCACCACATCAATTTCTCGGTACTCGTGTCCTTGCCAGTTAAAAACTTGAGACGAGTGTGAGCTCCAAGGCGACCACAAGAGACCAGGTCGAGGATAAGCGTGAGGGCGTCAGTGTCGGTGACCAAACATATATATTTCTCGCCCCGTTCTCTCAGCTATAGAAGCCTGACTTGATGAACAATTAGTGTATCAACCTCTTCTTGTGAATGATCATCTTCAAAATCGTGGCCCTTGATCTTGGTGTCGTACACGACGACCAGCTTGAAGATATTGTTACAGGAAGAGTGTTCCACCAAACCCTGAACGAACATAGATGTCAGGCCACCCTTGATCTTGGTGTCGTACACGACGACCAGCTTGAATGTATTGTTACTGGAAGAGTGTTCCACCAAACCCTGAACGAACATAGATATCAGGCCATCCTTGGTGGCAGATATAATCTCATTGAGAGACATGATGAGCTTCATTTCTGGATGGATCTCAAATTCTGGGGACGTCGCTGCTCTCTTCTGGCGCGTCTTGTTCTTCATAGACTGGTCGAGATAACGGTCAAAGACCATTCGACCCTCATTGTAGCCGACCGTCAATGCGCTTGATGAACTCCTCTTGAAGGTCACAAAGCTTCCGCATGGTCCGTGTTCTCTTCACGCTCTGAAGCACAGTCATGCCGTCAACAATGAGAACTCCGGGCGGACGACCCGCCGGCGCTATATCCAGAAGAAGGGCATATTGAGACAGTTGAGCCTTCGCTCCTTCAACGGCATTCAACAGACTTGTCATGTCCGCCGGGATATAGAGAGGCCATCAACAACGCAAATGGAGCGTGGTGCCACTGACATCTCATACTCGCCGATCGTCTCCTCTAGTTTTAGCTCAGGTTGGCTTCCTTGGGTGATGGGAAATCTGCCAAGCAGTTCACGCTCCTCACGCAACTTGATGACCCACGCGGACTTTAGTTTTCTTCATCCCGGTCGAGAAGGTCTTCAGTTTGAGTTTCTTCAATCAGTCCCAAACCGAGAGTATTGGTGTGGGCAGGAATCTGTCGTCAAAGCGCTTCTGAACCGTCTCTGCAAAGCGCAGAAGGTCATCCTTCGCATCTTCTGGTAAAACAACTGATGAAATCAGGCTCTTCAAGAGAGACTGTGAATAGATTGACCGCGCAACTCGGTGGAGTGAAGGAACTTCAGAGCGGTTTCTCTTGACTTCACAGCAACATCTCCGGAGAGCTGGTAGTGTTCACTTCGTTCAGAAGACTTCGAGGCTTGAGGGAAGCTGTTGAGGTACTGCTTCACTACACCAGCGATATGAGGTATGGTGGTAACAAGTCGGGCCAGACCGGCTTCATCTTGACTCAATCTAACCATCCCGCCGTGACGCTTCAACCCCTTGATCGCCTGCTCGAGGGTCTGGTCGGTGAACAGGTGATTGAAGGGAACCTCTAATTTCGCCACAACGAAGTCGTCCGACTTCAGTGCTCCCCATGTAGGTGGGTCATCCTGTTCCAGAGTGCGCGATATGGACTGGCATCAGTCGAACATAGTTCAGGAGTTCGTTCGCGAAGAAATACTTGATGAGGTTATCTAACGAAGCCAAGTAACCTTCCCATTCACGTGAACGGCAGGCATTGATGAGATGCAGAAGGTTGTCCACCTGCCAAAGGTACTGCGTGAGAAACTGAGCGAGCTCTCCGATGTCTTCTTCTCCTTCTTCATGCGGCTTCAAATTTCGTAAGTACCAGGACTGGATGTCGTCGTATATCTCAACCATGTCTGGATAGCGTTCGTGGAGAGCCTTTTTGAGAGCAGCGCACTAGACACAGAGATGTCAAGATTGAAGGCCAAAGAAAATCGAACCTCATCATCACGATCGCCAGGCTGGTCGTGATGTGGTACTCAACGCCTCGCTTGTATGCATTGCCACCAAAGACTCCGCGAAGAGCTGCATAAGTGTATGTGCCGCTTTCACTGGCACACGTGTTGGTGCCACTTCCGTCAATCGTTTTGCCAAGAGCGTGCAGGGCAGCAAACGCACTATGCAGAACGCCTGCTCGGAGGATCCAGTTGGTGTTACCTACTGACTGCTGAATCTGGGGTCCGCGGTTGTAAATATCCAGATCGAGCGTTATGAGGGTTCTTCTCTCAGGACCGACCACAAAAGCAGAGATGCCCTGAGTCAACATCAGAACAGTACGCAGGGTCGCGTAATCCTTGGGTGAGGTCTTGAACAGCGGAGCAATCACCTCTGTGTTCGTCCGGTCGTGACTTTGAGAAGAGCGTGATAACAGCAGAGATTTAGAAGCAACTCAAGTCGGCATCACTTCTTCCTTTGCTAACTTATGATCATTACGGATTCGTTCTTTTACTTAAAGAATAGACTTGTCTGGATTTCGGGCGTTTTGTCCCTCGGCTTGACCTTGCTGATCTTCAATCTCCTGCTGCTCTTCATTCTCCACGTGTCGGTCATTTGGGTTTTCACCGCCGCTGTCATCAGTAGCGAAGTAGTTAGCATGCGCTAGACTCTTCCGCTTTCCCAGCTGGTAGACCTCAAATCGCATTGGCTTGGTTTCGTTTATTTGCTCTTGCAGGTACTTGACTTCAAACGCGATGGTGCCGGTGAGAGAAGCTTCTCTTGGATGGTAAGCGATTGGTTGACGGGCTCTCCATCTTCTGCTCGCGGGTTGATCACGATCAATGTGCCGTGGAACGCGTTCTGTCCAGTCGGCGTGTCTTCTAACATTTCGATGTTACCAGCAGTGAACCAGACGTTTATCCCTTTCTTGACGAAATCTTGGAGACAAAATCCACTAGTCTCCTTTATCCGCTGAATATCACCTTGCTCCAGGCGCTTTTCGAGGTCAAGAATCCTCTGGTAGTCGCTCCAAATGTAGACTTGTGAGAGGTTATTTAAGAGGTTTTTGTCACGCACTCTTGAATAGATCGCGAGGGGCAGGCCAATTGAGAGGAGCGTCTGGACAGCCTGCTGAAACCCGTCCTTCTTCTTTGGCTGATGCTTCACATGGCGATCGCTCCGAGTATTCTGGACGAGAAACTGGCAAGCAACGTCCATAGTTTTGTTCACATCTTCATTGCGCATTCCAGAAACTTTGAGAATATGGCTGCCAAAGAGGAGATGGGTGAAAAAGAATTGGAATATTGATGGTTCTCAAAGTCTTCAAAGCTGCCGTTGAGCCACCAATGTCGGAGGTGCTCATCTCCTCTCGTAGATTGTTGGCCATGTTCTTCAAATGGTCAATTGTGTCGCTGTTATCCAGCAGCGCAGACCGAAGTTCCACCGCTAACTGTTGTTGGGAGGGCGAGGTTATCAGACTCATTTTTGTTCAGCGATTTGACAAACTGGCAGTCGTTCAGTAACGAGCTTTTTCAGATGCTTGCCGTCTCATTACCCTCTACCTGATACCTATTCAAAATTGACAAGTATGCACCATTCACCTCAACCATACTCAGGGTAACAGCATAATCAGTAAGAGTGTTTTGAACGTAGTTGAGCAATTTGATGCGGAACCTATAAGTGAATTGAGTAGGGACCTTAAAGTGAATTGAGGAGGGACCTTTAAGTGAATTGATGAGGGACCTTTATGTGAATTGAGGAGGGACCTTTATGTGAATTGAGGAGGGACCTTTACGTGAATTGAGGAGGGACCTTTAAGTGGATAGAGGAGGGACCTTTAAGTGGATAGAGGAGGGATCTTTAAGTGAATTGAGGAGGGACCTTTAAGTGAATTGAGGAGGGACCTTTAAGTGGATTGAGGAGGGATCTTTAAGTGAATTGAGGAGGGACCTTTAAGTGAATTGAGGAGGGACCTTAAAGTGAATTGAGGAGGGACCTTTAAGTGAATTGAGGAGGGACCTTTAAGTGGATAGAGGAGGGATCTTTAAGTGAATTGAGGAGGGACCTTTAAGTGAATTGAGGAGGGACCTTTAAGTGGATAGAGGAGGGATCTTTAAGTGAATTGAGGAGGGACCTTTAAGTGAATTGAGGAGGGACCTTAAAGTGAATTGAGGAGGGACCTTTAAGTGAATTGAGGAGGGACCTTTAAGTGAATTGAGGAGGGATTTTTAAGTGAATTGAGGAGGGACCTTTAAGTGAATTGAGGAGGGACCTTTAAGTGGATAGAGGAGGGATCTTTAAGTGAATTGAGGAGGGACCTTTAAGTGAATTGAGGAGGGACCTTAAAGTGAATTGAGGAGGGACCTTTAAGTGAATTGAGGAGGGACCTTTAAGTGAATTGAGGAGGGACCTTAAAGTGAATTGAGGAGGGACCTTTAATTGAATTGAGGAGGGACCTTAGTGAATTGAGTAGGGACCTTAAAGTGAATTGAGGAGGGACCTTTAAGTGAATTGAGGAGGGACCTTTAAGTGAATTGAGGAGGGACCTTTAAGTGAATTGAGGAGGGATTTTTAAGTGAATTGAGGAGGGACTTTTAAGTGAATTGAGGAGGGATTTTTAAGTGAATTGAGGAGGGATCTTTAAGTGAATTGAGGAGGGACCTTTAAGTGAATTGAGGAGGGATTTTTAAGTGAATTGAGGAGGGATTTTTAAGTGAATTGAGGAGGGACCTTTAAGTGAATTGAGGAGGGATTTTTAAGTGAATTGAGGAGGGATTTTTAAGTGAATTGAGGAGGGACCTTTAAGTGAATTGAGGAGGGATTTTTAAGTGAATTGAGGAGGGACCTTTAAGTGAATTGAGGAGGGACCTTTAAGTGAATTAAGGAGGGACCTTAAAGTGAATTGAGGAGGGACCTTTAAGTGGATAGAGGAGGGATCTTTAAGTGAATTGAGGAGGGACCTTTAAGTGAATTGAGGAGGGACCTTTAAGTGAATTGAGGAGGGACCTTTATGTGAATTGAGGAGGAAACTTTAAGTGAATTGAGGAGGGACCTTTAAGTGAATTGAGGAGGGACCTTTAAGTGAATCGAGAAGGAAACTTTAAGTGAATTGAGGAGGGACCTTTACGTGAATTGAGGAGGGATATATATATATATATATATATCCACAATTAGCCCGTTATGGACGTATATGTTATGGATGTCGCGTACAATTTTGCTGATGTGCCATGTCCATGACGCCACTTTAAACTTTTTATTTTACTCTCAAAAATTAATAATGTCAGATAATGATGCTGTAACTTTACTCATCGATGCTCTACCGCCCTGTTAACAACATATATTTTTGTAAAGGTCTCAGGAAGTTGCATACCTGCAGGATATACAAGAAAAGTCAATATGTTCTTGCGTTGATAGTTAGAAAAAAACATTTAAAATACCTGGTAGATTGAATTATTGAAAACCCAAGCTAAATATTGGAATATAATTATTACAGGGTGTATATAGGAGAGATTTGTATGTTGCAGTGGTTAAAATGTCAATACACTGCAGAAGTGTCCACTATCGTTCAGGTGTGTTTTCATTATTGTTACTTACATTTCAAACTTTGGACCAATATTTCATAGTGATGAAATTGTGTGATTGATTGTATATGGTGAAATTGTGTGATTGATTGTATATGATGCTTGATAGTGGGTATAAACCTATGCATAAACATCAGACGTGTAATATGGAGTGCTTCTGATTAATTTATGGGCACTTGCTGAACTGCGAAAATCCTCTTACTGTAATTGTTTTCTTGTTTTGGCAGCCTTTAGCTTGACACTGGCTGCAGCTACACTATTTTTTAATGCATTTTCTGAAAGCCTGAGTGTAAATTACCAAAAATGACAAAAACCGTAACACATGATTCATGGGTGTGAATCTAGGACAGAGAGCCCTATTTTTAAAGCCAAAGCTATGCTTATGTTTTTCTTTAAAATCACAGAGGGTCATCTGGGAAAATGTCTGAAAGATAGATTACTTTAAATACTGTTGGTCATGAAATAAAGTAAATTATTAAAAATATGAATTTTAATGGTTAAAGTAACTGTAAAATAGCTGCTACAGCTACCAGCTTGAGTGAGTCAAAAGATCAAGCTATTCTAACTCTGCTATTACATAACGCTAATCACACTCTCCTATTACATAAAGCTAATCACATTCTGCTGTCAAATAAAGCTATTCACACTCTATTGTCATATAAAGCTAATCACACTCTGCTGTCACATAAAGCTAATCACACTCTGCTGTCACATAAAGCTAATCACACTCTGCTGTCACTTAAAGCTAATCAAATTCTGCTGTCACATAAAGCTAATCACACTCTGCTATCACATAAAGCTAATCATACTCTGCTATCGAATAAAGCTAATCACACTCTGCTATCACATAAAGCTAATCACACTCTGCTGTCACATAAAGCTAATCAAACTCTGCTGTTACATAAACCTAATCACACTCTGCTATCGCATAAAGCTAATCACACTCTGCTGTCATGTAAAGCCAATCACACTCTGCTGTCACATAAAGCTAATCACATTATGCTGTCACATAAAGGTAATCACACTCTGCTATAGCATAAAGCTAATCACACTCTGCTATCACATAAAGCTAATCAAACTCTGCTGTTACATAAACCTAATCACACTCTGCTATCGCATAAAGCTAATCACACTCTGCTGTCATGTAAAGCCAATCACACTCTGCTGTCACATAAAGCTAATCACATTATGCTGTCACATAAAGGTAATCACACTCTGCTATAGCATAAAGCTAATCACACTCTGCTGTCACATAAAGCTAATCACACTCTGCTGTTACATAAAGCTAATCACACTCTGCTTTTGCATAAAGCCAATCACACTCTGCTGTCACATCAAGCTAATCACACTCTGCTATCGCATAAAGCCAATCACACTCTGCTGTCACATTAAGCTAATCACATTCTGCTATCACATAAAGCTATTCACACTATGCTGTCACATAAAGCTAATCACACTCCGCTGTTACATAAAGCTAATCACATTCTGCTGTAACATAAAGCTATTCACACTATGCTATCGCATAAAGCCAATCACACTCTGCTGTCACATAAAGCTAATCACATTCTGCTGTGACATAAAGCTAATCACATTCTGTTACCACATAGAGCTATTCACATTTTCGCAAGTCTAACAACCATAGTCAACTCCTTTGATTATTTTAGCAAAAAGTACATTGACTCGTATTGATCCAACAGGAGCTAATCACACTCTGCTTTCACATAAAGCTAATCACACTATGCTGTCACATAAAGCTAATCACACTCTGCTGTCACATAAAGCTAATCACACTCTGCTGTTACATAAAGCTAATCACACTCTGCTATCGCATAAAGCCAATCACACTCTGCTGTCACGTAAAGCTAATCAAATTCTGCTACCACATAGAGCTATTCACATTTTCGCAAGTCTAACAATCAAAGTCAACTCCTTTGATTATTTTAGCAAAAAGTACATTGACTCGTATTGATCCAACAGGACGTATGACGTATTTAAACATAAATGAACCTGATTCGTGATGTGCTAAATGAATCAACGAAATAGTTTTAATTGTATATGTGCAGTTTATTTACCATACACTGAATATGTATCAAGTACAATCTCATGCTTTAAATACATATGGCGTATTTAAACATCAATGAACCTGATTCGTGATGTGCTAAATTAATCGAGGAAGAAGTTTTAATTGCACATGTGCGGTTTATTTACCATACACTGAACATGTATCAAGTACAATCTCATGCTTTAAACATTTTCATTGATAATTTGTAAGGAAAGTGTCATTTGTATATGATTTCATGTCAATTAGCAACCAAGCTTAAATTATATTAAAATGTAAATTCAGTATTAATTTTTTAATTGGTGTGAAATGTTGTACACAAGACATAGCAACATAAGCCATCATCAAAAAGAATAACAAAATAAAAATCTTTAAACACTATTAGTATGGTACAAACAAATGTGATATAAACGACATTATATTTTAGTGATTATTTATATCAAATAATTTGAGTTACATGATGTAACACCTGATGTAGTACCAATTACATGATGTAACACATGATGTAGTATCAACTATATGATGTAACACATTATTTAGTACCAATTACATGATGTAACACATGATGTAGTACCAATTACATGATGTAACACATGATGTAGTACCAATTACATGTTCACCAATTCCAATTACTTTTAAAAACAAAATCCGTAATCTGACCAATTTGAACTGTTGCGCATTGCATAGAACAATTCGCAGTTTCATGCACAACATTTCAATGCGAAACGATTTGGTATTACTACGTGAGTTGTTGGAGTGTGCCAAACTTTCATCATTTTGTGAGTGATTGTCTGTGCATGAACCTTGTGCAGTGGTTGTGTTCTCAAGAGAAAATTTAGATTGCAACCAATTGTTGTATTTTGGCAACATGTATATAGACTGAACTCTTGCATGTAGATATAGAGTGCCTTTTCAGCATCAAACTCAGTCACATCTGGTGTCAGTCCTGTCCTCAGGATTTTGAAAAGGAGGTTTGGGCGTACACAGATTAGCCAGGGGATTTTTTACAACCTACGCATTTGCCGCTGGATGTATACAGCAATTGTGAATGCTTTTCAAGTTATTAGATTGAGTTTGTATGTACCCGATAGAGATGTATATGGATAGAATTCGTCGATATGTATAGCATGACATATTTCTCTACAATTATGTTGTAATTCTTTTGTTTGTTTTTTACATTTGCTGTGATGTGATTAAATGTATTTTCCTTTCTTAGAATGAATAAAATATGACTATGACTATATGACTATGACTATACGATAACTATATTATTGACATAATGTAGTAACATTGTAATGCTGTCAATAGCAATGCCTTTAGAAAGACCAGTAACATAATATAATGTAGACCAGTGGAAAATACCTATGGCTGTCTTTTCTCCCAGTGCAACGCCGTATAACTCAGCTAGTACAAGATACAAGATACTTTATTGAATTTTTCAAAAGAGAAATTTGTTTTGTAGTCATATAAAATACATGAGAACAGTACATAAAACAGTACATAGGTAGTAACAGTAGGAATAAATATGACTCATATCCCACACATTCATCTCCTCTCACTCGTACATTGATGATGGTGGTGGTGACAAGGAGAAATAAAAGATATACAATAAATATGACTCATATCCCACACATTCTTCACCTCTCGCTCGTACATTGATGATGGTGGTGGTGACAAGGAGAAATAAAAGATATACAATAAATATGACTCATATCCCACACATTCATCTCCTCTCGCTCGTACATTGATGATGGTGGTAGTGACAAGGAGAAATAAAAGATATACAATAAATATGACTCATATCCCACACATTCTTCACCTCTCGCTTGTACATTGATGATGGTGGTGGTGACAAGGAGAAATAAAAGATATACAATAAATATGACTCATATCCCACACATTCTTCACCTCTCACTCGTACATTGATGATGGTGGTGGTGACAAGGAGAAATAAAAGATATACAATAAATATGACTCATATCCCACACATTCTTCACCTCTCGCTTGTACATTGATGATGGTGGTGGTGACAAGGATAAATAAAAGATATACAATAAATATGACTCATATCCCACACATTCATCTCCTCTCGCTCGTACATTGATGATGGTGGTGGTGTCAAGGAGAAATAAAAGATATACAATAAATATGACTCATATCCCACACATTCATCTCCTCTCACTCGTACATTGATGATGGTGGTGGTGTCAAGGAGAAATAAAAGATATACAATAAATATGACTCATATCCCACACATTCATCTCCTCTCGCTCGTACATTGATGATGGTGGTGGTGACAAGGAGAAATAAAAGATATACAATAAATATAAATTTTAAAATAGACTGATTATTAACATTATTAAGTATTATGAAATATATATAAAATATGTACAAGGCAAGCAATGGATAATGTTTATACACTATTACTCAGTGATTACATGAAACAAAATAACATACCCACTAAATTATAGACTGGTTCCGTTCAAATAATTTAAGATTTGTTGATAATCTTGATGGACATTGGAACAAAACTGTTCATTGTCTTTGCCTTCTTTGCAGTGAAAGCTCTTAGTCTCCTGTCTGATGGTAGTGTCTCATAGTACTGTGAAATGATGTGACACAAGTCACTCATGATTTGCAAACCCTTTCTCTTGACTCTTTTCTCATACAGCTCACTTAGTCCAGTCTGTCTCACTCCCATAACCTTACTTCCCCTATTGACAATACTGTTCTACCTGCTTCTATTCTTCACACTCAAAGTGCCAAACCAGCAGACAAAAGAAGATGTCAAAACAGATTCAATAAAGCTGCGATAGAACATCTGCAGAGTCTTAGGACTTACACAAAACGCTCTTAGTCTGAACATGCAGAACATTCTCTGAAGACATTCAAAAGTTAGTTTATTATCCAAAACAAGTGCCAAGATATGTATACTCATTCACATTTTCCACAATCACACCCTCTTTATTATAACAAGCTCACCCACACATCCATTCCTTCTAAAGTCTACTACCATCTCCCTGGTCTTTTCCACATTAGAGTCTAGGTAGTTGTCCTTACACCATCTTGTCACTTCAGTGACCTGCTGCTCAAAATTACTGTCTGAATTTGAAAAATCAGAAAAATCTGCATAATATCTCGAGTGAACGAAGGAACGCACCACGTGCGTTTGTTTACAAATAACTTGCCGTAGCCTCGTTTTAGAATGTCCTTGACCTTGTGGACACTCCTTTCATATCCCGGCTCGTGCCGTCGGTTGTGTGGTCGTGCGTGGGTGAATTCGCGAAGTGGGCAGTGTTAAAAGCCTCACGTGTTATTGTCTCGTCCATCACCACCTGTGCCTACTCAGACAATAAGAATGACATCGGAGCGGAACATCGGCGGTAAGTGCAGTGTCGTTGTCGTTGACTACCGTGCTTGGCCTGGACCTGGTCCTGGGCTGGGGCTTAGCAATCATGGCAATGCAACGGCATATGCCGATGATATGGCAATAGCAATATGTGTCGATGACGGTACTGACACCGTTCAGAGAATTATGTCATTATGACAATGTGTGTCGACGACGACACTGTCAGTGTGTCACTCAGTGTCTACACGAATTACGTCATTATCATGTCATTATCATTTTATGTAATCGTTCCCCTGGCCTGGGTCTGTGACTGCACGGGCCAAGGCTGTATAAGTTGACAAACCGGCTCTGTTCTATTTACGTATCCGTTCTAAGAATTGTTGGCCTCAACAATTGTCGGGATGGGAGATTGACCCCATCCATGCACAAACAGGTGGGATATTGGCTACAAAAACAGATGGATTGTGGGAGGTTGAGATCCGTACGTGCCACACCCACTCACTTGGTCTTGGATATAAGTGATTTTAAAATAAATTTATTCACATTTTTAACACATTTTTTATAATAATAATTTATAATGTGCACAGTTATTGCAGATATATTAAAGTTAAACCAAAGGCATTTTTTGCGCCTTTGCACCTATAAGAGTACTTGAAAACTAACCAATTGCAACTATAATCAAGTGGTTATACTATATAAACCTTGTAGAACACCTAAAATCTTTTTTGCATGGGCAGCCCCATATTTGTTCAGAATCCTACGTCAAGAGAGCTGACTAGCCACAACTCCAACTTTAAACTACAGATCCTAGATGTAGACGATTTTAATCACATACTTACCAATAAGTTTGGACATGCTGTTTGCGTCTAAAATCAACTTATTTGTCAAGATAGTCCATTTATTCATTGTTTACTAACCACCTCGCATTCCGATTTGACAGTTCTCTTCATCGAGTGTTTGGTTGAGGTACATACTGGAAGACTGTCGGTACCGCGTCAGGCTTTAACGTTATCCATCACTGATGTTTTGAAGCATCTTGACCTATTAGTTAATGAAAATATATCAACTTCAAAACACGACTCTTCAAAATGGGCCCAACAAAGTCTAGCATATCGTGTCAGCTTCCAGCCAGCCCACTTGCACCTGTGAATTCATTAAATTGCTTCACTACTGCCTGTTTTTTCAGAGGAAATCGAAAAAACTCTCCATACCTTGCTGAATCGTGTTTACATATGAATGCTGCACAGTACAGCATTGTAAGAGTTTTTGCGACATGTAAATCCAATATAAAAGCAAATAAAAATGTAACTGCACATCTCAACCACATTAAAACTGCTGATTGGTCAAAATTGCAAACACTGATGAATATGTCAGTCTTCGCGAAAAATTACGTTAGACTAGAATTTAGCATTTTTAGAACAGATTCCCTGTATACCAAATGGTTAATTTTTAGGCACTCTTATAGTTGCAAAGGCCTAAAACAATGCATTTGGTTTCACTTTAAGACAAATTAAGAAGCTGCTTTAAACATTAACAATAATTTCCTTGATAAATAAATAAACTTTGACATAATTTTATGTTTAATGCAATATTAACTTTAATATTATAAATTTTTAATGAACAATCATGCTGATTATAGGCCATGTCCACTGATAAAAAATTGCCAATGTTAAGACAATTGATGAATAGAACATGCACGCGTCATCATGTTACTAATAATGTCACAAGCAACTTATGTTAGATATAAATAATTAGATATTTTGTTATTTAAAAAAAAATACATCTTGGTAGAATAACTTCATATAGGGGATACAACATACGTAATAAAAAAGGTCAACAGTAATGTAAGATAAAATAATAAATACAAAACAGCTACAAGTTAGTTTTATCTTGGTCATGTCAGAAGTATAATTTATGTTCACTGCCACCTTGCGGCTAAAAGCACATACTGTGAGTTACTTATAAAATTTCTGCAAGGTGGCGCCACCCTCGTTTCTGCTTCAAAACAACAAACATGACACATATTTTTCAGACACTCCGGCGGTCGGGGTGTCTGAAAAATCTAGTTTTTTAAGAGGTATTATGCAGACCTGTACATTTTCATGAGTACGAGTACATTGCTAAAAGCTGAGTATGAAAACGAGTACATTTTCACGAGTACAAGTACATATTTTATAAATATTAAATAATAACATTTTAAATTAAAAGGAAACGAGGAACACTATAAAAACATCTTTATTTCAACAACAATAACATTAACTTCATTTGCTATTGTCTATTTGCCAATTCACCGAATGAACATGATCTGGTTGTCTCCATGTTAAGCAAGTAAACCAAAACAACCAACAGGAGGATTTGTTACCTGACAACACACTGGCTACATTTGTTACCTGACAACACACTGGCTACATTTGTTACCTGACAACACACTGGCTACATTTGTTACCTGACAACACACTGGCTACATTTGTTACCTGACAACATACTGACTACATTTCTTTGTTTAGCATTTTTCTTATCTCCTTCAGTCCCTGCTCTCTCAGACCCAGACTAGCATGTCTCTTGGCTTCATGAGACATGCTGCATATCTCATGGCTTCATGAGATATGCTGCATGTCTCTTGGCTTCATGAGATATGCTGCATGTCTCATGGCTTCCTTTATCCCACATGGACTTCATTATAATGAAGCATTGAAGTCATTGTTAGCAATTGCAATCAAGGATCAATTAGGAGTCCTCCACATCTGGATTACACAGATGTTGCCTACATAGTCTCAGGACTCTGGACTGCATGTCTGGACAGTGGATATGGTCTAATCAATTAATTAAATAAGGATCATCTTAAATTAATCACTGTCAGTGACAAAAAAAATGCAACACAATCTGTGACAGTGTCACAGATTGTGTTGCATTTTTTCTTTTAGGAAAATATTTCCAATAGTTGTAACAGACTTTGTACAGTAGAGAAGTTCTCCATAGACCTATGCAATACAATTATGGTTTATCGCAATATATATATATTATACTTGAAGACAAACAAATACGTACCCCTACAAACAAATGGGAATCCCAAACATACGGTTACCTTTTACAAACCCCTCCATTTTACAAACATACAGACATGGCATGACTCATAAAATCAGTTTTTGAGTCCCTTCTTAATTGCAGTTGACAACGCATAAACCACGTGCTTTGATATAATAATACCCATTAAGCCAATATCTTTGTAGTTATTCTACCAGTGACTAAACATTACCCCCCACAAACACGTACATCATTTGAAGGGGTAGAAGTGAGAAAATTTTTCGGAATTGCAACAGAAGGGATGTGTAGCAATTTGAATAAAGTTTGTTTGTCTGTGTTTTGAATAAAGACCAAATTTACATGCTAATACATCAGTTTACATGCTTGTACATCAATTTACACGCTTATACATCAGTTTACATGCTTACATCAGTTCAGTTTGTCTTCTTTTGGTGCACAAAGGCAGTGTTGCAATTTGCAATATGTTTATATTAGAAGTTTGCTATTTATATGTTCTGCTCTTAGACTACTGGTTGTACTTCCATGCCAGGTTTGATATTATGATTGCAGACGGTAAAATTTTTATTAGCCCGACGCACCAGTGATTTCTGATTTTTGTTCGCCCGACAGCATTTCAAGTCACCTCAGGCGAATGGGCGACTTGATTTCCGAAGCCCTGTCTATGATATACAAATATATTACTAGGCCGGCATACATTAGTGCCCTGCATGGGCTGGGCTTTAAGCCCAAGCCTGGCCTGCAATCCGTGGGCTGGGCCTCTATTAAATTTTGCGGGCCGGGCTGGTAAAATTTGCGGGTCTTGGCAAAAAAATATAAAACACATTGAGCATGGGCCGGGCCTGGGCCTAGTGTGAGCGGGTCTGGGCTGGGCCTGGACCTAATAAAAATATTAAAACAAAACCCAGATTATTAATTTTAATGTTAATAAAAACTTATTATTAATTGTATTTCCGGTTAATGAATGTTTAAAATTATGTCTTTAGTATTACATAGCTGCAAATTGAGACCTAGCGTGGAATTATGAATGACACCAGTGCTTTATATATTAGAATGTAGTTTAACCTCTTTTCCACAATGGGAATTCCAATTGATGGTATCGTTTTAATAATGTTTCATTCTTTTAATACAGACATTTGATATGATTATAATAGCACTGCATAGTATTGCACACACAATACACACATTACACAGTACATATTACTACTACATAGTACATACAAAATACAGTTGTTAGAAATATTTTTGCATGAAAGTAGCCTTGATCTAATGGCCCCATAACAGGCTACTTAAGTTCACTTTTAAAGTAAACATTTGGGGCTGGCTGCTTCCAGCCAGCCCCAAATGTTTACTTTAGACTTATTTGCAATACAAAATCAAACCATGATTAACCATCAACTTATCACCCTTTGACCATACCAGTGGACATTCTATTGTCTTCCCTCCAAACCTTGCCTGCCTGAATGACCTGCCCACTGGCCACTGCCAACCCCAGTTGGTAGTAGATATTTATCAATTATGTTACGTTGTGTCTACTGGTTAGTGTCTATAATTTCCCCAGTACTGATTCATTCACACTTGTGCAAATTTACATATGTCTGAACCTGATCTGTCTCAGGCTAGTGACGGCCCGCCTTCTGGAAATGCCACTGGGTGTCAGTGCCAGTGGGTGACATTTAATTGAAATATCAATTAATACCAAATTAACTGCCCTTACTGGTAACATCAATTAATTAAATTAAGTTAACTTAGTTGAGCTAATTCAACTAACAACTTAAATTAGGGTTATGGTTTGCATTAGGGTTAAGTTAGGGTTAGATAAACAAATATCCTATCCTAACCATAAGCCAATAAATTATGTTATAATACTTAATAGTAATGACAATAAAAAAATATTATTTTTCTTCAGGATATTCATCTGTTTGAAGCAGTTGGTGGTGCTGGATTTCTAGAACTCGTCCAGCACACTATGCACTGTACACAGCACACTATGCACTGTACACAGCACACTATGCACTGTACACAACACACTATGCACTGTACACAGCACACTATGCACTGTACACAGCACACTATACACTGTACACAGCACACTATGCACTGTACACAGCACACTATGCACTGTACACAGCAGACTATGCACTGTACACAGCACACTATGCACTGTACACAGCACACTATGTACTGTACACAGCAGACTATGCACTGTACATAGCACACTAAGCACTGTACACAGCAGACATTATACAATGTTCATATATTATTATTTTTTATGTTGTTTACTAAAACAATACGTATTTATTGCAGTTTATTTGCGTTTTGTTTTTATTGTAAGATGTAAGGTTTCTTTTATCTGTGGGCTTACCCGTCTTTGGCCCGTGAGTATGGACTGGGCATGGGCCTGAAACATGCCGGCCAGGCCTGGGCCAAACATTAACAGTCTGGGCTGGGCCTGGGCCTAAATTCTAGTTTGCGGGCCTGGGCCAGACTGGGCTTGACAAATTTTTGGGAGCCTGGGCCAGGCCTGAATTCTGACTGCTAATTGTGGGCCAGGCTTGGGCTCAACTTATAGGCCCGTGCAGGGCACTAGCATACATCTGTCAGAAAAAAATTTCCCACAAGCTATTTTTGCTGAAAAAAAATTTTCCTTTGTTTTTGTTGCAAAAATATATGTTTCAATCCAAATGCAACACAAAATATGATGGAATATCCGACAGCAGTGGCCATGTTTATTAGCTTGATGTGCATAGTTGCTAGGCAACAGCCATGTAATGGACCCGTTAATTGTTATTTAATTTCCCATCTCAATTAAATTGTTTTCACATGTCTTTTTTCTGAATAATTTTGCAAAACATTGAATCTGTCTAATATCTACTATGACTTACTAACTCATTTGTGCAAATGTGTTATTTAGTTTTCGTGAAATCATTGAACAAACTATTAAATAATTTTTGACTGAGCAAAAGCAAATCCATGTTAAAAATATTGTCTCTCAATAAGCCAATGGCTTCCTTGTCCACTTACTATCTGGAGCTTGGAGAACTCTTTATATGACAGTCTTGTTAAATCATGTTGTTGCAGCTATGCGGGTGCCATACAATGATGAGAGTTCTGTGTTCACTGAAGCAGACCTCGTCTCAAAGGAGCCATTTGCCAACTTCCGCCATTGGTTTGACCAGGCTTGCCAGAGCAAGTCAGTGGTCGAGCCAAATGCCATGTCACTAGCCACGGCTAGCAAGTACGTCACCGTCATCTCAGTGGTCTTATTAAACTGGGGCCACATCACTATTTTTTTTTCAATTGGCGAGCATATCAACATTTTTATTGCTGTTTTTTTTAACTTGTTATTTTTAATCTACTGAAAATAAACTGTGTTAATGTTGACTTTTTTATCAACCTGCTGGGATTTATTTCTCAATAAAATCTCAATAAAATCAACATACAAAGTGCTCCCCATCAAATGACGCACCATAAGTGTCAGTCATCAAATGTGGTCATATTTCTGTTTATAAATAATTATCTAGGGAACATAAAGTTGCCAAAAGAGGTACCATTTCAAAATCACCGGCGCTTCATTTGTGTGCCATAAACCCTGAAGTAATTATAATTTATATGATCTGACCTCAACAATGAGATTCACCAGTAGATCAGTTGAAAGAAACTCAGTTATTTGACCAGGCTTCAAAAGTAAACCACTTCTGATTTTTAATATTTCCTTATTTAAATGTATCTTAAGTTTTTTCAGTTTTTAGTATTTTATAATATAATTAGGTCAATAAAACTTCCTGTAGCTCTTCCCAAGGATCAAATACAGCCAAATCAGTGTTATGTCAGAATTGACCTACCTTGTGTAACGTGAATATGTTTAGAAACAATGTTGACACATATCTTAGGTGGGCGGGTTATACATATTAAACATTTTTTTGACTGTTGATAAGCCAATGGCTTCCTTGTCAACTTGCCATCTGAACCTTTGTCTTGGATGGCAATCTTGTTAAATCTTTTTATAACTTTTTATGTAATGCGATATTCCCTTTTTATAGACCCTGGTTATAATTACTATGTAACTACAGCCTCTGTTCATTGGATCTTGAAAATACAGTTGGATTATTTTAAATACTGTTGCTCATGATGACTCATGAAATAAAGTAAAAAGTAAATTAGAAAAAAAATGCATGCATGTAAGCCTTGATGTTAGACAAAAACATGGCTGAGTCTGAAATATTGATAATTGTTTTGATCAGAGAGGGTCGACCTTCGACCAGGATGCTTCTACTGAAGGGCTTTGATGAGAATGGGTTCAAATTCTTCACAAACTACAACAGTCGCAAATGTCATGACTTGGTAAGAACTAATCAGTTATCAGGTTTGTTGTCAAATAGTCACAACTAAATGATTGCAAACTGTTACATGAAAGTGAGTTTTGTAGTCAACATGTTTGACAATTAATAATTATTGTAACTTCTGGCAAATACATATATGGGCATATTTAGTATATGATTTTGTTCTTTTGGCATGCTAAATGGTATGCAGCATAGCAAATACATGCATGCAAAGAGATTTATGTAGAGTAAACTTTGAGTAAAGCATTTATTCTTAAAGCATATTATTGTAATGTCACAATTTAATGTACATGTACCATGATTTAATAAGTACTTATGTTTATTTAATACATATATGCATAATTTAATAATATAATTGGATGTTACAGTGATGTGTCAGTTTAATAGTGTATAATCTAGCAAGTGTGTGTGGGACAGTATTTACTATGCAATTATATACAGTAATACAGTACAGTTTTGCAGTTGTGCATTAACTGAAATACTAATGAATTAACATATGCATTTCATAAAAAAATATTTAAAAACATTTACTAAGCATTTGTACTTTTACCATTCATAATAATATTATTGTTCAGTATTCCACCAGCTGTGCTGATTAGTGATATACCATTTTATTGGAAAACATTATAAAAAAACACTGAACCTTATAATGTATTTTGACATAGCTTTTATACTGTGTGGTTGAACTTTTCAGGATGAGAACCCATATGCATGCATGATGTTTTACTGGGACAACTTAAAGAAAATGGTAAGAACGTGTGTAATTTGACTAGTGTGGAACAACTGAAACGTTTCATCATCTGGTTTTCAGTTGTTCTACCCTAGTCACCAGATGACACCACTGGTATTGCACAGTTACCTTATTGTCCAGAGAAACATTTTGGTGTACACTTATAAGAACATATTCCTTGAAAGTTTTCAATGGCCCAGTTTTGTTTCAAGCATACTATGGTGTACACTTATAAGAACATATTCCTTGAAAGTTTTCAATGGCCCAGTTTTGTTTCAAGCATACTATGGTGTACACTTATAAGAACATATTCCTTGAAAGTTTTCCATGGCCCAGTTTTGTTTCAAGCATACTATGGTGTACACTTATAAGAACATATTCCTTGAAAGTTTTCAATGGCCCAGTTTTGTTTCAAGCATACTATGGTGTACACTTATAAGAACATATTCCTTGAAAGTTTTCCATGGCCCAATTTTGTTTCAAGCATACTATGGTGTACACTTATAAGAACATATTCCTTGAAAGTTTTCCATGGCCCAGTTTCGTTTCAAGCATACTATGGTGTACACTTATAAGAACATATTCCTTGAAAGTTTTCCATGGCCCAGTTTCGTTTCAAGCATATTATGGTGTACACTTATAAGAACATATTCCTTGAAAGTTTTCCATGGCCCAGTTTCGTTTCAAGCATACTATGGTGTACACTTATAAGAACATATTCCTTGAAAGTTTTCCATGGCCCAATTTTGTTTCAAGCATACTATGCGATAATTAGGTCAGTGTTATGTCCGTGTTATTTGTTTATGAATACCAGCCTTACTTCCACTACACACGACAACAGCTGTAAACAATTTCCAATAGATGTGAACAACGTTTATTGGGTTCAAGATTTCGTGCTGGGCACATCGTAAAGTTACATTCTCTGCGCAATGTAAACATGATGGTTGGTCACATTGTAAAGTTACGTTTTCCTCAGCATAATGTAAACATGGTAGTTGGGCACATGGTAAAGTTAAGTTCTCTTCTGCGCAATGTAAACTTGTTATTTGGGCACATTGTAAAGTTACGTTCTCTTCTGCACAATGTAAACGTGATAGTTGGGCACATCGTAAAGTTATGTTCTCTGCACGATGTAAACATGGTAGTTGCCAGGTGAGGCCAAAGGGGGGGGCCTTGGTCGTCCATGCTACCAGTGGCCTCCCCACTAAATATGACACTGGTTTATAATTTATACTGTGTAACATGATTTTATGACAGTTATGTAGACTAGGCATATTGAAATTATACAGGCATAATGAAATGATGTGGGCATAGTGAAATGATGTAGGCATAGTGAAATGATGTAGGCATAGTGAAATGATGTAGGCATAGTGAAATGATGTAGGCATGGTGAAATGCCCCAGTAAGGGCATAGTTCTGCAGGGCCAGCAACTAACTCATCTGTGATATTTGGAACATTATTTAAAATGCAGTAAACACATACAATAAACATGTTGTGTATGTAGTTGTTATTATTCATATATCACTAAAATTACCATGCATAAATATAAAATTATGAGGTTTTGTGATGAAAATTGTAACATCACAGGTTCATTTTGGGAAATATCACCCAGTCATGATAAACGTACTCGTAATCAACAATTTGTAGCAAATGTCTGCTGCTTCTTGACGCCACTGTGTATGAATACATGTGAAACAGTTAGTACGTGTCTGTTTTAAATCTAGTTATTCCGACACAGATCTGTATTGGAAGTGCCAAATCGACACGTTAGTTTTCCACTCTCTGAACCGCCACCTCTAGGCAGTATGAGGCGGCAACGATGCCTAATCACTGTGTTGTTGTTAGGTGCGGATAGAAGGCATAGTAGAGAAACTACCAGAAGAAGAGTCAACAAAATACTTCCATTCGCGGCCGCGTTGCAGTCAGATTAGTGCAAGCGTCAGTCAGCAGAGTTCAGCCATTCCAAACCGAGAGGTGAGAGTGGTGCACGGGCTGGAATCATTACAGAATGTTCATTATTATATCCTTAAAATGAATGGACAATGATTAATTAATTAATTGATACTTAGTTAGTCGGGGATTGTGTGGAATTAAAATTGAAATTAACAGTGTTCAGATCTTTTTTGTTGTAGCATCAGTAATGATATGTGGGGGGTGGCAGGTAGTGGGAGGTGGGAGGTTGGTCCTGAAAAATGGTAAACTGGTGGGAGGCTGGCCTCACAAATAGGTGAGAGGTGAGACTGGTGGGAGGTGGACTCTCAAAAATGGTGGGAGGTGGAAGATTGTTCCCCCAATATGGAAGGTTGCATGGCCCCCAAAACATGGGATATGGGAGGTTGGGGCCCCTGCCATACACCCCTCAATAATTGTATAAAACAAGAATTTGAGAGACGAATAAATTATATGATAAACAACATTTTACTTCACCTTTAAAGGTTAAATTTTATTATTTGTTATTTTATAGAACTGGAATGTTTTCTTTCATCGCCAAATTGTGTATTAAAAAAATATTTAGAAATGATATACCATGATAGTAGCTAGTAGGATATCTTTTAGCCAACTGAGATGTTAAAATACTAATAGGCCTACATTGTAAATGAATGTTATATAGGCCTACGTTGTAAATGAATGATAAATAGGCCTACATTTTAAATGAATGTTGAATAGGCCTACATTGTAAATGAATGTTGAATAGGCCTACTTTGTAAATGCAATGTACGTAAAACAGTCATTTGATTAACCAATAAAAATCGTTTTATGTTCCTTTCAGCCTATCAAGAAATCTTTTGTATTATTTTTTTATTTTGTTCATCTCTCTCCATTCGCCATCTCTATTCACCATTCACATCGATATGAACATGTCACATGACCAGTGTTATGTGACACAAGTTGTGGAAAAACTGAAGACTGGAGGGAACTCATGGCCAATGTATCGGCTTCATTCTGTGGATGTTGATGGCTGTTTTGATTTTCCTCTAGTTTGTGTCACATGACATTTGTTGTCATGTGACGTCATTCTGCTGATAAAAGGACCAGTCAGAATATTCAGAAAGAAAGTTTCTTGAGAGATAATTACTCGGCCAGAATGATACGTATTGCGAAACAGAGGTCACGTTTATTTATCACGTGGACAAGGCAACACTACAGCAGACATCACGTCATCACTCACATTAGGTCCAACTTGCAGGCGCCAAGAAATAAAATAATAGTGTAAATATTTTATGTAGATTATAGTTAGTTATACATGTGGGAAACGTACTACAAGTTATATTTCGCTATTTTTTGTCAATACACAGGCAAGTGTGGTTCAAGTTGAATGTTTATTGCTTCACAAAGGTGATGCAAATAATGTCCAGCCCAAATAATTACCATGTCAAATTTCAAGGAACCGGAAGGTCAACTTATTCAAGCATTGTTATATCATTATCATTAGGGCAATGTTATGTTTCAATATTATTGTCATTAATTAACGAAAATTAATGATGCCATTATGATCATTATGAATTACTGTTTTTATTATTACTCCAACCCCATTTATTACTCCAACCCCATTTATTACTCCAACCCCATTTATTACTCCAACCCCATTTATATATAGGTATCACTCATTACATTTTGCATTCACCTTGTACAAAGTACTCACAGTCACATTTGCAAAATACTTGCATTCATATTGTGCAAAGTACTTTTTGGGTGGTTTTTAAGGCAATGCATGAAACATCGACTAAAACTAACAGATATTTCAGTATAATGTCCAAGGCAACATATTTTTGATGAAGAAATAATTTAATGTTTGAACTAAGGCGTAATAAAAATCATCAAATTACTTTGTTTCCAGGCACTGCGAATGGATTATGAAACTGCAGTGACGAAGTATGAAGATGAATCTATCCCTGTTCCAAAGCCACAGTCCTGGTAAACCATTTTACATTACCGCTTTCGGACAGGAAATAGCATTTTTTCTTCGGTACCGCTTTCCCACGTTATTGACAAAACATCCCGCTTTTTTAATTTTCATAATTTTGTTACAGTAAATTAATCGATTTGTTGCACACGAGGCTTTTCTAGGTACTTGGTATTTCTATGATCTCAGGTGATTTTAAATTATTTAGTTTTTTTCCCTAAAAGCAGCATGCGTGAGTCCACTAAAAATCTATGAAAGTTGAGTGGAGAATGTCCCGTTTTTACATTCAACATTTTCCCAGTTTTGTACAAATACACGTTGACAACTATGCATTACATGCTTGTCTGCCAGCATCATATGCTTGTCTGCCATCGTCATATGCTTGTCTGGCAGCATCGTATGCTTGTCTGCCATCATCATATGCTTGTCTGCCATCATCATATGCTTGTCTGCCATCATCATATGCTGTATGATGTATTTATTAGTTTATTGTTCGCAATGCAACAAAATTAAAGAATACATGTAAATAGAAAAAAAATTAAATTGAGTATTGTTCACTGTGGAGACATCCAGTCTAGCTGCATGGAGGATGGACTTATTCTAAATGACTTCCTATATGGTGAGCTTGCTTGTGTCATCCGTCCAGCTCTGTGGTTCAGGGATGCTTACAAATGAGATATAAATCTGCACATGTCGACGTTGGGTCTGGGAATCTGCTGCAGCAGACAACAACAACTGGTGGTAGGCTGTCCAGAGTGGTATGAGGAAGTCGGACTAAAGGAAAAAAGAACTGTGGACAGAGAAGAGAGAGCGTCAGAGAGAAAGGCCATCGACTACCAGACTTCTACATCAAACTTCCTACACCTGTACCATCTGTAGCAGAGACTGCCACTCATATATCGGACTTTTTAGTCCCAGCAGATGCTGTGCAAAATACTCATATTGCCTATGGCGCAGCTCCGTTATCTTTTGAGACAAGTGGACGCCAGTGATGAGGAATGATAGTTATATAATATGAAACAGTGTGCTGTGGTTTGTTTCAGGGGTGGCTACATCCTTCAGCCAGAACGTGTTGAGTTCTGGCAAGGGCAGACCACACGACTTCACGATCGCATTGTCTTCCACAAACCAACCCTGGAAGAAACCATCGACCCCAAGGTCACACACCAGGGCGATAACGGGTGGTTCTATGAACGACTCGCACCTTGATATAGGGATAGTAGG
The DNA here is from genome assembly GCA_033239005.1 of Lamellibrachia satsuma. Classification (NCBI taxonomy): domain Eukaryota; kingdom Metazoa; phylum Annelida; class Polychaeta; order Sabellida; family Siboglinidae; genus Lamellibrachia; species Lamellibrachia satsuma. Next base: position 1,386,474 of record BSQZ01000074.1, on the reverse strand, counting down.
TCTGTTGCAACAACTGCTCAGTGAATAATGATGTTACCATTTAAATCACAGACGAACTCTCTTAAAAATACCTTAGGAAATGTAAGAAATCATCAGTTAAAAATGCAATTAAATGTAATTAATATACTTACTATGTACAATTATAAATTGACATATTAACTGTGCTTGATATTTGTTGGTTAACAAATACTTTTAGATTTTATGAAATATTTTTTTCAACATATCCAAAATGTTTTGTTTACCTGTAAAACTTTCGCCACCTTGCCAAGGTGGCTTCACCAGTACTGATGACAATGACGTCCTGGTAGGATGATGTCCCGGAAAGATGCTGTCATTGTAAACGTGTGGAAGTTTGTAGTTCCCATCATCCTACCATGACGTCATCCTACCATGACGTCATTGTCATCAGAACTGATGAAGCCGCCAAAGAAGTGTTTGATCATGAAAACTGACTAGCCTGTGAACTGTTCAGTAACTTTTTTACGAATTACCCATATTCAGTGGAGATTTTTGGGAGGAATACCATTATATTCTGTATTCATGTGGATTTGTCTCAAATTTATGGACAATCTGTGATAAAGTTTTCTTGTGTTCATTACAAAAGTGTGAAATTGAATGACAAATGTAAAGAGGTCAAAGTGCAAATACTTTTGAGGTTTTGATGGTTCCATGAAAAGTTTCAGGTTCCCAGGTGCTCCCCTTTATTTCCGTTACTCCACCCATCTCGACACTGATAATCTTGGCAATGTGGTTCTAGAAACGCATTTGGCGAAACAAAACAATAATGCCCTGTTGACCTCGAAGATCGAAGAGAATACAAAACGAAATTGTTGCCATCGTAGCAGAACAGATCAAACAGAAGATCATGTCTGAAATACAAAAGGCGCCGATGACGTATATGACTTATCAAAAAAGATCAGTCATGAAAGATAAAAAGCAGAAGATCTGTGAAGAATTCATGGAGTTCTCTTGTGTTACTCCGCATACAGTTACAGGCGCAGCCATTGCGGAAAAGGTCGAGCTGTATGGCTTTGACTTTGAAATATACATGACCATGGTGCTGTGAATATAGACAGGAAGACAAATGCTTTGGCTGCTTTGATTTAACAAGATTGACTGATGCGGACCAGTAAGCCAAAAAGCGTAGTAGACAATAATATGCTGTACATGTGCATTACAAAGAGATGCAGAGTCACAGAGTTCTGTCTCTTTCATGATTTCATCAGTTATGGCAGTGCGAAACTTCTTTAATTGTTCCCTAAAGTGGCCAGGAGAGCTGAGTTAATGGACTTGCAGGATGCAATGAGTTCATTGCTATGAAGCACTGGAGGTGTTCACACAGTGCTACCCTGTTCCACACAATCACAAAAGTTCACATCAGAATGAATTTGTAAAACAATGGATGATGGTATGTATTTATAAAAAAACATTAATTTGTGAACTGTTTTGCATATTAAAAAAATATTCATGCTATTTCGTTCATATTTCAGATGCATAGTCTATGTTAGTTGATATATACACTGCCCCCCCCCCCCACAAGGCCTGTATCACCAGAGGCCACCTTGCCATGCAGCAAATAAAACTTGCCCATGATAACTCCCCTCCTCATGAGAGGCCACCTGGTGCCTTTTTTGGGAAACTGGGCAACCGCCCCTTTCAGTATGTGGATCCACCTATAAGCCTGATATATGACGATAGCGATTGCAGTATGGCTGAATGCTTCCCAGAAAATTTGAGTTGGTGTTGGAATGTACAGGTCTGATGAGTAAATAGTTTGAGTGGTTCTATGGACTGGATAACATGTATATATATTTACATACAATGAATTTTATTTTATCCATGTCAGGTGTCTAACTTACTGTTATGCTGGCAGAGAGTGGATTTAGGAGAAATACAAGTTTTATTATTGCTATTATTAGTTTTTTAATACCGGTGTTTATAATGGGAATCAATACGGTCATGCTAAAATGGTATCTGGAATGATGCTATCATTGTGGCTAGAATCGTAGTAACAGGATGACTGGAGTCATGCTAAAATGGTATCTGGAGTCATGCTATCATGGTGGCTGGAGTCATAGTAACAGGATGACTGGAGTCATGGTAAAATGGTATCTGGAGTCATGCTATCATGGTGGCTGGAGTCATAGTGACAGGGTGACTGGAGTCATGCTAACATCAAATAGCATGGTTTGTGCAGTCATGCTAACATGGTGTGTACAGTCATGCTAATATGGTGTGTAAAGTCATGTTAACATGGTATCTGAAGTCATGGTAACATGGTGTCTGAGGTCATACTAATATGGTGACTGGAGCCGTGGTAACATGGTGTGTAGAGTTATGGTAACATGGTGGTTGGAGTCATGGTTACGTACATGGTGGTTGGAGTCATGGTTACGTACGTGGTGGTTGGAGTCATGCTACAGGTTGCATATAATCATGCCTAATACATTAGCTGGAGTCATGCTAAAATGTGTCTGGAGTCATGCTAACATGGCACATGGAGTCATGCTAACATGGTGTGTGGAGTCATCCTATTCAACTTTAATTAAATGATCACAATTGTCTTATGATAGATGTCATGACCTTGAACGGGTATGCAATATATATACTTTAAAACATTTCACAAGAATCCTGTATTTGTATTTTTGCTTTGTCTCGATCACTAACCTTATCTCTGAAATGTGTGTGTCTGATGCCATGTTGTTTAACTACACCTATTTTATCCGACTGGATGTCGAAGTCATGCACTGCACCAATCCCAGTTTAGCGGTGCATGACTAGTTCTTTAGGTAGTACCACATCCAAAAAGCATCACGCAGGGAAACTACCCACACTGCAACTCTTCCATTTCTACATATAGCACCAGTACTGTATAATATTATTTTAAAATGTGGTAGCAGACACACACATTTCAGAGATAGGGTTAGTGATTGAGTGAGACAAACCAAATATACAAATACAGGATTTTTAAAAAAGTTTTATAGTATATATTGCATACTCGTTCAAGATCATGACATCATCATAATACAATTGTGATAATGTAATTATAGTTGAATATGAGGAATAACATTTAGTAATAAAAAATGAATATTTTTGCAAAATTTTAACCCTGGATGTTGTTGTTTATTTGGACAAGTCTCTGACTTATAATGGCAATTAAGTGCATGTTACATTAGCCTTTTTGGTCAACGATAAGCTCGAATCCCAAATCTACTTGAGAACTTCTTGCTTGGTAAAGTGTAAGAAAAAAAACCGGAAGATCTAAACCCTTTATCTCCGTCAGTATGCAAAATATATATTATAAAAAATCAATAAAAGTGGCATATGATGTGAAAGTTCTGTATATGCATAACTTCTTTAAACCTTATATGTATAAATGTGCATTAAGCACAAATTCATGCACGCACACCTATAGGGTAATGATTATGTCTATGGGGAATCCGTTATAACGGTTTGCAAACCATGTTGTAATCAACCGTAATATTTATGCGGTGCATTCACGGAGATCGAGCCGAGAAACGAACCGTTTGGCGTTTCGAAGCCGGTAAGTGTGCACATTATTCTCTTAAACGGCGCACGTCGACCCCGGGTGAGGCTATGGCTGTTACCGATACTTTGACTTTGTGGTGAATGCTGCTCGGTTGTCAAAGATAAGGCACAGCTTTCGGGTAGCAGACGATCGAATCTCTGACGTATTTACGACGTTGTAAACGTCGACCGTCACCCGTGCATTGTGTTGACAGTCGATGTCCTTGCGTGCAGCCGGCGAGTGTGACATTGCATTAAATACCCGATCATCTCCAAGGTAAGACATGGAATCGTCGATCAACAAAGTCAAACTTAAATACGATGGCTTGCTGAGGATGCACAGCAACAAATGACTACGTAACATGGATTATGGGCATGGACATTGATTGAGTTACAGGAACCATGGGCATGCCATGCCCATGGTCTTGACTGAGACTGAGTTTTGTTTCCCGTTGTCGTTGACAGTTATATTTAGCTTTAGGGGTTGTCGCATAAATTCTCAGAATCCATAACATTTGCAGCGTTTAGCATCATTTAAAATTACCTACACATTAACATTAATCATATTTAATGCCCGTTTGCCCCGTAAAACATGGTGACGACCAAACCATCACCGTCCAATATGTAACGGTATTACGGGTATATACAATATGGTTTTTCAGTCATGGAGAACTTATGCAATCACCCCTTACTACCACCAGCTACAAGGCCATGTAACTGCTGTTGTCAGTGTACGGTCTATTGATCATACATATTGCATGGTGATAGCATACAGGAAGGACAGGTTTTCATGAAACAATGAGCTATAAGCAGACCTGGGGCTGGGGTCAATGAATTATTTTCAATTCAGTTTCACACATATTATATGTAACCAGGGGTCGAAATGAAGAAATTTAACTCGCCAGGGGGACTAGTAGCCTTAATTTGTTACTCATCCCTATGACAAATCACTAGTCCCTATTTTTGGTGGACATCGTCAAAATGCGACCTTTTTATGCAAATTCGTATGTTGACCTGCAATGCTCCTTAACATAAAAACATAAAATGAACAAATAAATATCAATTTCATAATTGACGATGCAACGTAATTATTTTATTAAATTAGTACTAAATCAGATCCCAAGGTTCTGGACGTTGTTAACGGCCGCATGACTCGACTCTCGAGTCCTCCACAATGTCCCTTGGCAGTGTCAGTGAATGAAATCTTTCAGGATTTGGGCAACTGCATCTTCATCCATCTCCGGCTCATTAGAGTCATCATCAATGTCACCAATGTCAGTGATGATGTTGGGCCTCCTTGCCCTGGGCCCAGCATGGTTCCAATGCTTCAATGCAGATGATGGATCAAACTGGCCCACATCAGGGGTTTCCAGTAAGACTGTCATCAGATCTGACATATGTGTGTCAGACAGCCTGCTTCTCCAGTCCGATTTAACAAACTTCAAGTGGGAAAACCCCCTTTCAGCATCTGCTGAAGAGGAGGGAAGGGTGAGGATCAGGTCAATGAGTCCTAGTACATTTGGGGCACTGCGTCCCAAATGACAGGTTGACTTACTCCCAAAACAGCTTCTTCACTGTGGGATAACTCGTGTAGAGAAGACTCTTGAGCTTGGTCCACTCTGGTTCCACTTTGGAAACATCCAGCGCAGAGGTCTAGAGGACCTGTCCAAATGTCTTGACCAAGGTATCCACCTTGTCATCACCAAAGTTTTTTTCGTGAACAAGGGATGTTGGCCACAGCATCAGGTTGGCAATTGATGATGCTGCAATGATTCCTTCTGCCCCCACCTCGAATCTGTCACTTTTCAGCAGCCCCTGTACCAGTCCACGTCTGGCTTCTTCAAAAGCAGAGGATGGTGCTCCTATTGTCTCTCGAAGAAACTGGTCTTTGCCATTAATCATCTTCAGAGAAGGCCCATCCTTCTTTCCATACTTCTCAATGACTTCTTTGCACGCAGTTATCTCGGAATTGATGTCCGCGATTGTGATTTCCTTCTGCTTGAATGCTGTTGAGACATCACTCAAGGCTGCAGTTAATCTGTGAGGAAGAGGAGGAAGCACACAACAATGCAGCAGTGCATAGTAATGTTTTGCCTTTGCGCGCTGCTCTGGTGTCCTTCCAGGTACAACAGGGTTCGTCACCTGGGATAAATGGGTCACAGGCCCCTTGTATCCCTTCAGCACATTGAAAACTGCTCTTGATATGTGGGGAACCCAACATGTCCCGCCGACTCTCCTGTTGAGGGGGCTGTTCCGATAGAAGAATTACCAAGAAAGGAGCAGTGCATCAACTTTCTTGTACAGCTGTATCCCACGAGCAGCATCCTTGTAAGCCAGTTCATTTCTGTGTGCAGAGCAGTGAACAGCTACAAGTTCTGTTCGGTGTAGCCGTTGTCGCAGTTTTGCCACAAATCCATTTTCCCCAACATCGTGCTTGCGCTGTCAGTTCCAGTTCCCACAATGTTCTTTTCCCACGAGGGGCCAGCAAAGTAATCTGTGAAGAGAGTTGACATTGCCACTTCTATCACTTGGGCATCCCCCTTGGTAATATCTTTTACCCCAACGAAGTGGACATTGATTGACCCTTGGTGACAGTACTGAACATATGCCAGTTTGGCCTCGGTGTTGGTGTTGTCAGGTCATCCAAAGAACACATCCACACAAAGTCTGTATATGGTCTTGAGTGTGTGGCAATGGCATGTGCGTTCCTGAAAAGCTTACACATTTTGTCAAATGTCGCTTTTCCCAGTTGGTCCATCGTCTTGTCCGCCACACTTGACCCTGGGCTGCTCTCTGCTTTCTCTGTTAAAGCCCATTTCATATGGCTTGCAGAACTATTGTGAGCTTTGATACTTTCCAATTTAAATACTGGGAAGCCAAAACTGCCTGCTTTCTCATAATTGCAGCAGTACTTACAAAACATTCTCATGCTCAGTTCAGTCTCAGTGTTCTTCACCGTCCCGTCACTCTCCCCACCTTCAACGTGGACGACAGTGTTGTCGTCACGCTGGTTGGCGTTGTCGTCACACCGGTCAGTGGCAATGCCAGCGTGAGCGGCAGCGCCAGCAGACAAACATTTGTATTCGAGCCATGAGAATTGCTTTAGCCAGTGCAGCTGAAATTCTCGTTTCCTCTCACACGCATTGTACCTACGCTTATGCGCAACTTTATCATTGGCATTGCTATGACTACCGCCTAGCTTTGTTCAACAATAGGTATAGAACAACCGGTTACCTGTCTGTAGTGTAAACATAGAATCATGTAAAATAAAGGTATAATATTTGCATTCTTTATAATCTAATTAACTCTATATTTGTTTTAGTTATGGTGGAGAAGCCGTCATTTAATGCCACCTGCAGTTATTCAGTACAATCTCGTTAACATGTGGATTTTATATAAATTGTCTACAAATGTGCACTTATTGTCACAGAGGAAGATAAATGGATATTTAGCTAGCTAACCTACACATCTAGATATACCATATTCGACCTATAATAAGCGTACAGTACACTTGCAAAAAAATTGGGCCATGGAAAAATGTCAAGGAATCTGTTCTAATAAGCGTACGCCAACATTTTTTGTCTAGACAATAAGGTCACTTTTTAACACTAGTGATCTCATTTGGTGTCTAATGTAGAACAGCTGAAAAATGGTGCCAACTGTTTAACACCAGATGTCGACATTTTTTGTTGTTCCACACTACTTAAATTACAATAATTATGTATGCTGCTGATTAAAGAGGGGGTGTATGCTAATTAGAGCATGTGCACTTAATAGGTCAAATTCGGTAACTGTCCGAATATGGTTGGACTCTCAATAAGCCAGTTGCATGCTTGTCCACTGGAACTTGGTGTTTTAGAGTTTGGAGGATAATCTTGTTAATACTTTAATTTTGACTGGACTGAATATATAGTAGGCAAACACCCTAGCTTCATGAGTGAGTGTCCTAGGGAAGACCCACACAGATAACTGCTGTATTAGCCACTTGAAACTGTTATGAGAACGTGACTGAACCCAGGTTGGTCAAACAGCTCTGTCAGAGGGTGACCAACAATATGTCAGGAAGTAGTGGGGCTTGTTTACACAGGGACTCAGTTGAATTGCCCTTCTGACCACTCGGGTCAGCTTAGTACATCCTAGAGATGTTCAGTAGATGTAGGGGCTGTAAAAGAGTAATCAACATATAATCCAATCTTGACTGAGGATTTAATGTGTAGAACTTGACATAATTTGTAATGTTTTTATTTTTACTTGATCCAATATTACGTATTTTAATTATAATATAAATTATGTGTATGCTTGTTTTTTACCCATAGCAATTGTTTTATATTATGTTATGGATAAAACATAATCTATTTTTTACAGGTCAAATAAACAAATACATTGAATCATTGTTTAAAGTGTTTGTCTCTGACAAAACTTCCCTACATGACTGATACTGGGAGTGATTGGGGTTATTCACTTCTTTAAGTTATTTTAGCCCATCAAAAAGTGCTGGCAGCCCCTTAATGGAAGGGTGACACAGTGCTAAATTTGTTAGACCTATTTGACCCTGAGGTGGGGGTCATTCAAATTGTTAGGGCCACCAAGTACTTGGTTAAAAGGAGCAGGGTTGAAATATAGAGCAGACATGAGTATTAACAAACATCCGCTAAATAAACACTTTATATACATAACTCTTGTATGTTTCTCTATACATGTGTTACTTTCTTGACTGTCTATATTCATGATATAGTATAAAACAGAAAGTAATGGAAACAATAAACCTGTGAATACACATTTAAGACATAATTGTCCATAACTGGCAGGGTTGTGTATTGATATTGAAGTTCCCTGTACTGTGTTGGCTTTTTCCGCCCCTGAGCCCTCCCTAGGGCCTACAAGGAGCTCTGTCATAAAGGCACACATGAAAAAGGGCACATACGAAAAAAGGGCCATACTATAATGGCACATACTGTAATGGTCCATACCATGAAGGCACATACTATAATGACAATTTAATTGAGGGAAAAAATTTGGCAAAGAAATAAATGATAACGAAAATTACAAAGTTGTTTATCAGAACTGTAGTTTAATCACATCAAACAACATTGTTCAGTTTACTCTTATCATCCTCTACCTGATACATTGTATTACATCATCCACCACCTGATACATTGTATTGCATCATCCTCTAACTGATACATTGTATTACACCATCCTCTACCTGATACATTGTGTTACATCATCCTCTACCCGATACATTGTATTACATCATCCTCTACCTGATACATTGTGTTACATCATCCTCTACCTGATACATTGTATTACATCATCCTCTACCTGATACATTGTATTACATCATCCTCTACCTGATACATTGTGTTACATCATCCTCTACCTGATACATTGTATTACACCATCCTCTACCTGATACATTGTATTACACCATCCTCTACCTGATACACTGTGTTACATCATCCTCTACCTGATACATTGTATTACATCATCCTTTGATGTAGCCAATCTCCAAGAAGGCATTGATCTGATAGTCTCTTAACCATAAACTTTTGTAAGGTTTCATTGAAATTAAAAAGGATTAATTGAAATCCATTCACCAAGATTAACTAAAAGTGTGAGAAACCCTTCTTTCAGATGCATTGAAAAAGAACAACAACATTAGGCATTACCAAGTTATCTAGGGAGGAATTATTTAAATTTCTAAGCTGTAAAATAAACAAACATAACAGTCAGTTAATTTGGCAGTTTGACAAATTGACCAAAATAATCGAAGAACCAATCAGTGTGTTCGGCCAATTAACAAATGGTAGATGTTCATAGTGAGATCTTCATTGATCTGTTTTGGCTATGCCTTTTTATAGGGCGTACAAGGGTCTTAGTTAAGGAATCAGTCAACAGGTGGCGATTATGAACGTCATCTGAGATACTTTGCCCAGCATGCTCAACACTGGTGTACCCCATAAGGACTTTGCTGGAGTTGTCACGCTCTGTGTGGAGTGCTGGGTGATGCTATTGTACGAGTTGTCACGCTCTGTGTGGAGTGCTGGGTGATACTGTTGTATGAGTTGTCACGCTCTGTGTGGAGTGCTGGGTGATGCTATTGTACGAGTTGTCACGCTCTGTGTGGAGTGCTGTGCATTTATAGGTACAGGTAGCCCTTCATGTTGAGAGGGGGAGATGTAAGTGGGCTGAAGGGTGACCTGGGTTAATTCCTGGTTTGCCATTGCTGGAAGCATTCAGTTTGTGGTACAGGTAAATAAACTGCCTTTCTGTTTGGATGATGTTAAATTGGTGCTGACAGAAAAATACACGAGCAACTGTGAGTTCTGTTGCTAATGGCTGCATGCCTTCTTGATGTTAACATATCCATATTTAGGTAATTCTATCATGAAAGCGTGTGTATGTATGTGTGTATGTATGTATGTATGTGTGTTTTTATGTCAGCCAATTTGTAATTGTAAGTTGCAATTTTGAGAGCAAAGTTGTATTACTTCTTGCATGTCTTTATTAACTGGTTACTTTTTTCACTGTATTGGACTAAAATAGAGAGTAAAAGACACAGTGTTGAAGGATCATAGTACGTTCCCATAGCAGACTTACTGACAAAGTGTCTTGGATTATTGCTTTTCACTAATCCGCAAGGTTCCACGGTGTCGGGCATAGATTACGTATATTTTAGTCAATCATTGCAAGCTGCATAACTGCACAACCTTTTGCTGTTATATGAATAAACTAGGACACCTTCTTCTGCCAAGTGTCATACGAATAAACTAGGACACCTTGTTCTGAGATGTGTCATAGGAATAAACTAGGACACTTTGTTCTGCCACATGTCATAGGAATAAACTAGGACACTTTGTTCTGCCATGTGTCATAGGAATAAACTAGGACACCTTCTTCTGCCAAGTGCCATAGGAATACACTAGGACACCTTGTTATGTCATGTGTCATAGGAATAAACTAGGACACCTTGTTCTGAGATGTGTCATAAGAATAAACTAGGACTCTTTGTTCTGCCATGTATCATAAGAACAAATTACGACACTTTGTTCTGCCATGTGTTATAGGAATAAACTAGGACAGCTTGTTCTGAGATGTGCCATAGGAATAAACTAGGACACTTTGTTCTTCCATGTGTCATAAGAATAAACTAGGACACTTTGTTCTGCCATATGTTGTAGGAATAAACTAGGACACCTTGTTCTGAGATGTGTCATAGGAATTAACTAGGGCACTTTGTTCTGCCTTGTGTCATAAGAATACACTAGGACACATTATTCTGCCATGTGTCATGTGTTATAGGAATTAGCTACGACACCTTGTTCTGAGATGTGTCATAGGAATAAACTAGGACACTTTGTTCTGCCATGTGTTATAGGAATAAACTAGGACACCTTGTTCTGAGATGTGTCATAGGAATAAACTAGGACACTTTGTTCTGCCACATGTCATAGGAATAAACTAGGACACTTTGTTCTGCCATGTGTCATAGGAATAAACTAGGATACTTTGTTCTGGCATGTGTCATAGGAATAAACTAGGACACCTTCTTCTGCCAAGTGCCATAGGAATACACTAGGACACCTTGTTCTGAGATGTGTCATAAGAATAAACTAGGACTCTTTGTTCTGCCATGTATCATAAGAACAAATTAGGACACTTTGTTCTGCCATGTGTTATAGGAATAAACTAGGACAGCTTGTTCTGAGATGTGCCATAGGAATAAACTAGGACACTTTGTTCTTCCATGTGTCATAAGAATAAACTAGGACACTTTGTTCTGCCATATGTTGTAGGAATAAACTAGGACACCTTGTTCTGAGATGTGTCATAGGAATTAACTAGGGCACTTTGTTCTGCCTTGTGTCATAAGAATACACTAGGACACATTATTCTGCCATGTGTCATGTGTTATAGGAATAAACTAGGACACATTGTTCTGAGATGTGTCATAGGAATAAACTAGGACACTTTGTTCTGCCATGTGTTATAGGAATAAACTAGGACACCTTGTTCTACCATGTATCATAGGAATAAACTAGGACACTTTTTTCTGCCACGTGCAGGGCACAAAATAAATTGTTGCTATGCAAAATGAGTTTTTTCTAGTCATGTAGGCCCAAGTACATGTCCATGATTTACATTACATAACATGCATGTCATGGTGTTATGGTGTGGTACAGAAAAGTGACCTCATAGAAAAGTGATCCCTGGATCACTATATATATATATATATATATATATATATATATATATATATATATATATATATATATATATATATATATATATATATATATATATATATATATATATATATATATATATATATATATATATATATATATATATATAGTGATCCATTCTATATATAATTGTGACCCTATCACTTTTATATATATATATATATATATATATATATATATATATATATAGTGATCCATTCTATATATTTAGTTAGTTTGGTATTTAGTTAAATATAATGAATTCCTGCATTAACATGTATTTCATTGTTATATTTAATACACAACATTTTTATTAATTCTGATTGTGGTATTAAAATGTTTATATATAAGCTATTCTCGTGCATGCATAACACATATTTTAACATGTTAAATGCAAAGCCAAAATATAAGTAGAATTTATATATTTAATCTGCAGTATGGACAACAAGTAATTAGCATTGGGGGTCAACATTCTATGGGGGTTACTTTTCTATAACATTGAATTGTGATCCCCCACTATAGAATTGTGACCCCCCACTATAGAATTGTGACTCCCCACTATAGAATGTGAGCCCCCACTATATAATTGTGACCCCCCACTATAGAATTGTGACCCCCCCACTATAGAACACATAGTGACCCACATTCTTTGTATTCAGGCTGCTGTAGTTTATTTAAAAAAATAAAACTTAGGTAATTGCTTGTTATTGACGTATGTTAGCTGTCGGTGAATTTAACAATATTAGGAGTTTACTTCTCCCGTCTGTCAAGGGTAGACAACTGCCAATCTCTCATACTGGAACCGTAGCAGACTGCTTCCATGAACAAAATTAATGGTCATAGAAAACGGAGAGCCGTACATACCCATGAAAACTGGAACCGTGAGAGCACTAGAGGTCAGGCCACAGTTAGGCTTCCGGAAGTGTTACAGGTGTAGACATGTAGTTCCTAAAAATTCACAATTTAGCCGATTTCAGTGATTTTATTTACCAAGAAGCAACTCTATTGAGCCAGCAAGCTTGGAATGTTCAAACTGTTGCACCAATGGCAGTGAGATTGTGCAGTACGAAGCAGATTTGAAGAGGTGTTTTGGTGATGACGTTCCTGAGACACCGGTAGGTGTATAAGTAAATTAAGTATTAATATTTGGCAAAAACTGCTAATTTTGAAGGTAGGCGTGTTTGCGACATGATTTAAAGAGCTGCTGAAGGTATGTATGTGACTGACGAAACTTGTCCAGAATATCAACGACACGATGACGGTGGCTGTGAATTTGTATCCAGAATTTCTTATGATCCAGTTTTCTTATAATCAGACACCAATGGGAAAATGCACTGTGGTCTGTGCCCACTAGTAATTTGTGTTCTTTCCTGTTTCAGATCCAGTGATGACCCATGACATCTTGTGATCACTGAGGGTCAAACCACTGGCTACCATGGCCCCATACTGCGGAGGCAACCTGAGCCTGTCCGACGCCTGGGTGGACCAGGGCCTGTCACCATGCTTCATCGAGACCCTCACCGCTTCTGTTCTTTTCGGAGTCATGGTCGTGTTCGGTGGAATCGAGTACGTCATCTACCGGCGATACTCAACGCAACTGGACCCAATTCTGAGGCCGAGCTCGTTTCTGTACATAGTACAGCTGGCGCTGACCATCGCCATGGCGATGGAGGCGGTACTGCGCGTGGTGTTGCAACTGACGACGATAGCGCCTCAAGAGGTCTTTCCGTATCAGATTCTTGTGGCATGCTTCATGGCCATTGCGTGGCTCATGACTGCTGCTATCATATCACTCGAACGCAGCCGGATGCTTCCTAGTATACCCACCAGGGGACATGGTCTCGTGCTGCTTCTTTTTGTGACGATAGCGTTCGCCGCTGAGAACATTGCATTCCTTTCATGGTACAGCTCCTTCTGGTGGTGGACTAACAGAACGTAAGTAACTCATTTCAGCTTCGGTCATCATTGCGACTCTTGGGATGCTATCTGTCCTGGGAGAGCAGCTATCATATTAGAAATGTTGAATTTGTGCTTCGTTCCACTTGCTGTCGTCACCGTTTGATGATATTAAAAGCATCCAGAACTTTGGCCTATATACAGGCACTGCCAGTATTGGGTGATTGGTCTTTGTTACCATATGGCATGCCATATGTTTGGCTTGGCGCTCGATGTAAACCTTGCCCAGGCACGCCATACGTTTGGCTTGGCGCTCGGTGTAAACCTTGCCCAGGAGGAGTGTCTCCTCATGGTTCGCCATATTGCCACAGATTGTGTGTTGGTGATGTGTAATGTTTTGCCATTAAACCTATCATTTATTGATCGTGTTGGATGTACACTGAAGTGTGGACTTTACTAACTGGCGCATGAACATAAGAAAGTGCAATATCTACCAATGTGGAGGCTCCAAGTCTCATGATGTTTTGCCAGAGTTTTGGAGATGTTTAATTCCAATTTGAAACATGCAAGGAATTTATGTGTAACTGCCAAAATTGCAGTACATGAATCTTGCAGTTACTGTAATACTGAAATACTTCTTATTATTTAAGCGTGACGTTAAAGTTATTTTATTTGTGTTGTATTGAAATGTACAGAAAAGGTCACAAAATATAGTCTCTGGGGAGCCGCCGAATATAAATCAGCGCCTTTGGTATGTATGTAAACACATGTGGCATGTATCCACACAAGAAAAAACTAGTAACTTGATAATGACAAATTGTGGCATTGTGCAGATTGTGAACTCTTGAACTGTTGTAGTTACTCCAACAAGATCCGACTGGGACTGTGGGTATTCCGATATGTGTCCACCCTCTTGCTGTTTGCCCTGGGGTTCCTCGCCCCAGGTCTGCCTCTACAAACCCCTCTCATCAATGCCAATAGTGACCAGGAGGTATGTCTTTTTGTCTTCTCGTTGCCTTATTCTGGACAGTTTTGTTCACACTTGTTGGTTCATTGGTGTATGGATAGCCATCTTACAAATTCTTGTTGTGTGTCTGTTACTGGTATCAGTACATCGCTCCAAAGACTACAAAGCAATGGGCTGAATATATTTGTCGATTGATAAATTGGGAAAAGTTTTTAATATATTTATATATTTTTCTTTTTAGTAAATATTAAGCACGTATTAGCTCTCATATGGGCAGAGCAATATTTCATACGGAATATTTGTGTGAGCAGTTTCATTTGTACATGTGTTGCTTGCAAACGAAATAAAAAATTTGCAAGTATTTCGGGGATGATCTCAAAATGTTGATGCACGACGACGCTACACAATAAAACGTCTGCTTTTGGGAAAAAATATATCGTACATATGTACAATGTTAAATGGAACAACCGTCCCCCCAAAAAATTCATGTAGTGGCATATTAGTGCTTTGGTTGGGCTCATCCCTTATATAATACATGACGCAAAAATACACATCCGTGGGATGTTTTAGCTAGCATGATTATCATTGTGTCATTGTGTCTCCTCCATACAATGCTGTAATACTTATTACAGGCTCTACTGCCGGGCCATGGCACAACGTCGTCGAGTAACGGCTCCACCTGGCAGGGACTCTGGCAGAAGAGCAAGATGGTCTGGCCATATATGTGGCCCAAAAAGAGTCCCATACTCCAATTTGTGGTCATGTGCTGCATCGGCCTACTTCTGGTGGGACGAGTTGTGAATCTCTTCACCCCAATACTCTATAAGGACATAGGTGCGTAATGGTCTAGTTATGGTTGGGTGAGTTGTGAATCCCTTCACCCCAATAGGTGAGTATTTGTCAAGGCCTAATGGGGCAAGTTGTCAGTCTTTTCATCCCCATACTCTAAAAGGAGCATTGGTCTAGTTCTAATGAGGTGAGTTGTGGATCTCTTAACCCCCATACTCTACAAGGACATAGATGTGTATCAGTCAAGACCTAATGGGGCAAGTTGTCAGTCTTTTCACCCCCATACTCTAAAATGACATAGGTGAGTATTGGTCTTGTTCTAATGAGGCGAGTTGTGGATCTCTTAACCCCTATACTCTACAAGGAATAGGTGAGTATTGGTCTAATACTAATGGGGTAAGTTGTAAATCTCTTAACCCCCATACTCTACAAGGCATAGGTGTGTATCGGTCTTGTTCTAATGGGGCAAATTGTGGATCTCTTCACCCCAATAATCTACAAGGACATCAATGAATATTGGTCTACTTCTAGTGGGGTGAGTTGTGAATCCATTCACTCCCTGTAGGGAAGACCTGTATTGTGGGCTCACCCTTATGCATACTGGGTTCTTACTTTCTGATATTATTCACATCCGCTAGATGTCACTATGATAATGTAGACGTTGACAATATTATGCTGTAATTACCCTGTGTGTTGTGGTAATACGTATGCATGTATAATTTAAATTATAACCAATAGTGTCATATGATTTATTTGTTGGGAATCCCAAACACTAAAATGTTACCTTCTAATTGTCAACTCCCTGTGTCAAGTTATAAGTGTCAAATTCCAAGTGTCAACTTATAAGTGTTTTGTGTAAGTTAAAAATAAACTTAATGTTGTGACGAATCAATTAGATATTGGTCATGCTTCAATGACTTTCATTTTGTATACTGTAGTATGAAATTAGTTAAGTGGGCACCATGATAAATAATGAGGAACTATTGTCATTCCAGTGGACAGTTTGACAATCACCAACACGTCTAGTACGGTGTCGACGATGTCTCTCGCCAGCAAAAAGGTCAATGTTGGCAAACTTCAGTTCCGCTGGGACTATGTTCTCCTCTATGTATCCCTACGCTTCCTTCAAGGTGGTGGTATTGGTGAGTCGGGTGTTGAGTTGTTTGGACTTGATGGTGGAACTATGTTTTTTTTTTAGTATCAGATTATTTTGTAATAATTGCAGAATTATTGTTGTTTTTCCAGCATTATAATAAAGTATAAGGGTTGAGTGTGACATTGCAAAAACCTTTGTGCGTGCGTTTGTGGGTGTAAATATTCATGCATTGTTATACTGTGCTAAATTAGCATACTCAGTTATAATTCCATGAAGAGAATACTTATAATAAACCAGTGTTCACTATTGAAATAAATGTAAACAAGTACCTGTCAGAGGTCAGAGGTCAGAGTTTGCTCCACTAAGAGGTACCTGTTCACCTTTATTTCAATATGAATTTAACAGAGTCCAGCACAACTTGCATGCTGATAATGTTCACTACTCCACAAGAATGTCACCCTTGGAAATTTCTGATATTAGCTAAGTGGTGCACATGCAGGACAGTAGTAAGACTGGTAATATAAATCCACAGGACTCACAAACAAACCCCTATGCTCATTGGTTTACCGTGCATATTTGGGCGTATTCCATAAAAAATAAAATGTGTGCAGGTTCGATGGGTTTCCTCAACAACGTGCGGAGTTTCCTTTGGATCTGGGTGCAGCAGTACACGACGAGGGAGGTCGGGGTGGGACTGTTTGCCCACCTTCACAGGTGAGACTCACAATGCCACCTTGTCATGTTCTGGCTGTCTGTCCAGTGTTTTTGACATTGCATATTTTTAACGTGGAACAGTCTGTAGTATATAGCCTGTGTATGGTTGTATAATATTTAAGTATTTATATTTTAACCGTGCTTATCTCCTTACCGTACTCCTCCATCTGTTGACAACTTTAACGTCGCACACCAATTTTTAGATTGATTAACCTCTGGTTTTGAGGTTTCCTAGGATTTTGGCACAAGTTTCCATATTGTATTGTATTCTGACGTTTTAAGTTGGCAAATTCTACCCCAGGGTCATTTGGTAGATTAATATAATGAATGCACTATACTATGTACTATGACATCATGAGCATGCACTATGACAGCCTTTGATATCATACATGCACTACACTAATAATAATAATATAATAGTAAATGCTTATTGTAGAAAAAAGTCCATACATAAAATACAAGTAAAAATATGTGTATTAACCCTTAGAGTGACCACTGATAAATTTCTATGGTGTACACAAATCAGATTTATTCATAAAGGTGCTTTTAAAAAATCATAACATCACGAATAGTTTTCGCACAAATGTTATTGAGGCATAATTTTGGTGCTAAAAAGACTATTATAGTGAAATGATAAAAATTGCAGCCCATTATCTTATCATGGGGATATTTCTTTTTAAAGTTCATAAAAAAGAAAGCACATTTTTTATTTTCACCCTGCTACTGGATAATTACTGAGAAATTTTGAAGCCGGTGGAAATAGTGATGGAAACTTGCTGATATTTACCTCAAAAAAGCCTGCAACATGTCCTAATTGTCTGAACTAGTATAATAATGTGATTTACTAATGCTGTCATTCAATTTGCCGAAATATTGCTGCGGAAACTTGAAATAATCTGGCTTAAAGTGAACTGACACAGAACGAAGTGAGAAAACAAAATGGCGCATTAGTAAATAAAAGCTCAGATGGCCCAGAGAATACGTGTTTGTAACAGCAATGCTCATTCGCTGCATACAGCCCGCGTGCTCATTCACATGTATTCGAATAGGCCAATTATAGAGCTTTTCAAAGGTATAATGTGTTATATATTTAGATACTATGAATGGAAATGTAAATTTATTCTGCGAAGTGTAATAAAAGCAGCCAAATAATGGCACCAACTATGTGACATGTTTTGTAAGCTAGATCGTCATTGGCTATCATTGACTATCCTCGTGAATAAATATGAATCAGAACGAAGAGTGATTCAGCCTTCCAATGATACCATTTGTTCCTGTGTGAGGTACTGGTGACGGAAACGAAAATTGTTCCTATAGAGTGATACCAAAATCGGCTGGATCACTTTTCGCACTGATTGTGCAGGCCGAATTCGGCGCAGTGGTCACTCCCAGGGTTAAAAATACAGGTAAAAATATTTTAAATATAGAAATATGCACACGTCATGCATTAAAAATACATGTAAAAGATGTTAAAATACAAAACACGGGCTGTATTGTGGTGTTTCAGCCTGTCTCTACGCTGGCATCTGAGCCGTAAGACGGGAGAGGTGCTGAGAGTGATGGACCGTGGCACCACCAGCATCAACAACCTCCTCAAGTAGGTCTCTAGGTCTCCAGTGTCCAATCTGTACACAACTGGCTAATTGTTGGGATCAAAAGCATTGGTTGAACTGTCAAAAATAAATTAGGTTAAGGCAAAACTTTAAGGATAATTTCATAAGGTCAGCAGTTTTGTGCATAATAAATAATCAGTTAGTGTGTGTCTTTCACCAGGGGACCGTTTCACTAAGATAACGAAGATAATGAAGCTTGTAAGGAAAACTCAAAACAGAATCCATCAAGGATTTTTATGAGCGTTTTCAAAATGCGTTTCAGTAAGATGCTCATTAAATCCATCATTAGTTAATGATAAAAATGTCCACTGTGAGCTTCACAGTGTGTACAATTGGGCAAATCTAATGAAAAGTTATACAAAGAAGTGGATGATAATAAGTTCCATCGACCATCTTTCAACCACATATGATTTATTTGCTAACTGGGTGAAGATCAGAAATGTAATATCAGAAACGGAGACGCCGTGTCACAGAGGACACTATTTCTGTGACACACCGACAAAGTGTAAAATACAGTTTGATAGTTTTCAATAACAAAGCTCGTGGAGAGCACCAACAACCGAAGTGGTGTTGTCAAGTATAGAAATATGAAGGTTGGAGGTGTACATTTTAAGTTAGATACAGCTTAAAATTTGCTCAAAATTTAATAGTAAACGTTTTGCGAACAACCTTGACCTTCACGGTGCTATAAAACAGCGTGCACAGCGACTTGTCAATGTCAGTGTTGTAAAATACAAACTAAACAAAAGCTATAATTTGCAAACTGTTCATTGCTAATATTCTGAAAACTTATTTAAGGGTAGGAGCTACCCGAAAAACAGGTATATGTTGTATCTCCCTTAATAGTTAACGAATCTTGATAAAATTTACAACATATGTTTATTGTCTGAAAACATGTCAAAATGTGAAATTACAGCTCATTTGCATAATGGTTACCATAGTAACCAACAATTCCTTACCAACTGAGCATACATTTACCAGAAACACTATTCAGAGAAATGTGTTATTCCCACAATGATTATTTTGCAATATATGACAACTAAGATGGTTAATCTATACAATAAGGGGTTATTGGGTGATTTAGTATGCGCTTGCCAACTTTTATGAGCAAACAACACGATACTACATTTTGTAAAGAAACACTTTTGACATTGTCCCTGGATGCTAGCCCCCCCATATCACACATTAATGCCCCAAACAACCTTATTGCATGTCCCAGAACACAGGGAACAGCTGTTGAAAATTTCATGACTGCACCATGCATAGTTTTTTGCTAAATTTTTTGGTGCATTGGACATATGCTTAAAATACCGTGCTGAGAAAAACGCGAAAAACTAAAACACGTTTTGTTGTAAAGTATATGTGTCAACATGGTATATCTCACTGACCATCCTATGAACATCTTATTGCATGCATAGCAGTACTAGGAATAACTGTTGTCAATACTATGCATCTAGGTCTCATAGTTTTCCTGTACTAATATTCAGAGAATCGACTTATGCTAAAAGCTCACATCAAAAAAATGCAAAAAAACTAAATCGACCAGTATCATTGAATTGTCCACATGGTATATATCACTGACCACCCTAGAAACATCTTATTGTATGTATGACAATACTAGGAATAACTAATGTCAATGCCATGCATCGAGGTCACAAAGTTTTCCTATAATAACGTTTACATGATCAACATGTCAAATAACACAAACTGGCTGTCCCCTGATGACTGCTGCGGAGCAGGACGTGTCCTTCACTAAGGTGACAACAGTGACAGATTTCGCTCACTGGCAGATTTCCCCTGCAGCTCACAGAAAGGAATGACTGGCTGTTCAACTGAAACATGAGAAATCATTTATATAGCCTGTGTTTTCATATGGTCAGCTGATGGAAAAAACAGTAGTTATTAATATTAAATATTAAGCATACATCTACAAAAACTTAGTAGAGCAATTTAATTAAAAATGGCATGTGATAATGACATTGACACATTGTATGATAACTAATTTTATTTATTAAATTAAATAAGTAATCACTCAAACTAATAAGTTTTTTCAATTAGGTAAATAATTGTTTGATAATAATCAGTTGCCTGTGCCGTTGTGCCAGGCCCAGGGTGGTGGGCGTGGCTATGGCCTATGCCGGCGATGTGGTACTATTCATGCCGACAGTTTATGTAATAAATTGATATAGCATTATATTTAAGTTTTTATTGAAATCAATGTCCCAAATGACACTAGGAAGTATAACTGTATAACAACATATGCTGCGAAGGCAAGGTGCTGTACACTCGGTAACCGGTCTAGGACCAAGTGGCAATGAGTCAATGACACTGGGACAAACTCGAATGAAACGATTGTGACTTTGGTGATTTTCAGCCGTTAATTACATTGCTATTTAATTTTTATTCATCTGAGCTGAAATGATACGTATATATACATACCTGTCTTTACTGGTTTATAGTCTCTAGTCTTGTTTTGGCAGCGCATTCGACGGCCAAAACTGTGAGCAGCAGAAAATTTCCTAATGACCGACTCCATGTTGTGTCGCTGGGGGCGCGGTCGCAGGGACGCATTTGATTGGTAGCCAAAAATAAACGCAACAGCTCATTGGCTGGCATCCGACACAGATACTTTATGATAATGACTTTCCAACCGTATTTACCTGATGTTTTGGCACATAAATGGGTCATACCATTACATTATACATGTTCAAGGCCTGTTTACACGGGAAGATGAGGCTTTTAGCTTTCTGTGGATATCCAGCATCGTCGGGTTGCGCGGGTGGTTCGCGTTACAATCGAAGCAAATAAATGGGATGTGCTGTGCGTAATATTTGGATTTCACGAGGTTTATCACATTTCTGGCCTATGATGCATGCAGCAAAGTACGAGTTTTTGTGAATTTCTTGTCGGTATTTTATAAAGAGATTTTTGGCATGGCTGCGCAAGATATTAACGTGAACGAAAACTATGACATCCAAAAAGTGTTAAAAAAATATATTTTCGCCCCGTGTCTGGCCTTATCTGATAAACTGGATCTCTGCATAAAATTGATATCAAGATAATAAGCAGTTGAGTCATTATGTTGTTACATTGTAACAACAAAGAAATACAGACTGCTGAAATCCTTCTTGGAAAAAAATTCTTGTCTATTTTTGTGCACCCGGTATACCCATTGTTCTTTGCCCTGTCATTCTTGAATTTTGCACAGATAATCTTCACTGATATGTCTACATATTCAGCAAATTTCAAGTATGTAGCTTGTAAACTTCTCAAGTTAGAAAACAGATAAAATATAATGGGTGTGTTTTTGGGCTATTACCCCCGTTCACATTATAGGGTGCATTACAAGCACAGTTTATATGCAAACCCTTATTTTTTGCAGAAGTGCTCAGGCATAGCTACTTATTCATTGGTTAAAATTTAAGCAAATTCTGAGACATCAACTTTTTTTACCATTGGCTGATTTGACAGGTAAATTTTACTTTTTTATGATGGATATGTTTTGCTTATGAGCAGCGTATGTCTCATGTCTCACTTATGCATGGTTTATTTTCAGTTACATTGTGTTCAATATCGCACCAACCATCGTAGACATTGTCATCGCGGTTGTCTACTTCCTCACTCAGTTCAATGCCTGGTTTGCCTTCATAGTCTTTGTCACCATGGTCTTGTATCTAGGTAAGTTTCTATGTCACCATGTTCTTGTATCTAGGTAAATGTCTATGTCACATGGTTCTGTTTGTAGGTAAGTCTCTGCATCAAGGTTCTGTTTTTAGGTAAGTCCCTGTCACCATGGTCCTGATATGTTGCAGTTTGGCTGGTGATAATTTAAATAACAATTTAACCACAGAATATAGGCATTCCAAGTAAATATTTCTCAATGCCATTGGTTTATCTACTAATAATCACATTTGTATTATGCACATTTTGTTAAGATATTTGTTCAGATTATTGTACAATAAATTGCTCCATTACACAATGAGAAGCATGTGGTAATGTTGTTGGTATTTCTGAAACAACGTTCATGTCATTCCAACGTGCCACGTTTGTTTCTCTTCCAGTTGTCACCATCGCTGTCACTGAGTGGCGGACAAAGTTCCGGCGTGAGATGAATCTACTTGACAATGCCAGAAACGGTCGAGGCGTTGACTCTCTGCTTAACTTTGAAACGGTGCAGTACATGCCTACTTAGCAGTTCAACCTGTGGGCAGAAATAACAGGCCTGTGTTTGAGGATTGATTGTTTAACTCGGGTGTGCAAACATTTGCATTTTGCAAAACAAAAATACAAATTAAAATGTTAAATATGCAAATTAATCTGGCGAAATGTATTATTATGTTTCTTAGCTAGGGCGAGGGAATGTTGTACGGAAATGTTGTTAAACGTTGTCAGCCAATGCCATTTTGATGGAAGCACATAATATATCTTACCAGCAGAAACTATTTATATTGTAAAAATGTAACAAAAATAGAAATGTAAGATTCACCAGCTGTCTGTAGTAGGAGAGCTCTGACTCTTCATAAACTATTCTGTTTGTTTTTTTTGTAGGTGAAATATTACAATGCGGAGTCATTTGAGGTTGAGAAATATCGGGAAGCCATACTGAAATTTCAGGTAAGAGTAATTTGTACCAGAAGTAAATGTAATGGTTTAAATGCAGCATATTCCATGTGTCCCACTCGACCGAACTTGGAAGTGAACTTATCAATATTTGTACATTCAATATAGTGTTTTGTGGTTGTGGACCAGTCATGGCTGATCAGGTAAAATGTTAATGCGAAATGTAAAAAAAAATTTTATTTCTTTTTGACCAGATTTAGGAGTCATCACATAAAATCTAAAAACCGAATAGCATTTAGTATTTGTTCAGACCACGCCTCAATACATGGTGTGGCACGTAAGGTAATGCATATATTGCCAGTCAAAAAGTGTTTAGTATTTGCTCAGGCCAAGCCTCAATACATGGTGTGGTGTGGGACATAAGGTAATGCATATGTTGCCAGTCAATAAGCGGGCTTGAGCAGTTTTTTGCTCTCTTGTAAAGCCAAAATTGCAAACTGAGTTTGACAGATTATTAGAGAGAGGCGGGGGGGGATTGTGACTTGGATTTGTGCTTTCCACTGTTTCGCCATTGCTTACCACCTTCAATTTGGCCTTAGAGAGATCAAGATGTAAATGAGCAAATCGGTTCATGAAATGTTATAGAGTTATATAACAATCTAGACTGGACAATACTGCCAAACAGATTCAATTGATGTGACATGGCTATCAAGACAGGTATACTTGGCTTATCAATAGGCTGATAATTGTTAAATCCTGTGTAGTAGTTTCACTTTGTGTTTAAAAATTAACCATCCATTCTCCACAGGTATTGGAGTGGAAGTCAAATGCATCACTGAACGTACTGAAAGTTAACCCTCTGTTTCCCACATGTATCAGAGTGGAAGCTGAACGTACTCAAAATTAACCTTCTGTTTCCCATAAGTATCGGAGTAGAAGTGGAATGTGTCGCTGAACATACTAAAAATTAACCTTCTGTTTCCCACAAGTATTGGAGTAGAAGTGGAATGCCTCGAAGAACATACTCAAAATTAACCCTCTATTTCCCACAGGTATCGGAGTGGAAGTCGAATGCGTCGCTGAACGTACTGAACAGTGTACAGAACATTGTGATCAACTGCGGTCTGCTGATTGGCTCATTGTTGTGTGCATGGTTTGTTGTTGATAACCGTGACATGACCGTGGGTGATTATGTCCTCTTCTCCACCTACCTTGTGCAGCTGTATGCACCTCTCAACTGGTTCGGCACCTACTACAGGTAGGTGACTACAGGTGTACTTCAGTGGTGTTCCTTAAAGTGCCTATGACTTAGTTTTTGCAATGTTTGCTCATATTCCAGTTACAAAATCTAAAACTAATACATGTGCAAATTTCTGCCAAATTAAATATCTTGGAAAAGTTTGCAATTACCACCAAGAATTTTGAGTTTTCTTTTGAGTGAGAGCAAAACCGGAAATGATGTCAGAGGGGGAAAGTATCTAGTTACGCACAATGTTCACAATGTCATACGTTTTTCTACGATTGTTTTGAATTACCGTATTTGACATATTAAGTGTACATGCCCTAATTATCGTAACCCTGTTTTTTAATCAGCAGGATCCATAACTATTGCAATTTGCCTAGAGTGGAACAACTGAAAAGTATCGACATCTGGTGTTAAACAGTTGGCACCACTTTTCAGTTGTTCTACATTAATCACCAAATGACACCACTAGTGTTAGACAGTTACATTATTGTCTAGAGAAGCAAATTTTGGTGTACGTTTATAAGAACAGATTCCTTGTAATTTTTCCATTGCCCAATTTTTTTTTAGCTTACTACATTTGTTAGGTAGAATACGGTACATCGAACGTCTGGGTAAGTTCCTTTGTACATTACGAATGCATTGAATGAAATCGCGCCTCCCAAGAGACATAACCCTGCAGTCGTCATAAAATGGCATAAACCAATTAGAAGAACCAGCTGCAAGATCACTGAATTTTCACATTTAGTCACGAATACATAATCTGTATGTATAAAGTTGGATTGTTTTACCGTGAAAGTATTTTGTTTGAATAATAGTTGCCTTTTTTAAAAGAATTAGAACTTCCGGCATGAATTGGGACTTTATGCCAAGTGTACATTGTTAAACCTTTGTTAAAAGTCACGCATTTGTATGACCAGTCACGATTTTCTGTACTATGTTAGTGTGATTGTGTTACCGTAAATTCTATGACTATGCGAGTGTACATTGCTCAACAAAACTTGTCGCAACTCGTGTTCACCGTCATGTGCTCACCATCATGTGCTCACCGTCTTGTGTTTACCGTCATGTTCTCACCATCATGTTCTCACCGTCATGTGCTCACCGTCTCGTGTTCACCATTGTGTTCCTAGCATTGTCTGGAACTGCATGGATACACACCTAGTGTTGTGGATTGGTGTGAATCCAACAGCGGTTTTTGGCCATTGCCGCTAGTGGATTTTGTTGAGTTGCGGACCACTGCACGTTGACTGGGAATATAAAAAAAAAATTAGATTGCATCCAAACCACTATCCAAAACGAAATATAATTGGAGGCACGGTGCACATGTTGCCAGTGCAGTGGAAAAAATCCGATTATTGCAAAAAATCAACTGGAGAAACCATAAAATATTATACTATTGAATATTTCTCAGGATAGTTTGTTTTCACTTCTTTCAACATATCTAAAAGGTTTTTGTTTACCTGTAGAGCTTTTGCCACCTTGCCAAGATGGCTTCATCATTAGTATTGGCGAAAACTCTACAGGTAAGCACTTTTAAACACTTCGATATAGTGAAAGACGAGGTAGACCATCCTGAAAATATATACTTTTCCAGTTTTTTTGGGTGATAATCCAAGTGAACCTTTCACGTGTTTAGTTTATTTCATATTTTATGAAATAGTCATTGCATTCCGAGTTAATACAGGCGATGACTATGTGTTGATTTAACTTGCTGTGCTGTCAGGATGATCCAACAGGCGTTGATAGACATGGAGAACATGTTTGATCTACTCAAGGAGAAACAGGAGGTGAGTGAGTCATGTCACCCTCACAGACACCCTTGTCTGTCTCCCAGACCCACTAGATGGGGTAGTTGTCCTGGGGGCACGGTAGCTCGGCTGGACTGCGGTTTTCTGTTTTGAAACATGGGCAATTTCGTTCACCCCATTTTGCCTCAGTTCACTCAGCTGTATAATATTAATAATAGGCCTAATAATAAAATACATATATCTACACAAAACACAAGTAATATATATATATATATATATATATATATATATATATATATATATATATATATACATATATATATATATATATATATATATATAAATATATATATATATATGTATGTATGTATGTATATATGTATATATATATATATATATATATATATATATATATATATAATTTATATATATATATATATATATATATATATTACCCATCTTAACAAAATGAGCCACATGTTCCAGTTTGAACATTATAGAGTTATTGGAATCGTTGAAAAAAGCAGTGTCTCAACTAGCACATGGTGCATCAAACAACCAGATATCTCGATTCTAGCCAAATCTATGTTTCACTAAGCATGTATGTAGAAATCTTCAAACTGTCAATTAGCCATCAAAGTTTAATATGTTTATTTCAAAAACTGCCTTAATTACCATGCACATATCTAGCAGATCTTTGGACCACTTGAAGATAAAGGCACCCTCATGACATTCTATTAATTATAATAACATGATCTTTGTCAGAAAAAAATATTGAAAAAGATATATTGCCTTGTAATTGGGTAATAAATGTCAAAAGTAGCAGCACTATGCTACCACATAATGTGACACATTTTAGTTAATATAATGGTTACTATTTATCTTCTTTTGTAAAACACATTTGGGGCAGTAAGAACTTACTTGATTTTTGTGATTAAAAAAATAATAAGCAGTTTATTCAGCCTAAGGGAGACTCATCAGGTGGATTTAAAAAAAATATTATTCAAAATGTTTCCACCCTATTTTGAGAGCTTTGTATTTTATTCATAACATACACTTCATTAACAACAACTACTCTAATCACTTTTATTTGCATCTTCCAAGAAATAATCCTATTTTATCCAAACCATGCCTCATATCTCTGGAAGTAATAACGCTAGCAAAGTAAGGTTTTTAGAGTTATATGCAGCTTATTCTTCTTTAGGGGGCAGCCGTGGCCTAGTGATTAAGGTGTTGGACTCTAAATTCGAGGGTTGTGAGTTCAACACCCACACTGGGCACGGTTCGTTTTCGAAGCTTAGGCAATTTCGTTTACCCTACTTTGCCTCAGTCTACTCAGCTGCAAATGAGTACAAACACTGTTTGGAAGGTACCTGCGATGGACTAGTGTCCCGTCCAGGAGAGTCAGTATAACTGCACTCTAAGTTGCTTCGCACTACAGAAACCAGGTTTAAGCACTGGCCATATAAGCCTTCATGGCTTCCTAAGGCGTAATGCCTGGGGGATGACTTTACCTACTTACCTTACCTATTCTTCTTTACACAACTTGTAGAAAACATTATCAAAGTGACCAAAATTACATAAGTATTTGTCACCATGAATAATTTTTTATGTTTACCAGATGTGTAACAGGTTGTATACTGAAAAAGGTGTTTCAAAGAAATATAATAATATTTGTTCAATCTGACTCTTTCTAGTAAAAAATGCACAAGAGATTCTGACATATTTAATACAAGACAACAACAACAACAACAACAAGTACATAAACAGCGACACCTCAAAACAGTTAATCATCATTGGGACAGTGGCCACGTCCTCTCTTTCGTGTGACGTGGGCAAAAGTGCAGATGACAGGGATGGCTGATGGGCTCGACGAGCTTGCGCCCTGGCCCCCCTTCCCCGCAAAACGACTATAGTGTTTCACTCCCTGTCCTTCTGGTTTCCTCTAGTAAATATTCATCTAACAAAGTGTTGATCTGGTCGCGATCACTTCGGGCAGGCTATAAACAAACCCACTACATCGAATGCCATTTTTCCACTCGCTATGTAGGTCAGTTGAGTGGCATGGTGGAAATGCAAAGTGCGCATGCATCCATGGATATTATTTAAATGACTTTGTCGCTGCGCCAATAAAATCTGCATCCCTGGATCACGTGGTAGCAACAAGCAGGGTTTGTTTAGACAGCCGGACAAACAGTGCCAGTCCCTCACGCCCTCCTATTCGACACATTCGTAATATATATCGTCATTTTCAGCTTTGTTTTATGGAAGTCAAGCAATAAAATATGTTAAGCATAACTAAATATACGCTGTAGAAATTATGATAGTCATTAAATGGAATACTAAGGAACCATTTTCAAGGAAAATCTCCAAATCTTTGGATCAGCCAGTGTTAGTTAAAAATGGCATCTGCGAAGTTTCGTGTTTACAGACATCCGACTCATTTTGTTAAGATGAGTCATATATATATATATATATATATATATATATATATATATATATATATATATATATATATATATATATATATATATATATATATATATATATGCATGCATGCATCCACCCATACATACATATATATATATATATTATATATATAATATATATATATATGCATGCATCCATCCATACATACATATATATATTTATATATATACACACACACTTATTTTGCCCATTAAAAGTCCATGTCAAAAAAGTTAAAGTTAAAAAATGTATAAATTTATGAGTACCTGGCTATAGACAGTGATGGAATTCCAATTTTGGAATTTAAGAACAAACGCCTTTCGCACAGAAATGGGATGCTTCAACAGAAGTTGAAATGGTGTCTGTGTGAACAGGTCTGCGGGGGAAGTGTGATGCTCTCTGGACAACATATGTTTTTGGAGGTGTGCGTGATAGAAATTGAATGCTTTGCTTGACTTTGGTAGGTGACGGATTTACCCAGTGCAAGAGACCTACAACTGACCAAAGGAATGATTGAGTTTAACAACGTGTCCTTCCACTACGACCCCAGGTAAACAAACATTGACGTTGCCCAACCTCCGTGCATTCGTGAAAATTGTACATATTACTCCTTGTACAACCAGGGATGAGTTCCACGGAAACATCCAATTGGATCATTCCTGGAATTCGTCCAAATCCGAGGAGAAATTTTGGGAGGATTTATATAGGGTGGGAGTAGAGGGGGGTGGCAAAGCTGAGTAAACATAAAAAACAATCGCTTCGAACGTAAACCGTAATTCTTGTTCCAAACGTGGCTCTATTATATGTCCTCTGATTGGTCAAACGATATCGTTCGGCTGGAAAAGTGCCTGCATTACAAAAGCGTTTTCGAATAATTAAAATTTAATGATGTCAATATAATTATACATCTAGTTTTCATTTGGGAACTCCGGGGAAACATCAAATCGGTGCCCGGCGACTTCACTGTTGGCTAATAATCAGGTCAATTGTTTCCTGGCTAGACAGTGGCGGCCTAAAGTGGTGTGTAGTGGAACATATCGAACTAGCATAGTAGGTAGGCTCAACTTTGCTCTGCTAAGTTCTTTAGCCTGGTTCTACTTGAAACTAATAATGCATATATTTTTTTGGGGGGGTGGAATATTTGAGAAAAAAATGGAAATTATATCTCAGATGTTACTCCTTACCATGCTAGAATGGTTGATATTGGCTCTGAGAGTGCCCAATAAAAAACGGGGCTAACAGTGCCCCCCCGACCCCCAGCTGGAAAGAACTTGCTCTGCTCGTACCTTGCTCCGCTTGATCTCGTAAATTTTCAGCGGCTTTGATCAAGTGCCACTCTCATCCCTGCACAACTTACATTTATGTGCATATTTTACATATCTTCTCATTTGGTAGACTCAACGTTTGTCAAGAAATCCCTCAATTTCAATTGAGTACAGTTGTGGATAGCATTTTGAATATATGTTGAAATTTATATGTAACAAGTCATAAATAACAATGGCGTTGTCTAGCCAACCAATCGCTTATACCATTTAACCATCCATCCATTTTGAATTTATAATCATGCAGTGGTGATAAGGTGAGTGGCGCCACTGTTGGGAAATGTGGGCATTTTGTTTAGTTGCCATAATAGTAATGGAATGATTTAGTATTACATTAACCGCAGTGACAGACAGGTAACAAACTAATAGACGGATGCATTGCATGGGTGATAAGTTTCTTCCACATAAAACTCAGGGAAAACACGGAAAAAACCGTCCCGGATGTTTCTTCTGCCCAAAATGGAAGAAACTTGAATAAGTTTTCTTCCAGTTTCTTCCGCTGTCCCGGAACAAATCGGTTTCTTCCGGAAGAATCCCCACCCTGTGTAAAGAAGCAGGATCTAGTGAGGCACATTAGTGTAGTGGTTAAAACTCTCAGTCGAGAGAACCCAGGTTTGAATCCTCTTGCTGCTGTTTCAAAACTAGAAATTTGTTCACCCCCACATTGCCTAAATTCACTCAGCTGTATAAATGAGTACCTGGCTATATACAGTGGTGGATATGTAGATGAATAGTCTTTGCGTAGTAATTGCAGCGTGGTTGAATGCTTCTCAGAGAAGTTGAGTTGGTTTTGGAATGAACACGTCTGCCAGGGGGTGAAGTGTAAAGTGCTTTGTGCGATCTTTTAGACTGAATAAAGTGGTATGTAAGAGTATATATATATATATATATATATATATATATATATATATATATATAAAAAGGTGAAGGTAGTTCTTACATACCACTGTATATATATATATATATATATATATATATATATATATATATATATATATATATATATATATATATATATAACTTATATATACATATTATATATATATATATATATATATATATATATATATATATATATATATAATATTAATATTATGTATAATGAACTGACTGATATATGCCCCTGTTTCTGTTTTACAGCAAGGCTATTCTGAAGAACGTGACGTTTGTTGTGCCTGCTGGACGGACCTTGGCCATCGTTGGACCTTCGGGCGGTGGCAAGAGTACCATCATACGCCTTCTCTTCCGCTTCTACGATGTCCAGTCAGGGGTCATCAAGTTTGACGGCAAAGACATTGCACATGTGAATAAGACATAATATATAGAAAATCATTTATCAGAATCTCTTGTCAGAATCCGTTTTTTCACAACCTCTTATAAGAATCCCTTGTTAGAATATCTTTTAACATAATCTATAAGAATCTATTATAATATATCAAAATGGTGTTTGTCAAACAACTCTTAGTCATATGCTATTTGTCCTCTTTAAGAGAAAATTTTTTGTTGATACAGGAAGTTAATTAAGTCACCAAATGTTTGTTATATGTTTACATTATACTTGCTAATCATGTCTAAGAAAAGTCAGTAAATGTTTATTATTTATTTGTTGCAAAACATTTCCAAGAAAAATATGAAAATGTTTAATATTTATGTATTATATTCATTGTTTGTGGTCAGTGTACCCAGAATTCAGTGCGTCGTTCGATTGGAGTTGTTCCCCAGGACACAGTTCTCTTCAACAAGGACATCAGGTAATGTTCTCACGCACAGAATGTCTTCTCATCAACAGTATTTGTTCCTAATGTGACAGTCGGTAAATGTCAAACTGTGAGTTGTCTTGTAAACATTAGGCAGTGTACCTATCATTTTAAGCATAATATTAATTTTAATATTTATAATCTAGATTTATATTTAAGTACAAGGTCAGATTGTTTTTATCATAAACTTGTATTATATAATATAAGATATGTGTTTTAATGAACTGCACTTTTAAAATATAATTTGCCTATTATATGTCCTTGGATGGCACTCGGAGGAACTGTGTAGCTACAGTCATTACAACAATACAAACAGTTAACAACACGTATATTTCCTTACCCTGGGCACAATTGGGAGCAATGAATAACTGAAATGAGAACTACTTGGTTACCCCGGTCCGCCCCGGTCCGCCCCGGTCCGCCCTGGTCTGCCTGTTACGCTGGCCCCGTTCAAGATGTAATATGTGAACAGTTTACATTTATGGTTCATTAGAACAGAATTGGGTGGCATATGTAGTTTATAGTATTTGTCACAAAACAGTTGGGACAGATGTAGTTTATAGTAGTTGTCACAAGACAGTTGGGACAGATGTAGTTCATAGTAGTTGTCACAAGACAGTTGGGACAGATGTAGTTCATAGTAGTTGTCACAAAACAGTTGGGACAGATGTAGTTTATAGTAGTTGCCACTAAACAGTTGGGACAGATGTAGTTCATAGTAGTTGTCACAAAACAGTTGGGACATATGTAGTTTATAGTAGTTGTCACAAAACAGTTGGGACATATGTAGTTTATAGTAGTTGTCACAAGACAGTTGGGACAGATGTAGTTTATAGTAGTTGCCACTAAACAGTTGGGACATATGTAGTTTATAGTAGTTGTCACAAGACAGTTGGGACATATGTAGTTTATAGTAGTTGTCACAAGACAGTTGGGACAGATGTAGTTTATAGTAGTTGCCACTAAACAGTTGGGACATATGTAGTTTATAGTAGTTGTCACAAAACAGTTGGGACAAATGTAGTTTATAGTAGTTGTCACAAGACAGTTGGGACAGATGTAGTTTATACTAGTTGTCACAAGACAATATGAATTATTTAGATATAACCTGAATGTGACGAGTCGCACATCTGTCAGAATGTGTCCTGCACATATACAATGTGTCCATGTGTAGGTGTGTATATGTGCACACGTTCTCATAGGGGTCATGTTGTGCGTGCATGTTGCAGGTACAACATTCTCATATGGGTCGTGTTGTGCGTGCATGTTGCTGGTACAACATACTCATATGGGTCATGTCGTGCGTTCATGTTGCAGGTACAACATTCGCTATGGTCGTGTGACGGCCAATGATGATGAAGTGGAGGATGCAGCCAGGGCAGCTGACATCCATGACCGCATCATGTCCTTCACTAATGGTCAGTGTGTGTCCTGCACTTGGCCGCATCATCTCCGTCACTGATATGTCAACAGTGTTCATATTTTATTTTAAATAAAGTTGTACCTGTATTGGATCCAACATTCCTTTAAAAATTCCTTTAAATTCCTTTGTATTTGTACAGAAAAATTCTTTTTAAATTCCTTTATTTTTGCCAAATGTGGCATGTGTGACACCATTCTTGACATAAATGACCACATCACATGCTTAAGTGATGGTCAGTATGTCAAAATGAAATGATGGATATTTTGTGTACATTTGTATACATTTGCCTTCAATTGTGCTTCCTTTTTTGGTCAAAATATGGGGGGATTGCATTAGGGGCGAAGTACTACAGATGGGGAACTGCTGTGACACTACAATTAAATAATTTGCAGTCAATTACCCCCCAATTCGACCTATTCACCATTCAGATAATTGATAATTTTTTGACGTGCTAATAAAATTTATGAGATATGTTCTTAAAATCGGGGATACATCTCAATGACAAACGCCACAGAACTTACTGCAAGTGGTTCTGTGACGGGACTGGATTGGAGATACCAGCCATTTATACATTCACATGTGATCAAAAGGATACCAGAGAATTGTGAAGTCTGCTGATATAGGTGGAATGTTCTTTTTTCTGTTGAGCTTTAGTCAAGATTGGAAATTGACATTGTTTTTAAAACTGGAGGTGTACACTTAATAGGATATGTACATTTATTAAGGTATGTACATTTATTAGGGCATGTGCACTTAATAGCTCGAATACGGTACTCCATGTTCTGTTGGAATCTTATTTTGTGGAAGCTGCACAATCATACCTTCCACCAGTTGTTGTTGTATCTTGTGTGAAGTCTGTGCAGAATTCATGGTGTACTTGATCAATTTGTATTTATCATTGCAGGTTATGGTACAATGGTGGGAGAACGAGGGTTAAAACTGAGCGGGGGTGAGAAGCAGAGGGTGGCTATAGCTCGTACCATTCTCAAGTCGCCCCAATTTGTCTTACTAGACGAGGTCAGTTCAGAGGTCACTTACATACGTGACCTTTCATGTCACGTCTTGTTTATCCATTCCTTGATGACCTGTTTTTGTTGGTGTTCTTTGTGCTTTTGTGTGGGAACTTGAATGCAAGATTGACAATGGACTGTTGGTAAATGAAATTAGCTATCATCTCCCTATATTTGCTTTGTGCAAATGTAATGTACAAAAATAATGTAAGTAGTTTTTCCAACAAATATGTTCATTACATTAACGATGAAAACATCAATGCGTTGAAAATTGACTTAACCAAACATTCTTAGAACACTGTTGTTAATAATGAAGATGCTAATTTAGCATACACAAATTTTCTACATACATTTATGAAAATGTACAATAAACACTGCCCACTAAAATATAGCCAGCCTAAAGTAGCCAAGCTGAATTTGAAAAATGCATGGTTTACCAGTGGACTGAAGAATGCGTGTATCAACAAAAACAAATTATTTAAAGCATTTCTATTGTGTAGATCAATTAATTATAAAGTATTAATTATCAAGTATAAAACATAAAAATAAATTAACTGGTATTCTAAGATCTACTAAAACAGTATTTAACAGTCTTCTTGAAAAGAAATGATATTGCTGGTACCTGGAAAATAAAAAAAATGTAATGGGAACATTCCATCTAGGGAATCAACGTCCCGACCATCTTGTTAATAATGATGTAATCACGAGTAATAAAAAGGATGTGGAGAATATGTTTAAATTTTTTTAATTAATATCGGCCCGGAATTGTCAAAGGATATAACTGTGCCAACAAATGTTTCAATTTATGACTATTTAAAAAATAGAAATAAACACAATTTATTTCTAACTCCAGTTAATTATTATGTAAAAAATGGAATTTCTTTGTATCCGCGGAGTGGCATATAAGTGGTTAAATAGTTATCTAGAAAACGGAAAACAATTTGTGTCAATTGACAAATGTCAGTCTGCTGTATGCAATATATATTGTGTGCCCCAAGGTTCGATTTTAGGCCTGAAACTATTTATACTGTACGTTAATGATATGTGCAACATATCTAAACTTGTAAAATATATCTTCTTCACAGATGATACAAACATTTGTATGCAGATAACAATATCAAAAGACTGAGTAATACGGTGTGTAGCATGCTGAAAAAAAACTTGGTTTGCAGTAAATAGGTTAACATTAAACATATCTAAAAAAACTAATTATATGCTATTTGGAAATTGCATGCTCAGTGATGATGTCATTATAAATATACAAAATGTTAACATTGAAAGAGTAAGAGTTGTACATTTTTTTGGGTATGTGTGTTGATGATTTACTTAATGGAATGTTCATATTAAATACATAAAATCAAGGCTTTCCAAAAGTACAGCTATAATGTATAGATATAGGACAGGAATAGTATGTAAACTCTATGTTGTTATCTGTTTTTGCCTTATTTAACATATTGTGTAGAAATATGGGGTACTACATATCCGACAAATATTAATGGTATTTTCTTATATCAAAATAGAGTTATCTGCATCATGTCTGGTGCCAAGTGTTTGGATCATACAAACTAACTTTTTCAACAATTGCATGTCTTAAAATGTCTAGATATTATAGAACTGAAAACCCTATTATTTATGTTTCAAGCCTACTACCGCTGTTTGCCATCAAACATTCAGCGTTTATTTGTTAGGCGGGAAACAACGTACTCGTTGAGAGCTAGTCATGATTTAAAATGGCCACGCGTTCGTCCCACGATGAGATCTATGCATGTCTATCTACGGAGTGCGATTATGGAATTCTCAAAGTGATGACATAAAACAACATTAATAATATAATTGCATTTAAATCTAGGCATAAATAACGTCTATTTCATAAATATGTTACTGTGGAAATGTAACTTCTGACATATTTAATTTTCCTATTTAATATGTGATAACCTGTGGAATTTATTTCACAATAGTTACATTGAGAATGTATATAATATGTATTGTAGTAACGTGACACATATTTAAAATAACTAAGATACTTGTAATTTTGGTGTATGATGAAAAAAGTACACAATACTTTTACCTTAATATGATTGTTAGGGGTAAACTTACATAAAAGTCAGTGACTTCGAGTTTACCCCTTTCAAACATTGTATACATACAAATATGCATATATATATATATATATATATATATATATATATATATATATATATATATATACATGGTTGTCTTGTATCAAGTTGCCAATGTTTGAATAAATGAATGAATGAACAATCTAGACACACAATATTTGCTTCATTATTCATTGTTTCAACAATCTAGACACACAATATTTGCTTAATTATTCATTGTTTCAACAATCTAGACACACAATATTTGCTTAATTATTCATTGTTTCAACAATCTAGACACACAATATTTGCTTAATTATTCCTTGTTTCAACAATCTAGACACACAATATTTGCTTAATTATTCCTTGTTTCAACAATCTAGACGCACAATATTTGCTTAATTATTCCTTGTTTCAACAATCTAGACGCACAATATTTGCTTCATTATTCCTAGTTTCAACAATCTACAGGCTTCGTTAATCCAGCCAGAATCACTGGGAACCACAGTTTGAGGATAAAAAGATATCACTGTATGTGTTTATATTCTGAGCATTCTCCTATGCACTATAAGAATGTCCTATGAGAATTACAACCCTAAAGGGAATGAAAATATATTATTTTGTCTGACGTCATTTTTATTTCTTAGTTTGGTGCGTGTGGGACCATAGTTATTACAACATATGTTTGCTGTATTATAAGCCGACAAGTTTTGTAATATTTCTGCCACATATCAGTGTTAATTATTGAATCAATATGCACAATCTCTGGACTTTCACTCACTGAACTTTCTTTAACATTGCTGACAGTTACTAATAATAATGACAATTATTAACTTCTTTGGCACCTATATGCTCGGGAACCTGAGCTCAGGGACACAACAAAACAGAATTGCTAAGCATAATCATGAACAGGGATGTGCAAAGGTCGGTATCAGATCGAGGGACCACCGAAGATTTATTGTGGAAATGTAATTTGGAATAAATGTCTTGAGTTTTTTTTCGGGGGGTAGCTTTATATTAAGAAGTTATCCAAGTGATGAGGTTTCATTCCAGGCTCTGGACACGGTTGCCCATGTTAAGTTTAGTTTTACCAACAATACTAACCCGGCTGTTGTTTGTTTCAGGCGACGTCAGCCCTCGACACACAAACTGAACGTAACATCCAGCAGTCTCTGTCCAAGATTTGTGAGAACCGAACTACAATCATTGTCGCCCACCGTCTGTCTACCATCATCGGTGCAGACCAGATCATGGTGCTTCGGGATGGTGAGATTGTGGAACGGGGCACGTAAGTAGATACCTCTTGTGTACTTTGATGCTCAGTCTAATTATCTAAGTATATCTTTTCTGGTAGGTAATTGAAATAATGAATCCAATGCATAGCTTTGTACGATTGTTTTACAGAAATGCAGTGCACTCGTGTACACATATACGTCCACACCATATACATAAATAGAACGCCCTTTAGTAAAACAAGACGGCTGAGCTCTTATCAGTTGACACATGACAAAGTGATGCCAGCCTGGACCAGTGACATTCATGCTGCTGCACGGCAAGAACCCACTGGAGGCCAAGTGTTTATACTATACAGCACCCAGTCTCCATCATATATCTACAGATATACAGTACTAATAAGAGATTATTACTATATATCCATGCACTTTGTATATCAAATATCATAACATATTAACTATAACAGTAGCACCACTAAACATGATCAAATCTGAACTTTGTGAAGTGCTCTATACATGTATTAGCTAATGACTGCAAGTGGTCAAAATCTCATTAAGCCCTGTTGAACATTCTTCTCTAAGGTCCCACAAATATATTTTCCCATCTTCCAACACATTCCCATCTGCTCCATCACAGCCATTTCCACCTGCAGATCATGATCTTTCTCAAATGTTATCTGGCCAACTTGCCCAAGGACACGCAATGAATGTTGCAATGTGTATAGAACGAGTTATGTGATAGTGGTTCATACAACGATGAAAAGGCAAACGACGACCAAAGAGGGAGAGCCTCATTAAATGCAGATGACTTAATAAAGAACAAAAATCTTATTAATGAGCTGACATCTAGTAGAGTTTTAAAAAAGATTTACAAAATCCTACCCCTATAACATTTTATGTTGCACCCAATCAATGTGACTACTGGGAAACACTTAATGTACGCTACTCCCAAGAAAAACAAACATATCTATAATATATTGACGTTTCAGAACAGTTTCGAAACTGTTCCATTCATTCACATATACGCTAACACAGCACAAACATATTCGTTGTCCCACAGCTGTCTGTAGCAAGCCTCTAAAATGTTTGTCTTGGAGAGTTTAACACTAATGCACGATGCTCATTCCAGTATGAACAACCCAACTGCCCAGACTTATAACACAACTGCTGGGACCACCCTCATCCAAATTATTAATCAGTCTGGTGGCCATGCCCCATTAAGAACAAATGACAATGACAAATCTTCAAGTTAATTGGTTCCTGGTGTCATCGTCACTGCTTGCTACTAGCCCAATAAGTTTATACTTCTCTGGTAGCCACCCCATCTTCATTGCTTTTGTTTGCCTTAGGCTTATATTATACATGATGATGTCGAGGAGGAAATAAATTAACTTACTTACTCACTTACTTACTTCTATATGTTAGACAACTATTTGTAACATGCTATGTTCACATTATAAACAGTACTACCCTACGTGTCAATAAGTGGATGCAACTGTTTCTGCCGTGCAATGAAATGCCGGCCAGTGGTCCACACCCGCTTCACTGCAGTGAGCTGGATTATCGCTCTTGTTTATAGGGGGATGATTAATGATGTAACGCTATGTCCCTAACCCACACCCAGTTAACCTATAGGGCCATCTGTGAGACAGTTCTGAAACATAGTTAACCTGTAGCGCCCTCTGTGAGATAGTTTGTTTCATGTGGCGCCCTCTGTGAGACAGTGCTGATTTGTAGCGCTCTGTGTTTGTGTGTGTGTTTCAGCCATGACGAGTTGCTGGCACGTAATGACGTCTACGCTGGCATGTGGAAACAACAGTTGCGAAAAACTGCAGAAACGGAGACAGAGACATCTAGTGGCGACGAGAATGTAGATGAAGTGTCTGACAGCCGAGGTCACTAGCTACAATGTGCTGCTTCTTGCGTTGCAGTTTTAATCACATTATCGTCAATTCTAGTTTGATATATTGAGCTGGACTTGATCAGTCAGAGACAGTGTTAAGAAGAGAGGACATATTTGGATTCAAAAGGTTGGTGTGCTAATCAAAACTAGATGTCAGCAAACGTAGGTTGTTTGACAAGAATCTACATCTGTTTTTACTACAACTGTACAAAGTGAACATTAAGGATATGACATCGATGTGTAGGTTACTCGTGTAAGTACTTGGTCTACGAGATGTTGCACAGTTTCAATTGTTTAATGCCCATGACAATGGTTATAACAGTTATCAACCCAAGATATTTGATTGGTATTACGTTATATCCTTTTTTAATTACACTAGGACTTTTTACATAACGTGTTATTAGTCAAACAAGTTAGTTAAGCATTGATTAATAATACAACGTTATAATCATATTAACAACAAGTTAAATGTTTATTCTTGATGCATTTATTTTCTGTAATAAGTCTTGAAACTCCCGCTCCGACTAAAAAAATGCTTAACAGGTTAACTTAAATGCACTAAGGTAGTTTCATTGTGAATCTATGTTTATTGATATTATTGGCTGGATTTGCATCTGATGTTGAACTTGAACATATATTGTACTTCTTCTCCAGAATAAAGGTTAAGCTTGTTGAATATGTTTTGAGCTGACATTGCACTTTTTAGTTATGTCAAAGAGCTACCTGAATATTGTGATTAGCAGTGTTTGTGGTTGTTTTGTTCTGGACATGACAACAACATGAAAAGAGTTCGAATCGCAACAAACGCATGAAGATGTATACTTGGGTGCGTGCGTGCGGGCGTGTGTGCGCGCATTCCTAATTAATACTTAGTGTAATGTGTAGGTGTGCTTGATAAAATGAAACATGTTTTGCTTATAAATGTCAAGAAAAATATAACTCAGTCATATTCCTTCACAATTCCGACAATGAAATGATGGCAATTAAACTTAGGTTTTTTAAAGGATTCTTATGTTCCGTTATGTTGTGGTCGACTTCTGGCAAATTACATGATCAGTTTTCTCCAGCCATATCGGTCCTGCACCGCCTCTCTCAGTTCGTCCAGTGAAAGTCCAGTTGAAACCTTTATTTGGTCCATCCACCTTGTGCTGCGGTGTCCCTTCCGCGTTTCTTCCAACATGACTGAATTGTCCAGGCTTTCATTTGTTTGCATAATATACATGTATACCTCAGTAGAGGGAGTACCCCTCACCCCGGGGCTTTCAGTTGGCATAATGTTTCTGAAGTATGACAACGTGCAACTGCGTTAGCTTCCTTTAGGTTTTTGGTTTGGATGGCACTCTTACAAAATCTTAAATTCAGTTTCTGTACAAATAATGGTGTTATGTTTGGATCAAACAAACAAACCTCTCCTGGTCCTTAATTGTATATTACTACATATTCCATCAAATAACTTACATCTTCTTCAGAGAACACCTTCATGAACTCTGTGTGGGATATATATTTTGAGAGTGGTGTAGTTTTTATTAAGGCTATGCAGTTAGCACCTTAACAACACATACTGATAATACAATTACTACGGAGTATATAATATATTTCAGAATGTGCCCACTATGAACGAAAACGCTGCTCTTTTCTGGCCATCCAGGTTCGAGCTGAGGAGACAGTGATTGAATGCATGCAATAGGCAAGGACACCGAGACG
The DNA here is from genome assembly GCA_033239005.1 of Lamellibrachia satsuma. NCBI lineage: Eukaryota > Metazoa > Annelida > Polychaeta > Sabellida > Siboglinidae > Lamellibrachia > Lamellibrachia satsuma. The sequence goes on along the minus strand of BSQZ01000074.1, from coordinate 1,345,173 downwards.
ATGCTTGAAAATACGTGCATGTAACACGATTACACAGTGGTGGGCCGAGAGGATGCCATTAAAAGGAATAATGGTCATGCTGGAATGGTACATTTATTCGGATCTTGTTCAACCTTAGAATGCGACACGAATGTGCGTGTATGTAAGCGTGTGCGCATGCGAGTGAGTGTGTGTGCGTTCGCGTGCGCGTGTGTAAATAAATGAATATGTATATATATATATATATATATATATATATATATATATATATATATATATATATATGTATATATATATATATATATATATATATATATATATATATATATATGTATATATATATATATGTATATATATATATATATATATATATATATATATATATATGTATATATATATGTATATAAATATATATATACACACACGCACATTCGTGTCGCATTCTAAGGTTGAATAAGATCCGAATAAATGTACCATTCCAGCATGACCATTATGCGTGTGTGTGCATGCGTGTATGTATGCATGTCTGAATGCATACACACGCACGCACGCACGCACACTATTAGATGTCATGGTTTACGTATTACTATAAAATCATTATCGTCACTGTGTAGCGCGACACATGAGAACGTGTCTTCAACAATATAAACACAATTAAATGCTTTAGTAAAGTTTCTACCGTTTTACATTTCTGCTTTAATGAGTCCATTCGATGCCGCTTTTGCAATTACGAGTTACTTAGTACTATTTTCCGAGAATGTACGCAATAGCTGCGGTATTGGAAAACAAACGTCTGGCGTGTAGGTGACATACAACGCCTAAATCTAAATGTTATGTGCTGGATGGTGCAACATTTATTCTCGAAGTTTTTGGGTTAACAGTCAATGACGGGCTAACGTTTGCCAATAGCAACAACATCAAACGTTCGACGTCACACGTCACAAACAGACCTGTCACATACGACTGTCATGTTGTAAATACTACTCTTTCACACGCACGCACGCGCGTGCGGGCACGCACGCACACATGCACGCACACACACACATCGAGCAATACATCAGCAATTATGGCTCTAAAATATATTTCCACTAACTAACAACATCCTAAATATATGCAACAGTTTTCCTCATTATTAAATGTCACGATTGAATAATTTTAATGGCCACAACTATTTCAAATGGCATGGTGCCAGTCTAGATTTGTTTAAATTAGTTTCAAATAGCTGTAAACACACAACTGCACTTGGTGTTCGCGCGATGCTGGCTTCTGATTCAAATGATGTGCCTTCAACATCACAACGACGTTGCTACACAACGTCAAGACGACGTTAGAAAATTACGTTGCAGAATCCAATCGAATCCATATCCGGGTTTATGTTTGTCGATTATGACGGGTTGTTTTATTAAGGTGTTTATGTCTTCTTCACGTTACTGTTGAGGCAAATGGGACATCGTTTTGATCCAGTTACGTTGCTTGGTTGTACCTGGACTCGTGTGGCAGGTGGCAAGGTGAGGTCACATGCAAGGATAATATTTTGAAGTGAAGTTTTGCCTGGTCATATTCTACGATGACCAGGGTGAATAGGAGGCTGGCATGATGACGGATTTCAATGTGAATTTGTTGGTGGAATTTCTGTAGAAGATCTGTATGAGTTTCACCAGATTTTAAGGAATTCCACAGAATAAGTTATCCTTATGCACACTTCAAATGCATGTTCAAAATCTTTGAAGTTGATATATATATATATATATATATATATATATATATATATATATATGTCTCTGTCAGTCGTTCATTACTCCTGAATGTTCCGCGAAGTTAATTTTGATTAGTCGTTCTTTTGGCGTTTCTGAATGTTGCTTGTTCTGGGCGATCAAACCTATTTGTGGTTGAGTGTATCCGCGTTTTGACAGTGTTCGCAATAGAACTGTTTTATATTGTGTTGTATATCGTATGATGAAGTTTGATGACTGCTAGATGTTCTGGATCTCGTGTGTTATGCATTTATTGGTTCATTGGTCAGCAACCTTCTTCCTTCTTTGCCCCGGAATGCTATGTTGAATGCAGCGATGTTTTTGGACATGAATCGTATTGGATACGCATCTTGTAGATATATATATATATATATATATATATATATATATATATATATATATATATATATATATATATATATATATATATATATATATATATATATTAAAAAAAAAATTTTTTTTAAAGAGTACGTAAGTTTGTCAAGATAACCAAGACCAAGATAACCAATTTACTTTGATCGTTTGATCGGTTAGCTTATAAAAGTCAATAGCCTCGATCCGACATTTTTTTGACTGGCAGTAAGGGTTATTTTGTAAAATAAATTAGAGCAATAAACCGAAATATATATTAATCGATATGTTATATTGATGAAAATCTGATTTGTGCATTGACACATCAAATTGATGATGAAGTGGTAAAATATGATGTGGGCACTTTTCCTTTAATTCGGTTCGGTAAAACTGTAACTACATACACTTTAGGAATCATTACAAGCATGATTAATAAAACCAAAATTCAGGTGATTAATGAGTTATTAGTTTATTCCAGTAATCTTGTAGAGTATTCTCATTCCCAGCAGCGGAAAGCATGACTAGGTCGGTTAATCACGTTCACTGTGTTTGTTTAATATACTGGCAACAAGTGGCCTCTTGGCTTATATTGTAACATGATGGTCGTGTGAGAATTACAACAAACTTTATAATCAAAATCCATGAAAAGGCCTTTATTAGAAACTGAAGATGAATGGGTAAACGTTTGTGTGGCATTACTTCAAGTTATATATATATATATATATATATATATATATATATATATATATATATATATATATATATATATATATATATATACATATATATATATATATATATATATATATATATATATATAAATATATATATATGTACATATATATATATATATATATATATATATATATATATATATATATATATATATATATATATATATATATATATATATATGTATATATATATATATATATATATATATATATATCTTCTGATAGGGTTCAACATACCACCCTGTATAGCATTCGCTGACTATGAGAAGGCCTTCGACCAGGCAATACTGACTTCACTCCAAGACCAAGGGATAGAAGTTGCATACATACAACTTATGAAAGATATATACACAGACAGCTCTGTGACAGTATATCTTCACAAAGAGAGCGAGAAAATAAACATCAAAAGAGGAGTGCGACAGGAGGATACCATCTCACCCAAACTAATCACATCAACACTCGAAAGTATCTTCAGAAGACTGAACTGGGTAGAACAAAAGCCTGAAAATAGACGGAGAATATCTTAACCATCTCCGTTTCGCAGACGATATCTTCCTGTGCACCGAAACACCACAAGAACTATAAATAATGCTACAAGAATTATGCGAAGAAAGTAACCTATGCGGCTTGAGGATGATCATCTCAAAAACAAAAATAATGGTGGAGGACAACACCCCAATATATGTTAATAACACTCAGATAGAGAATGTGGAGAGTTACGAATACCTAGGCCAATGATTCAGCCTTAGGGACAAGAACCAAGACAAGGAAATCCTACGACGAATCACAGCCGGCTGGACAGCATCTGCAAAACATCGCGACATCTTCAAAAGTAACTTTGCTATATGTCTAAAAAGAAAGGTTTACAACTCGAGTGTACTGCCAGCTATGACATACGGGGCGGAAACATGGTCACTCACAAAATCAAGCTCCGAAAAAACTAGCAGTCGCGCAGACAAAAATGGAGAGGAGTATGCTTAATATAACATACCATGACAGAAAGACAAACATCTGGGTGAGAGCAAAGGCAGGAGTCACAGACGAGATATACATATGTATATGTATATACATTATGGATATATATGTGTGTGTGTGTGTGTGTGTGTGTGTGTGTGTGTGTGTGTGTGTGTGTGTGTGTGTGTGTGTGTGTGTGTGTGTGTGTGTGTGTGTGTGTGTGTGTGTGTGTGTGTGTGTGTGTGTGTGTGTGTGTGTGTGTGTGTGTGTGTGTGTGTGTGTGTGTGTGTGTGTGTGTGTGTGTGTGTGTGTGTGTGTGTGTGTGTGTGTGTGTGTGTGTGTGTGTGTGTGTGTGTGTGTGTGTGTGTGTGTGTGTGTGTGTGTGTGTGTGTGTGTGTGTGTGTGTGTGTGTGTGTGTGTGTGTGTGTGTGTGTGTGTGTGTGTGTGTGTGTGTGTGTGTGTGTGTGTGTGTGTGTGTGTGTGTGTGTGTGTGTGTGTGTGTGTGTGTGTGTGTGTGTGTGTGTGTGTGTGTGTGTGTGTGTGTGTGTGTGTGTGTGTGTGTGTGTGTGTGTGTGTGTGTGTGTGTGTGTGTGTGTGTGTGTGTGTGTGTGTGTGTGTGTGTGTGTGTGTGTGTGTGTGTGTGTGTGTGTGTGTGTGTGTGTGTGTGTGTGTGTGTGTGTGTGTGTGTGTGTGTGTGTGTGTGTGTGTGTGTGTGTGTGTGTGTGTGTGTGTGTGTGTGTGTGTGTGTGTGTGTGTGTGTGTGTGTGTGTGTGTGTGTGTGTGTGTGTGTGTGTGTGTGTGTGTGTGTGTGTGTGTGTGTGTGTGTGTGTGTGTGTGTGTGTGTGTGTGTGTGTGTGTGTGTGTGTGTGTGTGTGTGTGTGTGTGTGTGTGTGTGTGTGTGTGTGTGTGTGTGTGTGTGTGTGTGTGTGTGTGTGTGTGTGTGTGTGTGTGTGTGTGTGTGTGTGTGTGTGTGTGTGTGTGTGTGTGTGTGTGTGTGTGTGTGTGTGTGTGTGTGTGTGTGTGTGTGTGTGTGTGTGTGTGTGTGTGTGTGTGTGTGTGTGTGTGTGTGTGTGTGTGTGTGTGTGTGTGTGTGTGTGTGTGTGTGTGTGTGTGTGTGTGTGTGTGTGTGTGTGTGTGTGTGTGTGTGTGTGTGTGTGTGTGTGTGTGTGTGTGTGTGTGTGTGTGTGTGTGTGTGTGTGTGTGTGTGTGTGTGTGTGTGTGTGTGTGTGTGTGTGTGTGTGTGTGTGTGTGTGTGTGTGTGTGTGTGTGTGTGTGTGTGTGTGTGTGTGTGTGTGTGTGTGTGTGTGTGTGTGTGTGTGTGTGTGTGTGTGTGTGTGTGTGTGTGTGTGTGTGTGTGTGTGTGTGTGTGTGTGTGTGTGTGTGTGTGTGTGTGTGTGTGTGTGTGTGTGTGTGTGTGTGTGTGTGTGTGTGTGTGTGTGTGTGTGTGTGTGTGTGTGTGTGTGTGTGTGTGTGTGTGTGTGTGTGTGTGTGTGTGTGTGTGTGTGTGTGTGTGTGTGTGTGTGTGTGTGTGTGTGTGTGTGTGTGTGTGTGTGTGTGTGTGTGTGTGTGTGTGTGTGTGTGTGTGTGTGTGTGTGTGTGTGTGTGTGTGTGTGTGTGTGTGTGTGTGTGTGTGTGTGTGTGTGTGTGTGTGTGTGTGTGTGTGTGTGTGTGTGTGTGTGTGTGTGTGTGTGTGTGCAGTTCCTACCGAATGGACATTAAAGTTATTTCGTCCATTCGATACGATTTGGCCAAACCCACTGGTACTTACTCAATGATTATCGCTTTGTTGCTTCATAAAATCTCAAGCTTCGTGGGCATGTGAGTTTAATTCAAATTATTCGGTTTAATGACGTATGACTATAGACACATGATAGTTGTTCGGGACACCAATGTTCGACGTCATTTAATGTCAATAAACCCAATTCACACATATAAAACGTCGTCAAAGCATCTCATTTCACGGGAACTACTCCCTGGATATGTCGAGCACACCTCAACTAGAAACTAATTGGACGGGTATAAACCTACTTCATCGGTGTCAATTCGTTTCGACGCATAGATCCTGTAACGTGCGTCACTATCGTAAATTAATCGTTAATTTGTGAACAATCTTAGCAAGCCCCAGATGTTATGTAGACAAGCCAAATATTTTCTTTTAGTTACCTAAATTTTAAAAGAATACAACATTATTTGCTTACTATAATAGCTATAATAATTAGGTGCTTTAAAGCTGAATCTTCACTTTAACCCACAGTGAACCAGGTTCGCTGATACTTAGATGTCTTGTGTGTAAACAGTTTAAATGACAAAAGCAATCCGATTAAATAATACGTTGGCTTGTCATTTTTATCAAAATAACTTATTTTGAGCGTTTCATTGGGCAACTTATGACATAACCTCGAACCGACCTGGGCTGGCAGTAAGTGTGATTTATAAAGTAACGTTTGAAGCAAAATGGTACCCTATCCAGTAACATAAACTGTACATGTCTCCCTCCATCCCTCCCTCCATATCTCTTTCTACTTCTCTCTCTCCCTCTCTCCGTCCTTCCCTAAAACCATCTCTCTCCCTCCCTCCGTCCGTCCGTCCCTCCCTCGCTCACTCCCTCTCTCCCTCCTCTCTTTTTCACAGTCTCTCTGTCTCCCTCCTTCCCTCCATCTATCTCTCTCTCCCTCCGTTCGTCCCTCGTTCCATCCCTTCCTCCTCCACCTCTATCCCTTTATCTGTCTCTTTGTCTCCCTCATCCTCCCTCTCTCCCCTCTCTCACTCCTTCCCTCCCCTCTCTCTTTCAATGTTTGTCTGTCTCTCTTTCTCTCCTCCTCCTTCCTTAATTGTAATTGCTTTGTCAATGTATATCTTTCGGTGCAGCGATTTTGTCAAATACTTTATTTCTCACTTTCGCCCTCAAACATTTGCGCCATTTTTAAAGATATCGCCACCAAAGCCATTTTCACATATGTTATCTTTGGTGTAAAATATATATATTTCGGGATAACGATTTCAAATTTTTTAGCTCTGGATACATAGCTATTTATTGACTTTTGCACCGTATCACTTGATACTGCAACGCCGCACATATATCGTAAAACCCGTCATTTGAGGCGAACGCAAGTTGCCAGATTACGACCAAGTGCTGAGCTGGTTACCCGACACAACGCCGCAAAATCACGCCACTGTAATAACTACCCAGAGGTGTCGGTCGGTCTAACACGCAGGTCCTATCAAACGTGTTCAATTCTAGGCTGGTTAAGTTATTTGTAGTGACGGATACATAATCAATTCCGCCTAATAGCAATGTATAGATCATATGTAATAACATTGAACTGTTTAAAACAGTAATACAAAATCTTTTATCAGAAAACATATTGTTTAATGTGGATAATTATAACACAAAACACACTAAAATTGCTTACCGTACCCCCTTCTTATTTTCTATAGAAACCACGGATTTGCACGACACATGAAAACGTATTAACTATTACTGCTACTGATTGAGAATATTAATTGGTACTGGTTAGTGTTCGCGATTCCAAGTCTGCAATGACCAGTGTTCCCGCTGTCAAACAAAATTCCCCTAAAATGTTGAAGCCAATGATCTGATATATATGCTAATAACTAAGTCTAACAGAGAAAATCCAAGTTGAATAGGCCGTAACCATATATGCGAATTGAATATAAATTCGTTCAACACGAGCTTAATGCTTGAACCAACAACTGTTCCTATAAATCATTTATAGAAGACATGATGGAATGAGCACCCATTGTGTTCCCAGTTTAACGCAAAACACATATCCAAAAGACAATCTCTTGAAGACGTAATAATTTTAACGTTTGAAGACACTATGTTATAAATACACAGTGTGCAAGTAAGCTAAAAAAAAAAGCACAAACAGTTCATTCTGTAAAAGAACAAATCGTCATAGTTAAAAGGAGAAAGAAAACACAATTTACAATTATAATTCACCGTCATGAGAGATCTGAATCCACCAAAAACAATTTATCTAATGACTTTGCTAAAACGAGCTGCCTGAAGAGACAATGCATTTGAATAGTGGGAATACTAAGCAAAAAATTAGCCATAATTATCCTAGCACAAAAAAAAGAGCAGTCAAGTTTCACTCTACAATTACGATGGCTTCGAAAACTCAGTAGGACACCAACAGCAGTGGTGCCTCATACAGCCAAAAGTGCACACATAGACAATATATTATCGTGATTTTCACCATGCCGTTACTACTACAATGCTTCTTGTTGCAAAAACCCGGAACTATATTGAGAATGAATACAAGCGAACCGAACCTGTGAACGCGAATGCCGTGAATTGCCATAGCCCCACCTCCCCATACCAAAATTCGTCTACGTATGCGAATGTGTCGTTGTTCTGATTTGCTGTTGAACCATAAACGCCTCAACGAAGAACTCAACTATGCCACGTGTCGTGAAATCCGAAACGAAGGCGTAGTTGTTGATTTATTTGTCTGGCTGCTATAAAAGACGTAGCGTCAGAGGACGAAGACACATCGACAGCTCTGAAGACGAGCCGACGAATGCAAGACGTTCTGCTTCTGTCGACGACAACTGATACAGGTGAGACCTGTGTGAATTTGTCAGATGAACAAATCGGGTGTACATGATAGGTTATGAATTAATAGATAGATAGACTTTATTTTTTTAATTGTATAAATCATACATACAAACGTAAATATGAAGTTGAACAATTGGTGAAATGATATACAATTCATGGTTGCCAGCAGAGCCAATTAAGCCAGTTGATTTAACGTATAGTAATTTTTTAGTAGAACTGATGAAAGGCCGTATATGTAAGGTTTGTCTTGTTTCGTGAATACGAATACCATAGGAAAATGTAAAAATAACTAATAAGGAATGTGTTGAGCTTATAATTTTACATACATTTTCCAATTTCAATTTCATAAATATCATGCAATTTTTATTAAATTTAAGCATGTAAGAGTAAGTAAAGAACGATTTTTCTGCTTAATGAATACTTTCGTGGTATGGGTTTTGAATGTGGATCCCACAAGAATTTGTCAAGTATGGGTAAACCAAATAGCAATATATTGTTTTAAGGGCGGCAACTGGAAGGTAGCGGTCAACTTAATTGATTGAGTATAAAACACTGGTTAGTTTGTTTTGCATGCATATATGTGTTCTTGCCAATGAAGTCTTTCATCTGAAGGCCTAGAAATGTTTATACATTTTGTGCGCTGAATTATCTTATTATTATTATTATATATATATATATATATATATATATATATATATATATATATACATATATATATATATATATATATATATATATATATACATATATATGTATATATATACATATATATATATATATGTATACATATATATATATACATATATATATATATATATATATATATATATATATATATATATATATATATATATATATATATATATATATATATATATATATACGTATATACACATTGAATAAATATTTAACCATGTTTTGTTCAAAATTAAAGGGACGGCAATGTTTTACCACATGCAGCTGTATATAACACACCTGACATGATTGCAAGAGTGGTTGTAATGTATCTAAATAATAATCCCAAAATAAATAAATTTTAACACTGCAACTTGTAACGTACGTCATTTTTGTTTCCCGGTAGCGAGATCATGGCACTGATAATAGGTGGACTCTGTGTTCTGTTGATGGCTCTGACCGGTGCTGGTAAGGATTTTTGTCTACAGTTTGTCAATGTAATTGGTCCCTGCAATGTTTATAGGATGAGGTTGAAGCGATAATACTGGTACGATATTCTGCCCCACATTTTACAATAATTTAATACCAACTATTATGTTTATGGTGACAATATGTATATATATATATATATATATATATATATATATATATATATATATATATATATATATATATTATATATATATATATATATATATATATATATATACACATATATACATATATTACACACAAACACACACACACACACACACACACACACACACACAGACACACACATGCATATATATATATATATATATATATATATATATATATATATATATATATATATATATATATATATATATATATATATATATATTTATGTATATATTTTATGTATATATATATATATATAAATATATATATATATATATACTTTGAGCGGATTTCACTCTTATTGTATTTGTATTTTTAGAAGCAATAATATGCCAAGCTCCCAACACCAACGTTCAGTTTGTTAACAATTGGAATCTCGATCTGGATGTTGGTGCACCGTTTTCAATCCCCAGTCCCACATTCGACCATTGCTGTGACAAAAGCAACCCTCCATGGAGCGTTGAAGGTATGTTGTATAGTATCACATTTCACAACAAATACTAATCACTATCGCTTATGCTTACTGCTACGTAGTATTCTACACATGAGCTTGATTATATCAGAAGCATCTTTGTGCTAGAAAACATAAATGAATGAAACACATGATGTACTGTGTATCTAACTATCGTCAGTGTGAAAACAATAAGGAAGATACGTGACGAAACAATCACTATCTGTCGCAGATGGGACACATGTCAGTGATAAATTGCTGCAGTCTCCCTACGATATTTAATTGATGTGTGGCTGTCGTCTGAGGAATATTGCGACATATTTTTATTATTGCTTCCTTTTAGAATACTGCCATCTGTGCTACAACCTGACCAAGAGCACACCCGGTTTCACGCTTGATGCCCACGATTGTAGCAGTTTCTACATGTGTGAACCGAACGGCCAGGGCGGCTGGAACACGTTCCGCATGACGTGTCCCGCGTGCTCTTTCTGGAGCCAGGACCTGCTCACCTGTGTCCAGGTCTACGATGGTCCTGAGTGCGTAACGACCGGCCATATGACCGACGAAGTGACCTATACCACACCCAGTAAGTTATAATCCATTTCTGCAGCAGCAGCAGCAGCAGCGGCAACAGCGGCAGCGGCAGCAGCGGCAGCAGCGGCAGCCGCATAGGTAGTTGTAGCGGTGTAATGGAAGTGATGGTAGCACTGTGTTTCTTTGTGTCTTATTTAGAACAGTATATATGCCATAGTTACAAACAACTCTTTTTATAATTCCAACTTCATGTATTATTATCCACCATTCTTTCCAGCCACCGATATTGTTATTTTAAATAAAACATTGTCTTATCGAAGCATTGTTTTGTGAATCAAAACTGTTTTTCCGTTGGCCGGTTTATTGTAGCTTTGAATTGAAATGTGTTCAACAGTTGAAGAACGTCTGATGTTCTGCATCGACTTCGAGGACGATGACTTGGTAGCGAACGGTCCTGGATTTTATGAACCCTGGGTGCTCAACGACGGCGTGACCATCGTCGATAGTGCCGTCAACCCGGGAGTCAACTGTCCACAAGGCCAGAGGTGCGGCTTCTTCAACGAAAGCGTTCTCGAAGTGCCGTTCTTCTCCAACAACTATGCTCATTGGCCTTCTTTGAGGATCACTCTTAGCTACAAGATGACTCAAAGAACAAACATTGACCAAGGTATCATCAGCAACGACTGCTTCCCAGATGCCACCGTTCCCTTTGCCCCTGGTAACTCTCTCTACTGTTCAGCTGACGACAACGACTTCAAGGCCGGACTCAAGACATCGGGCTCCCCAACTGACGATGCTGACGGATCAGCGGTGAGTAACCTCTACATTTATAAAGCAAAGTGTACATCTGTTTGTATGTCTGTCTGTATGCATATGTGTCTGTATGTCCTCTATGCACGTCCTTTTGAAAAGGCGTATCCTTGCAATGGGTATGTGGTTTCGTATGTGGAGACACTGTAATCAATAAAGTAGAATAGTACAATAAATGAAATTAGATTAATTGCACTTGATTCTGCTAACTAGAACTTGTATCATATTAGTAGTATCCTATTATGGGTAATTCCTACATTAACGTATGACAATAGGAACCAAAATACTGCAGTTGGGGCGACGCGTCATTGAACTGATGAAATTATTTTATAATGTGATGTTCTACGGATAATGCATACAACATATGTACATATACGATTTTAATTTAATTTTAATTTGATTTAATAATGCATGTGCGGTGTGAACTAATTGATAATTTGCAGACGTGTCCAATGCCTAAGTTTTCTTATATCGCTCACGGCCGATTGTATCTTAAGTCACCACGGGTCTCCTGTGGCAAGTCCTCTGTGGGTTACTAAATGACAAGGACCTCTATATCCTGGCACCAGATGGACATATTAATGGCATTTTCTAGCCAGCAGTATAGCAGTAACACATCCGGGCATCGCCGGGAACATTGCTTACCACAGAGTAGTGCATTGCAGTAATGCACCCAGCCACTCCCACGTAACCCCGCCAGTAAACTATATTCTTAATTGGATTGATTTCAACAGTCGCCGCCAACGTGAAATCAATTATTCCAAATCCGCTGAAAGTTGCTGTTATGAATCTCCCGCTTTTATAAAATATAAATGAGAGAGAGAGAGAGAGAGAGAGAGAGAGAGAGAGAGAGAGAGAGAGAGAGAGAGAGAGAGAGAGAGAGAGAGAGAGAGAGCAAGCAGATAATAGCGATTTGCCTCATATAATTACTTGTTCGATTATAGGCCTCCTCCTTCAATGCGTGGGTGGATGTGGAGATGTTCTGGAATGGACTTCAAATGGAAGTGAGAGCCAGTTCAGTTGTGTCCGTCGACTTTCCTGGTAAGTAATTTTTTTATCCTAAGAAAAGGCATCCGTTTTGTCGCATCTCTAACAGACAAAACATGTTAAAACCCTATATAGTTTACCCTTACCCTGGATATAATAAGGAGCTGTTTGAGATATACCCTGCTATTTCCACGATGCATGCACGAGATTAAAATACCACATTGATGTTAGTTAGCGATGTCTACTCTGTTGTACTTATTTGCTGGTACATATGGTTGTTCGTAGGTCCCATTCGCGAGAGCCACTGCCCTTTGATGATCGGCGCCTTCATCTTGGAACGACAGCCCAGCTACTTCCAGGGCTATATGGACAACGTACGTGACATACATATTGAATTCTTAAAACCATCTAATGTGAATCATACCGTTTTTATAAGTAGTCGCTTACAAATATGATCACATCGCATTTTGAAGAAAGGAAATTCGACAATAACAATTCTCAAACAAGTTTTAATATGAAGTTCTAAACTAATAAGTTACGCAATATTCGAATACGAATGTATAACACATATTATGCTCATCAGCAAAACTAGGTATGAAGTCCACACAGGTTAAATGAGCGGAGTCCACAATACACAAGTGAGATAGTGCTGCCATCAGGTGGTCATATTATTAAAGCAGGTTCTGTGAAAATATCAGCCCTAACAACGCACAGGTTAACTATAACTTCCATCGGTCACACATACGTCACAATTCTATAGATCAGGGTCCAAGCCCAAATATCTTCTAATTCGCCAGATAAATCTTATATAATGTAGCACATAGAGAATGCCCCGTTCAGTAGCTTGGTTACTTCACTACACAATAAGGCACTTTACGAATAGGAATGTTGTTGCTATTTATCCATGACATCCGATATCGGTGGTAAATTTTTTCGTTTCTGTTGGACTATGGACGGAAAATGAATAAACCGGTAAGAAAATGGCTTGAATTAAAAATGCAAAATGTGTGACTCTGATCGTTTTACTAATTTTCAATCAATAAGTCAATAGCACAACTATTACGATATTTAGTACATTAGGCAATAAAAATGTCCACAGTTAATTGATATTCCAATATAAAAAGAAGTCTTAAAATTGTTTGCATAGGCATAAACATATCTTCGTAAAACAGTCTAATACGAATATATTTACTAACATTTATTTGACTGATGATAACATATAGTAAAAAATAATAAAAAATATGTTATAATAATTAAATACGAATTTCCCGTAACCGGGGATCAAATTCACATGTGTTTGATTAAAAGTGCTCAGTGAGCCAAGGCAATGGCCCAATTTCGTAGCACTTTATAGAGTGCCAATAGGAGGCAGACTATGCTTCCGCTTCCAATATATAAAACTGAAATAATTTATTACCTGAAACAAGGACTGTTGTTGCCGTGGACAGACCAAGATGGCGGGCCATGTTCAACACTGGCCATGATATTGACACTGACACTTCCCAAAGGTGGCGCCACTCAGAACATCACCAATGCCACAACTTGAGTTGTAGTATAAAGGATTTGTTGGCTGGACAACATCACTGTTATTTACGACGTGTTGCTCCGTTGCAACTGTGTACAAGAGTAATGTAAAATAGTTGCACACTATCATCGAAAATTATTGTATTTTTAGACGCATATAGAAG
>BSQZ01000074.1:1303526-1326026 GCA_033239005.1 Lamellibrachia satsuma | reverse complement strand
TTCTTAGTGGTTTGCGGCCATCATATATTGCATACACTATCCCTTATTTTGAAAGCTATGCCAGGCGTGTTTAATCTGAACTGCCTCCTAGACAACGTATTTTCATTGCTGCCTGTGTCAGCCGATTTTCACCTTTAACGCGTATTCGTTCATTCGATGCAACTTTGTCATTGTTGTGCCTGTTTGATGTGTGTACTGCGAGAGAGTCGTTTGAATTATCGACCTCCAACGTTGGAGATTACGTTTCACCTTACGGGAATACACAGTTGTGAGTCGGACAATGTCGAACGCACGCAAGAGCGCACGCACGTACAGTAATATGCGGCGATGAGTGGGAGAGAGAGAGAGAGAGAGAGAGAGAGAGAGGGAGAGAGGTGGGAAGGAGGGAGGGAGGGAGGGAGGGAGGGAGGGAGAGAGAATGAGAGAGTAGAGAGAACATGAGAGATAGAGATAGAGATAGAGAGAGAGAGAGAGAGAGAGAGAGAGAGAGAGAGAGAGAGAGAAAGAAAGATAAAGATAAAGAGCCATTTTGCCACGATGATCCTTGTTTTTGTTTCAAGTGCATTAAGTGACAACATTTTCTAATAGGCCTATTCGATATGAATGTTTCAGAAGACTAAAAACGACATAAGTAAGTAAGTAAGTAAGTAAGTAAGTAAGTAAGTAAGTAAGTAGGTAAGTAGGTAAGCACGTAATTTCAGTGAACGGTTATTGACCATCAGTTCGTGCCGAATTAAGAGTGCCACTAGTTCTTACGTTGAAAAGTTGAGTCAGGGCAGTGCCTTCAAAGCCACAGGCAGTGGGGACTTATTGACACATCGGTATAACTAGGGTCGGTATGACTAGGGTCAATGTTGTGCATGTCATAAAAAAGACTGTTCGTCAGACTA
Source organism: Lamellibrachia satsuma (assembly GCA_033239005.1). Lineage (NCBI taxonomy): Eukaryota > Metazoa > Annelida > Polychaeta > Sabellida > Siboglinidae > Lamellibrachia > Lamellibrachia satsuma. Next base: position 1,325,136 of record BSQZ01000074.1, on the reverse strand, counting down.
AATGTTTTAGTGGGCATGTGACCCTTCCGTTTTTCAGCAGTGGAAAGCATAACGATATCGTACACAATTATTATTATTATTATAAAATATTTATAACGCGCCATGTATCCGGGTGAAACACTTTCTCAAAGGCGCTGCAGTTGTACGTAACTGAATAACTGAAATACATTAAAATCAGATAAAACAGATTGAAAGAATAAATCATAATAACTAACACGTTAAATAATAAAAATAAATAAGGTAATTAAATTAATTAAATAAATATGTAGAATAAGTTAGTTCATAGGAACAGCATAAATACATAAATAAAATGTATAACAAAATTATAATTGGAATATCACTGCTGCAAAGTGCAAAGTGGCAAACAAATATGTCTTTACTAATGTCTTAAACGTGGCAATGGAGTCAGCATTCCAGACTGTATGAGACAGGGAATTTCACAGGATCGACCCAGCCACCGAGAACGATCGATACTCATAGTGTTCGAAGTGATATCTAGAGACTGTCAGTAGACCTTGTTCGGCCGAAACGCATTATGTGTTTTATATAGTGTTTATAGAGTGTTTATATATATATATATATATATATATATATATATATATATATATATATATATATATATATATATATATATATATATATATATATATATATATATATATTATTATCCGTTCATTTAATTAACACGCAGTGTTTAGATAAATATCGCACACTTCGTTGTTTTCGGGTACGTAGTAATATTGTTTAGTAAAATGTCCAGTATATTATGAATGTAATGTAACTTAGTAATGCTTTTTTTCATATCTTATACCGGTAATGTAATTTTGTTTAACGTTAGCATGGTTATATATTTTTGTGCAGCCCACAAAGCCATTAACGTTTTATCTGTTTTTTTTACTTTGCGTACTGTTTAGACACGTGTCCATCGTCATATTATTTTGCTTTGCCTGCCGAGCATCATCTAACAAATAATACAAACAAACAAACAAACCTTCACAAACTCTCAAAACAACATAATTCGTTTTGCGATCACCTATACACTATTTGTGATCTCTATGACTAATTAATGATATCACATTTTGGTCGCGTTTTTCGTTCACACTTGGGTGGTGTTGAAAACACCAATTTAGTTAACACATTAGATCTTGATAGCAATGAATTGCAAGTTATAAACCATTATTCTTATTACGACATAGACCACTTCAAGATACTAGTGGCTGAAAAAAGTAAACGCTTTCCGGTATTCAGGTTAAACATTCCATCCTTAAATGCTAAAATTTATGAAACAGCAGCATTCGTTAGTTCACTACAGGATGTACATTATACATTTAACGTGATTTGCCTACAAGAAAGCTGGTCGATTTATCAAATATACAACAAGATACTACTGGCTGAAAAAAGTAAACGCTTTCCTGTCCTCAGTTTAAAAATTCCATCCTTAAATGCTAAAATTTAATATAATCTTGTTGTGTGCCCCACGGTTCGATTTTAGGCCCGAAACTATTTATACTGTATGTTAATGATATGTGCAGCATATCTAAGCTTTTAAAATATATCCTCTTCACAGATGATACAAACAAATTTTATGCAGATAACAATATTACATAAAAAAAAGATGGCGGCAAGTTACCATATTTGAGATCCGATATTTTACACGATATTGCGCAGTAAAAAAAATTAGTACGGACCTACACAACTGCACATGTGACCGTGACGCTGTTGGAATTCCGGTGGTATGCCGACAGAGGAATGTCTTCTTAATGTGTGCACTTGATGGACCATTGTTTGTCAGTACCTGATTTATCGCCCATCACTGCTAATTTTTTTCTACCTAACCGTCTTCGATACCTATGTTTAGCGTTGTGCCCAAGTGACCGTGAACCGCGTTCAGAAACGCTTGGTCACGCTCAAGCGAACTAGCTGTAACCATGGCGACCGCTACGATCGACGACACTGACCCAAAGAACAGTGTCACTGATCACACTACGACTTAGACGATCCGGCCCCATTGAACGCACTTCGCTTGAATACGGTGTGCGATAACATGGTCTGACGAAGCTTACTCGGGTGTTACATTTACTGCGGAATCAACTCCGAACCGGGTACTTAGGAGACGGCTAGTATTTTCTGTCAAACGTTGTTGTAGATGTTCAACGTCGCTGGTGCTACTCGTACTAGACCGAATACTTCCTGTCATTTGTCACGATACGTTTGCCCACGAAAATGCAATCGAAACAACGACATCATGGACCACAGTGTTGGCAGTCTTGACAATGACGCTGACGAGGCTGTAGCAGCGGCAGTGGAGAAGGTACTCTCTACAACAATGGGAGCCAAGAGGACTATCATCCAAAGCCAGTCGACAAAATCACGGAGGAAGCAAAAACCCAGCGAGACCGACACGACAACCATCGAAGCTGCTGCGATATGTGACATTGTGTCGCCAGTCGTAGCGGCCAATTAATCAATAATCGTTACATCCCTGACTGCCGCAGTCACCAGTGCGCTCTCCACATCTACCAAACCGATTGTGGATGAAATCAAGAATGAATTACAAACATGCTTGCAGACCGTAAAAGAAGATGTGCGCAACATCAAACGTGAGATGCAACGTTAACAGTGGCAAATCGATGCCTTTGAACAACACAGTCGGAGAGACAACATAAATATCATAGGCTTCCCCGAAACAGCTCAAGGGAGAACCGAGGATACTTCCTGGATGGTCATCGATATGTGCGAGAAGATCGGTGTAGATGTCGCATCTAACGACATAAGCACAAGCCATCGGATACAGGCCATCATGTGCAAATTCGTGCGACGAGAGGTTAAATCGAACATCATGAGGGCACAGAAAAAGCTGAAGGATGCCAGTGAACCGAAGATAATCATCTACCACGACCTGACTTCTCTCCGTAGCAAGTTGCTGCGTGAGGTGAAGAAAGACAGCAGAGTGAAACGAGCCTTCACCCGAGACGGCCGAATTCACGGTGTGGTGGATGAGAAAGGCCGGTAGAACTCTGGACAACCCGGAAGATCTGTTTAAACATGGCTGGTCAGAGGCCATGATCAGTCAAACGCATCTCTTCATCTACATGTAAGAACATATCGGACAATGTTAGTCTAAGTATACATGTATGTGTTGTTTACTAAATAACCATGGCTAGTATTGCACTAAAATGTTCCCTATGCCAACATTCCCTATACAAGAGGACAGCACATTAAAAAATAAACTTTCGGCTAAAGCTAAAGATTCTTATATTGTGCTGTATGTAATTACTTCGGTATCATTATAACACAATACGGATATAAATGTGTTGCTAATATGTAGGTTAATACCTCATCCGACGTGATCTTACAACGTATAATTCGGATTAATTAATGATGCCGTTAACGGAAACGTTATCCGATATCGCCTGGCCATAACTTTTCGATAAAATGCTTACATAAAACGCATTTGAAACACTACTTGCTGGCAACACACACGTATTATATTGGAAAGATCAACCGCATATTTCATATTACAAGGAGTATCAGCAGCAACATTACTAGAAGCTGTGTCAATACATGGTTATGGTTTGATTATAATCATGATCATGATTGCGATTAAGATTACGATTATGGTTGTGTTGATGGCTATTATGTAGCTTGCTTCCATCTTCTGATGTTTATCCAAAATTGTCTGACATTTTTTATTCGAATTTGTTTTTATTTGTACTATTTGTGTATAAACATTTGTTATATTTGTGCATTTTATGTATTAGTTGTATGTACAAAACTTTAATGGATATGGCACTATATCAACATAAAGATTATGATTGTGATTGTGACTGTGGTTGTTTTGTGATTGTGACTGACTGTGAATGTGATTGCGATTGTGCAGATGATTATGATGATTACGATTATGGGTATGATTACGATTACGATTACACTTACGATTTTAATTATGATTATGATTGTGGTTGTGATTGTGATTATGATAATTAATTGTAATGATTCTGATTGTGAACAGGATAAGGATTGGGGATTGAGGTAGGGAATGGCAGCGGTAGCGGCCGTTTCAGTGGCAGCAACAGCAGCCGCAGCAGCAGCAGCAGCAGAAGCAGCAGTAGCATGTTGTAGCAATAGTAGCAGCAGTAGTAGCTATAACAGCGTAAGATTGACATTCGCATTAGCTGCGTATTTAATTAGTGGGCGTGTGTAGTGCAAACTCTTCGGTATCATTATAACACAATACGGCTATAAACGTGTCGCTAATACGTAGGTTAATACCTCACCCGACGGGGCTGTCCACCGTATAATTTGAATTAATTAGTCGTGTAGTGAATTGAACCGTTACTCGATCTAGCCTGGCCATAGCGATTCGATAAAATGCTTACATAAAACGTATTTTATACACTTCTTCTTGGCAACACACATATTACCTTGGAAGGGGCAACCGCATAATTCATATCACAATAAGAAGTATCAACAGAAACAGTACTTGAAGCTGTGTCAATACTATTATGAATATGATGATCATGATTAAGATTACAATCATAGTTATGATTATCATAATAATGATTATCATTGATATTATGATTATGATTATCTTTGTGATTATTATTGTGATAACTATAATAGTAAAAAAAAACATTGTAATTAAGATAATCACGATAACTATGATATTCATAATAATAATTGTAATCATAACAATCATGATAATCAAGATAATCGTAATAGTCACATCACTCATAATAATTATAAAATAAAAATAATAATAATAATCACAATAATCATAATTATCACAATTCTACAAATTATTAAATAATCACAGTAATAAAACATAATCACAACAATCACAGTAATACAAACAATGCATAGAACACGCTTCCCACCCTAGCGAATACGCAAGACTAGGTCCACTACTAGTTTGGTTTCTCTACACCTGAACATGGACACATAATGTCTTTCTGAGCCTCCTTCACATACACCTGGATCAACTCGTGCAAGTACAACTGTCGCTGTGCACTTGTGCCGGGTGCTGGCAAAGCGACAGTTGGGGTGGTTGGCAGTGCACTGTCCTCGCTGATCATGCCGGTGAAGACTGTCTCAGTCAAGTCGGGTGCCTTGCGCGCAAGCACATTCCCAGGGTGTGCCGGGAAAACCGGAAGTGTATGTATCACTTGACACGAGGCAGAGGTTGTAGAAGGGATTGGTGTGGGCTAACAAGTCTCCAACAGTCAATCAACTCGTGCCGTCTTCTGTTCCGACCAGTTGGGCAGAGTTGATGCGAAAACTCCCTCTCACCACAGACTGCCACTCAGCCAACGACGACACGTGTGAAGGCCTGCTGAATGTCGGTTGCACGCGTAGTGCGTCCTACTATCAAGAAATTTAGATTAGTCATTTTATGGAGACCAATGGAAATACCCCAAGCATATTACAACCGTACAAAATATTATTGTTTTGCCAAGGGCAGTTGTCGCAGTGGAGGAGATGAGATGGGTTTTCAATTAGACAGTTCACCTATAGGGACCCCTCATAACAAATTCCAAACAGTTCAAACATCCGAGGGATGTGAACGTAGATTGGCCCTGGCTTGCATATTTTCTGGGACGGGCCTGGAACGAAATTTATCGGCCAATAGCTTGGAGTCGATACACAATATAAATCTGGCATTGGCATATGTAGATACATAATGGCATAATGCAACTTTTTTTCAAAATGGGGAACAAATACCAGCAAAATAAGGTGGTTTTGGACTATTTATTTCCTAGATCAATACTTTGTTCTTCTCACATGTACAACTGTGGTCAGTTGGTTGTCACGATGAAAGGATGCAGCGCTTTTCATTTCTTCCAGAAACCGGTCTCACTCATGACGCGATGCCCCGAAACATACATGAAACAATTGTCATAACGTGGAGAATATATATATATATCAATATTTGTGTCTTCTTAAAAAATTTAGATTTTATTTTCATAGAAATTAATAATAAAGTCAACGACTAATCTAGAGAGCAAACCGTTACAATCTTATTAAGTGTTCAGTTGAATACTAGCAACTGTTTTCATAACTGCTTCACAGAGAACAATATTTGTGAGCGTGATGAGGATCTAACAATTATAGTAATTCAGCAGAGTAGTTCATTAATCATGTTTGCAAAAAAAAACATGCGTTGTTGTGATTAATCAATGGAACAAACCTTAAAACAGTCGCTTTGACGATGGCGTCTTCCTCCATTAAAACGAACTCGGGCAAAGCCACTGCCCGCTCCATCGCTGCATCCAGGATGATACTTAATTTGTAGAATCACTCAACGTCAGGTATCAGTCTCCGGCTCGTAAAATCGGTCACTAACATCAGGCCCAGTGGCAGGGCCAGCGTCGCCATCGGTGGCTTCGTAGTGAGAGACGGTATCACTGTCACCCAATAAATCACCATGGGACAGACCTTGACCCTCCCGTAGCCGTGGAAATGCACCGTCGTCCTCTTTGGGCGGATTCAGCAAGCATTTAGTGTGTGTGTGTGTGTGTGTGTGTGTGTGTGTGTGTGTGTGTGTGTGTGTTTGGGTGTGTGTGTATGTGTGTGTGTGTGTGTGTTTGTGTGTGTGTGTGTGTGTGTGTGTGTGTGTGTGTGTGTGTGTGTGTGTGTGTGTGTGTGTGTGTGTGTGTGTGTGTGTGTGTGTGTGTGTGTGTGTGTGTGTGTGTGTGTGTTCCGAAACAGGCCAACCTTTTACACTACTAAACTGTGGACTTTCATCCATATACAACTTTTACTCTATGTAATATATTGCGTTCGAATTTGCTTGATTTGTGAATACATAATAATGATTGCATAAATAAGTTTGGCACTGTGGTTTCACTGGGCAGCTAGCTTTTAAAACAACAGGACATCAGTCAGTGACAATTGGGAAAGCATGCAGGAAACCGGCGGGAGTGTAAGCGCATACCAGCATTAATATTGTATAGGACTTCGATGGATGGTGGACATATGTCAGTGACAATTGGGAAGGTAATAAAAGGTTATGATGATTTCGTTGTGGAGTTTTTGGAACTAAGATAAAGCAAAACAAATACAGAAACACCAACAGTTACAAAATGAAGATCCCTTTGTTGCAATTTCACTATGCAGGCTCTGATTTTACATAACAAATATTTCAACTCAGTCTTGTCCAAAGTAAGAGGTAGATTAGTGCTCTGAGCTGATAATGAGCCACATCCCTACTCACTGGGCTTTCTTTCTAGCTTTTAACGTTTATCACCTTTGCAGTACGAAATGCTTGTTTCAAGCTGATTGGTCCACTGCTTTCTACATAGAACAGCTTGGTCAACCACCAGTTGCTAAGCCTTCACACCTTTACGTTGTTACATGTGAATAGTGCAATCTGATGACACAATGTTAGCGTGACATCTTAACAGCCCAGTGTGACCATGATTAAGGGTGTCAAACCACCTGAAGCTGTGGGGGAACGCATTTTAAAGTGCAGCATAATATAACATTATTCATGATTTCGTTGGACTTTCTATGCAAGAATATGATAATGTATATAATTTATATATTTAATAGGCCATATAAACAACAAAAGCATACATAAATCCATAACATAATATATGTTGACAGTTTCTGACATTGTCCCGTCTGAAATACTTGTATGACTGTCATAAACCCAACCTTGCCCAGTTTCGAGAACGTTGTCGGACAATGTCGGGCTCCAATTGTTATTACGATACTGACACTATTTCCTACGATCAACCAATAACATATTCACACGAAAGAGGCTGATGAGCGGTGTCGAGTGAAGGTAGACAAGTAGACTCACCCAATCTGGACATAAAATGTGATGAATTCTAGCAAATAAAACACCTTTGTTATTCAGATGGCACTTTTCTGAGCTAGGTTACATTTTATTGTTGCGACAATAAGGTTTACATATCAGACCTAGATCCGCATCCCGTTGATGTCGATGATGACAGAGCCGACGACGATGGATGTGGTAAACGTATCCTTAATGCAGCAGTGACCGCATTTCGAATCCAGTGGATAATATTGCATTATGTTACAAACTAATGGGATTACAATTGTACAACAATTGTCCAACACCATGGATGTGGCGCTTAAAATTAAGTTAAAAGTATAAACAATTGGTAATAGTTACCGTTCAAAATACTTCGAATAAGGTTTTTTACAACGGCATGTGTCGGCAGGTTGTCTCGTATTTGCTCAATGTGGGATTTTCTAACCATTTAAGAAATGACAAATTAATAGCAAATATATATATATATATATATATATATATATATATATATATATATATATATATATATATATATATGTATATATATATATATATATATATTCCTTCATATCGAGATAATGTTAGTTTGGTATGTATGGATACAATGTCATGTGAAAGTAGAAAAGTTATGGTAAAGTGAGTTTGCTTAAGACAAGCAGGACAGTTGGTTTACATGTTGGTTGGCATGTGGTGGCACTTTGCTTAAGCAAATTATATTTAGCGAATTCTAAGTCACGTACCGAAGCTACGGATGACCAAGAACCAAACGTATTTACAAAGGTCACAGACTATGTTGCACTATATTGAATCGTGAAGCGTGAATGTGGAATAAGAAAATGAACTAACAATAATTAATGCAATGCGATAGGTGTCATCGTATTGCAACGAATATATATGAATGGCATAAGACATGGAACAAAGCTACATATGGCATACCATAATGTTGCACCAAATTACAGGTTCATACTGCTCATAGCGATTAATCTTCTTCGGGTAATAAAATGGTAACGTTTACTGTTGCTATCCAGTCCAGTTCTGATCCACATTAACTTTAATGCATCAATTCGATATACCGCTGTGCAGTGTTCGACAGTGCATAATACCCTCAATAAGACATCGACTCCAACAGTTAAACACTTAATTTCGACTACCGTCGTTTATGTGGTTTTATAATGCAATCTTCCGCATTTGTACATTCTTTAAAATACAGTAATGTCCGTAATAATACAGTTGACATCATCATCATCTAAAATATTACATGTCTTAAATCCATTTATGATGTCTAACATAGCAACACTTTTTATAATCGGTGAATTGTAGTTCATAGCTTTATTAATACATTTTTGAGAACATTTGCTTTAAGATTACCAATAATGGCAAACTATTCGATAACAATGCTATAACATCACCGTGTGTAAGCAGTGCTAACCCCCTCAACTTTCTAAGCGCTTTTCGCCATGCAGTGCAAACAGTGCCGACACTCTTTCTCTGAAGATCCCATAATGGGGCTCCATAATAAGAGCAGCAATATTGTTTAAATAAATTGCATTTTACATTCGTCTTAATATGACCGAAAACTGCAGAATTTGTCAGTGGCATCGGCAACTAAAATATCCTTATTAACAACGGATATATGATGGCCCAGATGTACAGCATATTGGGTACTATACAACTCGGTGTCATTAAAAAACAGTTCTGTTGTCGGGTTTACAATTACGACCTCTAAAATTCAAATATCAACTCTTAGTACCGTTAAAATTTACACAGTATTCGTGTGCATATTTTTCACATCTTACTTGAAGTTTTTGTTTAGTATACATATAAAGCAGCAATCTTAATACCAGCGGTGATACCTTACGTTTTAGAAGTACAATCCTTACAATAATTGACCTTGTTGAATACTTTGCTGGCATCTAACATGAGTGCATACATATTACTGCCATTTGCATTATGATAACTGATTGTCTCCATCATAACATATGTGCAATGAGTACTGGACATATTTTGTTTGAAAACAAATTGCAAATGCGATGTTGCAAGAGCATTTTGTTCCTTAGATAGTATAACAACATCAAACAGTTTGGCAACAATGCTGCCAAGAGTAATAGCTCTAAAACGGTCGAATGTACATATTAATTGTCTCTTATGTTTTGGTATATGGACCATAGTACCCACTACAGAATTGAGACCCTCTTCACCATTCGACTTACCCAGCTTCAGTCGCTGGACACCTTCGATAACCTCTTCAACTGATATATCAAACGCAACATTTTCTTTAATATGCTTGTTTATCTCCGTATTTATAACATTAACTTATCAACTTCATATGACACACACACACACACGCGCGCGCGCGCACACACACACACACACACACACACACACACACACACACACACACACACACACACACACACACACACACACACACACACACACACACACACACACACACACACACACTATGAGGATATGCCATTCATATAACCTCCCAGGTAACACACGGCACTAACTACATGTTGGTAAATAATCGGACCGAGTCAGACACAGTGGTAAGGAAGAAGGGGGTAGTCAATAAAAAGGGTCACTTCAACAAATGAAAGCGGAAATTTACACTCAATTAAGGGATCATCTCAAATAATTATTTAAGGGAACATAAAAATGCTTAACACCTGATCAGCATTTGATCAAATTAAGGGGTCATCAAAAAGTTAGGGGAAATATCAAAACGCAATGTGATATTATATTAGAAACTTAAGTTTAATCGCAAAAATATTAAAATAAGGGAACAGCTGAAACAATTAAGGGGTTTTCTAAAAAAATTAAGTTAAGTTTAATTTCCGTCAACTAAAATGTTCATCTAAGCGATTAATAGGCACCCAAAATATTATAAACTAAAACTAAAATGAAGGGATTTTATCAAAATTAAGGACAATTTAAAAAGGACCCACTAAGGGGTCATTTAATAATAAACTAGCTGTTTATCTCAACAAATTAACGGGTCATCTCATAAAATCAAGTGGTTGTCTCGGATAAAAAGTTACTAAATTAAGGAGTCATCTCATAAAATTAATGAGTCTTCTCAAAATAATTTAACGGATCGTCACAAAATATGTAAAAAAATAACTAAAAAGTTAACTAGCTGATCTGATAAAAGTATAACTAGTCAATACGAATGAACCAGCTGATCGTCTTGATAAATTAAGGAACACTTTCGTAAAATAATGGGGTCTTCCAAGGATCGTTAACAAAATACCACCGAAACTGGTTAAGGAAAAAAAATCAATAAGCTGGTCGTCATTATAACTTAATTGATGATCGCAAAAAATTAATGGGTCACGTAATACAATAAATTAGCATTCTAGAAAAGTAAACGATCATTTCAAAAACTGTAAGGGATCATGTAAAAACTGATGTAGCTGATTATCTGAAAAATATGGTATCATCTAATACAAAATATGGGGGCTTCTCGAAAAAGCTATGGGATCACAAAACATGCAAGCGGTCATTGATAATAAATTAGCTGATCGTCTCAATAGACTAAGTGATAATCTTAATAATAACCTCAAACTATAGATGTGTATATTAAAAAGAACTGACTGATCGTGTCAACACATTAGGGATCATCTCAAAACATCTTCACATAAAAGGGGTCTTCTCAGAAAAGTGAAGGAGTTATTTCACATTAAATGTAAATGTTCATTAAAAAATAACAAACTGATCGTCTCAATAAATTAAAAAATCGTCTTAAAACATTAAAGGGGCATCTCATAAAAAGGGGTCTACTCAAAAGAGGTTAATGTTTATTTAAAAAAATAGAGGTGTTGATTAAAAAGAATTTGCTGATTGTCTCAAAACATTAAGGGATCATATCAAAACATTAAGTGGTCATCTCATGGAATAAAGGGGTTTTCTCAAAACAGTTAAAGGGTAATTTAAAAACCTAAATATTCATAAAAAACAAGCGCCGTATGCGGAAGTGTGGAATTAAGTTAATTATAGGAAACGACTGCTTGGGAATATCCCATTATTTTATGAAATTATCCTTTAATTTATTATTATTATTTTATCCATTAACCTTTTTGAGAAGGCACCTTTAATTTAATGTTGGTGATGATGTCTTAATTTTTTAAACGAACAAGTTAGCAAGATCCATTAACTTTTTTTCAGAAGCCCATTAATTTGATAAGATGAACCCTTAATTTATTAAACTTTTTTGGAGACGACCATTTGATTTTATTAGATGACCCCGTACTGTTTTGAGATGAACAGCTAGTTCATTATTAAATGCTCCTTTATAAATTATTCTTTAACTTTTTTATAAAATCCCTTAATTTAATACTATTTTTAAATATTTTAGGTGCCCTTTAATCGTTTAGATGAACATGTTAGTTGACTGGAATTACCCAACATTTCTTAGATAAACTCTTAGTGGTTTCAGCTGATCCTTTATTTGATTGTTTTTGCGATTAAACTTAAGTTTCTAATATAATATAACATTGCATTTTGAGATTTCCCCTAAGTTGTTTGATATAACCCCTTCATTTAGTCAAACGATGCTAAGGTATTTAGATGATCCCTTAATATTTTAATTTGTTTAGGTGAATTTTTAACGACCCGCACCCCTTCTTCCTTCCCACTTTGTCTGACTCGGTTCTATTGTTTGCCGACATGTAGTTACTGTCGTGCGTTACCTGGGAATTTATATGAACGGCATTCCATATGTCCTCCCAGAAAACACGCGGCTCACTCGTTTTGAGAGTTCTATGTTAATCATACGTTTGTGAACGTCGAATGGGTGTCAGCATGACTAGTCGTTATCAGGGTGAACATTGTTTTCATCTTCTTCCTCATCATCATCATGACCATTTATCTTCGTCATCATCACCGTCGTTATCATCATGATTATTATCATAACCATTATAATAATCATCATCGTCATAACCACCGTAATCAGTATTATCATCATCACTAAGATGACCCCTTAGTTGTCATCATCTTCATAATCGTTTACCACCTTCACCAACACCTTGAGATGACCAGCTAGTTCATTATTAAATGCTCCTTTATAAATTAATCTTTAATTTTTCTATAAAATCCCTTAATTTAAGTTTTTAATTTCACCAACACCTTCTACATCATCAGTATTAATATCATCATCGTCATCAGATTATCATCATCATTTGTATTACAATTCTGGTCAATTTATTACATTACCGGTCGACTATTACATCAATCTCACTGTCAGCGTATTCGTCTTCATCATCGTCATCATCATCATCATAAACATCATCATAACTAAGACCGCTTAATTGCCTTCATCTTCTTCCTCATCATCATCATGACCATTTATGTCCCTCATCATCACCGTCGTTATCATCATGAATATTATCATCACCATTATAATCATCATCATCGTCAAAATCATCAAAATCGTTTATCACCCTCATCATCACCTTCTACATCATCAGTATTAATACCATCATCGTCATCAGATTATCATCATCATTCGTATTACATTACCGGTCGATTTATCACTTTACCAGTCGAATATTACATCACCCTCACTGTCAGCGTATTCGTCATCATCATCATCATCATCAAAACTAATACCGCTTAATTGTCTTCATCTTCTTCCTCATCATCATGATGACCATTTGTCACCCTCATCATCACCGTCGTTATCATCATGATTATTATCATCATCACCATTAGCATCATCATCATCATCGTCATAATCATCACCAGTATTAGCACCATCATCATCATCAGATAATCATACTAATTTATATTACATTACTCGTCGATTTATTACATTACCGGTCGATTTATTACATTACCAGTCGACTATTACATTACCGCTCGATGTATTACATTACCGGGCGATTATTACGTTTCTGGTTGTAACGGACGCGCAAAGAGTCATTATCAGAACGGGGGACAACCGAAGTTTTATGGTGGAAATACAATTTTGAATAAATATGCATTGCGTTTTTTCGGAAGGTCGTTATCATTTCAGATGTTTTTCAAAGTGATGGGAAATTCATTCGAGACCCTAGGCGCAGCGAAAGAGAAAGCACGTTTGTTTAAGTTTTATTTTAGGCATAATAAGAGTGGGCAGGTTAAAATGAATTTGATAAGTCAGAGGAAGCCAGTGTAACTGTCTAAGTGTTGATAATGATGATGAAAACCGAGGTGCCTTGAGTATCACACGTACCAGACAATGTTGTACGTTTTGGAATGAATAATAATAATTAACTCCAGTAAGTGCAGTTGATTCTTTCTCTTTGTAGAACATCTTCTTTATTTGTAACAGTTGTGTCCAATAATGTTTTGTATTTTCTTGAGTAACAATAACGATGATGTTATTTATAATCTATCATCAGATGATCATGCTTCAAATCATGTAAATGTGGATCCGTCGCAAATAACTTCTCCTCTAGCTGCTTTCACATCTGCTACTGTTGATGAAGTGAGGAAATAATATTCCCTCCATCAATACTATTGAAAGTATGCCTTGATTCTTTGATTAACCCAATAAAAACTAAGCCCACTTCTTAAGATGATATATCTGCGTAAAGATTACTTAAACAGTTACATACCTATTTGTAACTTTGGCTTTATATATAAAATATTTGAAGGAGTTGTTGCAATCCGCCCATGGTCTCACATCGGGTTAAATTGTTTATTTAATGTATCACAATCATCATACAAATATTCAAAACAATTTAGGCAGCATATTTCTCAAATGTGTATGTTGCTGTTTTGATGACATTCGTGAGCTTCGTCGTATCCGCCGATATTTGCCTCTTACACATATCCGTTAGTAAAACACACAACACTATTGGGCTTTGGTCGTGGCAAGCATGTTTCAACACACTTAGAGATACATTCTCCAAAAACATATATACTTGTATAAATTTTGATATTCGTGTTTGCTGCGTCCATCTTTGATTCCAAGATGGCTACCATATCCACCCACCATATTTTTCATATCTAACAATTGTTAAGCTACACGTGCGGTTGATATGAGTGACGTTAGCCACATTTTGGTGGTACTAATTTTGTTTTGCATTACTATTTTGAAAAGTGGATGAATTGATGATCATCTGTCAACTAAATCGTCTTAGAACTGCACGTCTGTATCTGCTTTATAATTGCACGTATGCATTTTAAAATGTTTTAAACTGCCGAAGAAAAACGGCTTTCACTATAGCTTCTTTGTATGAGTTGGCCAAAGCGTCATGCATTGCTAATGGCAACACAATCGTAACTGTCGCTCAATATCGTAAACACGAATACTCTACCAGTGGGAGAAATGTCCGGTGGCGAAAAGGCCGAGGCCTTCTGCATCCTGCATTCCAAATAAGAGCCGACGTCCAGTTTTCACCGTAAGCACGTAGAGTGTGTGTGTTGGCGCAACGTGAAACACAATATCTAACTCATGTCAGTAACTCAACCGACATTCTCGTAACACAAAAACAGACAGGGAAGACAATTAAGTTCAATCGAATGGGCGAATATATGTTAATGATGATTTTGAAATCGCCTGACAACGTCAGAGACAGATGAAATAGTTGAATAGAAATACGTCGTGAATTAAGCGAAGGACAGTTAGAAACGAGGACCTTTGGGCGCCGTTTTCCAAATTAGGGAGATTAAATTAAATACACACCCGTATAGAAAGGAATAAGCCAATATCATATTACTGTCGCCCACAACTTTAAACTAGTTCATTTTAAAATTGGTTTTATGAGCTGAAATCGTTTGTTAGTTGGACACCAGGGAAAATAGAGGAGACCAACATCCATATATCTTTCGTGACACCAACAGGCACCATTTTGTCAACGTGGTAAACAAAACGCATCTTCGTTTTATTCACAACTTTTATTTTACAACTTATGAAATGCTAACAACTACTAGTGAATATTTTATTTATCTGCATAACATCTGGAGCGAATTGTTTTGAATAACACAAGACTGCTCGCCCATTAAAGCTTAAGTTACGATAGTGACGCATTTTACATGATCTACGAAACGCAGTACCTGTCCAAAATTGGTTTCTCGTTGAGGTGTTGTCGACATTTCCAGAAAGTAGTTCCCGTGAAATTAGATGCTTTAATTATGCCTGATATGTGTGAATTGAGTTTATTGACATTAAATGACGTCGATCGGTGGTGCCTCGAACTATAACGTGTCTTCATCCGCATGTCATTAAACCAGTTACTTCAACTTAAACTTTAATGTCCACGAAGCTTCAAGTTTTATGCAGCAACAAAGCGATCATTACTAAATAAGTACTGGCGGGTTTGGCCATATCGTATCGAATGGACGAATTAATTTTAATGCCCATTCGTTTGGAAAAGCTAGTGTGCTCTTTGCTTGTAATTATTATCCTTACTAACACAAAAGTACATATTAATCTCGAATCTAGTGAACAACCTGAATCAATGCATGTCATACAAAGTTCTACCCGATTATCTTCAGTTTCTAAAAACGCAGCTTTCACGGAAGTTTGTGATAAAGTTAATGGCAATCTCACAGCACAATCAGTTTACATTCTAAGCATTAAACAGAAACGCTGAATCCGCTTTGTTCGATCGAATTATGCTTTCCACTTCTGGGAAAAGAAAGGGTCCCACGCCCGTTTGATTTATACTAGTGACGCATTTTACATGATCTACGAAGCGAAGTACCTGTCCATGTTAGTTTTTCGTTGAGGTGTTGTCGACATTTCCAGAAAGTAGTTCCCGTGAAATTAGATGTTTTAATGATGCCTGATATATGTGTGAATTGGGTTTATTGACATTAAATGACGTCGATCGGTGGTGCCCCGAGCTATCACGTGTCTTCTTCCACATGTCATTAAACCAGTTACTTCAACTTAAACTTTAATGTCCACGAAACTTCAAGTTTTATGCAGCAACAAAGCGATAATTACTAAATAAGTACTGGCGGGTTTGGCCATATCGTATCGAATTGGCGAATTAATTTTAACACCCATTCGGTTGGAAAAGCTAGTGTGCTCTTTCCTTGTAATATTATCCTTACTAACACAAAAGTACATATTAATCTCGAATCTAATGAACAACCTGAATCAATGCATGTCATACAAAGTTCTACCCGATTATCTTCAGTTTCTAACAATGCAGCTTTCACGGAAGTTTGTGATAAAGTTAATGTCAATCTGACAGCACAGTCAGTTTACATTCTAAGCATTAAACCGAAACGCTGAATCCGCTTTGTTCGATCGAATTATGCTTTCCACTTCTGGGAAAAGAAAGGGTCCCACGCCCGTTTGATTTATACTGATGAACCGACTCCATAATGACGTCCACAACGTTAATCATAGTGACTGGCTTTTTACAGATGGGTCAATAATTCCCAACGCGTTTGGCTTTGAAGGCACTGCCCGGCGTACAGCTTTCCCAGGAAAGAACTTGTGGCGCTCTTAGTAATGACATGAAGCGTGTTCCAATAGTCGTACACTAGATTTACTTATTAATTTTGTGTACTTACTTATTTATGTCGTACTATCAGAACATTTTCTCACTTAATGCACGACCAACAAATACAAGGACCATCGTAGCATACTGCCTCTCTCTCTCTCTCTCTCTCTCTTTTTCTCTCTCTCTCTCTCTGTATCTCTCTCTTTCTCTCTCAAATGGGCGAATACGTGTTAATGGTGAAACATAAATCAGCTGACGACGTGAAATGGTGTAGTGACTTTACTTCCAGTTGTCGATCACTAGTTGGTAATGTTTTATAACCAAGATATACTGTATGCGATATATGCTGGTCATAATCCACACATTCTTGTGAGTGTGGTTTTAAATTCATATTTCACGTAATTTTTAAATTTGGGCTCTTTATGTATTCTTTCCTCATCAAACTTTCTAAGGGCTAGACATTGCTGGTAAGTGAATAACCCTATATTTCAATTTCAGAAATGACTCCCTACCTCTGGCGGAAACGAGTAGTTTGGTGACGGATTTGTTTCATACATCGAATTGACTCATTAATGTGGAACTACATAAATATACTCAGCTATTGATATTGTACATGCACATATATGTACCTATGCATGTGTTTGTGTATTATGTGTGTTTGTGGTGTTTCCAACTACTGTCGTTTTCAAGTCATTTCCAAGACAATAACAGAAACCGCAAACATTCCGAATCACAATATTCGGGTAGCTATTTGACATAAGTTAAATGTGCAATGTCAGATCAAAACATATTTAATAAGCTTAACCTTGTATTATGGAGAAATACTATATATGTTCTCGTTCAATTGTGTCGTCTCATCAGAATATATATATATATATATATATATATATATATATATATATATATATATATATATATATATATATATATATATATATATATATATATATATATATATATATATATATATATATATATATATATATATATATATATATATATATATATATATATATATATATATATATGTTGGATGTTGCCTTAACTGAGTCGGTTAGATCGTTTACACGTAGCAGTAATGGTCTTAGAGTAATGTCTTGTGGAAACTCACTTCTGACATTCTTCCATTGGTGGATCGTTTATATTTCGATTTAACAAGATGTAACAAGATTACCATCCCAAACAACAAGTTCCAGAAGGCAAGTGGACCAGGAAGCCATTGGCTTATCGAGAGTCCAACAATTTTATCATCTATATGTAGCCCTCCCTTATCGAATATCTGTCAATTCTAGTTTTAAACGTATTCTCACTACTAGCAACAACACAATATTTTGGCAGTTTGTTCCATTCATTTATCACCATCTGTGAGAAAGAGTACTTTCTTATGTCCAACCTACACTGCTCCTTAACTAATGCTGCTTTATGTCCTCTGGTTCTACAGCCTTCTTTAAGTTTGAAGAACATATTCCTATCAACATCCTCATAACCGTTCACTATTTTAAACACTTATATTTGGTCTTTTCTTAGTCTCCTGCTCTCTAGTGTTGTCAATCCACATTGTGATGAATATGATGTCATTGGAAATACCGGATATCCAGCGGGAGAGAGAGGGAATTTTGTTCTTCACAAAGATACCCGGATCATGGCGTTGTCTCATTCAGAGCGCGAAAGCGATCTGTCTAGAATAGGTCTATATTATTACTTTTGTTTCAGTTTAATCCCCCTTTTCATGTGACTAGCGTTTACAAATTGCAGATTTATAGTATGTTAATGATATTTTCCATGCATAGGCCAATATGCAAAACAAAGGTATTATATTTAGTGCTAGAAAATTCGTAAACATGGCAATTGAATTTTGTTACCTGTGTCTTTATATGGGGCCGTAGCCGCTAATCTCTATATGCGACTTCCGACTGATTTTACTGTCATGGGTCATATATAACGACAATATATAACAACAATAATTATGGTCCTACAATAGAGCATTGTTGAACCCCTCTTCTGACATTTTCCGTGATAAATGATAATTTCGTAAGATCACAATTTAATGTCAATCTGACATTAAATCTATATATATATATATATATATATATATATATATATATATATATATATATATATATATATATATATAATATATATATATATATATATATATATATATATATATATATATATATATATATATATATATATATATATATATATATATATATATATATATATATATATATATATATATATATATGTATATATTAATGTTTGATGTTCAGTCGTGAAAACATGTTAATAATTTAATAATTGTGCAATTCATGACAGTATTGTTTTGAGAATCATATTGGTCACGGCTTATGGTATTGTTGTGTTAGGTAGTTTAGGCACTGCAGAGTGACACTGGTCTGTAATTTGTTTCGTGAACCTTATTTTGGATTGGTGTCAAATTTGCATCCATCAAATCCTGTGTTTTTTTTCTTGTTAGGTTGCTCAGTGTACATTGTAAAATTGGTATTTAAAATTAGTAGATAATATTGTATTTGAGGTTCATCTGTAAGTAATTAGTTTATTGATACTGTTATTGCAATAATTGACTTATCATTATATTACGCGGATAGGTGTTTCCATGTGTTCACCACGAGTGGGTCTTTGCTTAGGTTAGAAGCTTAAATATGTGTCATGTTTCACTTACATTTCTAATGTGTTACATACCCTCCACAAAACTTGTTTGTGAGTAAGTTTTGTTACTGTCTCTTCTGACAGGTGTATTTTCTTCCTTGACCGTTTCCCTCGTTATTTGTGGGAAAAATTCCTGAATAGTTCCTCCGATATCTTTTAGAACGGTCCAACATCATGTTGTTGTATTTTTCTTCAGTAAATTGCTCCAATTTATATTTCCTATCTGCAAAACAGAAGTTGTGCAGCGACGTCCTGAACAGGATACGTCATTTGACGACACAAGTTGAAAAATACTTTAATATTAACTATCAGCGTCGTCGTCTCTTGGCATCGTTCTACTATGTATTCGGCAGCACATTTCAATTTGATTGATAAGTGTTGCCATAACGCGATGTCTCCGACAAGGTTTATGTAAACATTTTATCGAAATTTAATGGCAAGTCGAGATCGGGTAACAATTAGCACAAACATAAACTGCGTAATACGAATTCGACTACGGAATAACTATTCAGAAAAGGTCTCAACGTACACACTAGAGACGTATTTATAACATAATTATCTTATACTGTTACAGCATTGGATACCCACTCTCTGTGCGAATATATGCGTGTTTAGTTGGTGTTTAGTAAGTGTACAGAACATCTACATCGGTATCACGATAAGAGAAATATTGCTACACATATATCGTGCATGTGTGAGTTAATATTTCATCCAACAACGTCCATCGTATGTTTCGAATTAATTAGTGAATGAGATAAGTGAACCGTTGCTCGACCTCGCCTGGCTGTAACGTTTCGATAAAATGCTTACATCAAAAGTAATTGACATATTTCGGCAACAAGAACGTGTTTGAATGATAATGGCAAGCGAATACATCCTATTACAAAATCGCAGCACTATCATCAGCAGCAGCATCGGCGGCAGCGGCAGAAGCAGCAGTAGAGGGCGTAGCCGT
This sequence comes from Lamellibrachia satsuma, assembly GCA_033239005.1. NCBI lineage: Eukaryota > Metazoa > Annelida > Polychaeta > Sabellida > Siboglinidae > Lamellibrachia > Lamellibrachia satsuma. The sequence continues at coordinate 1,304,282 of BSQZ01000074.1, read as the reverse complement.
AACATATGTAGTTCTAGCTGTAGCAGTAGCAGTAGTGGCAGCAGTAGATGTAGCGGTAGCAGCAGCAACATCAGTATAAGTATCAGTAGCATTAGCAGTAGCAGTAGCAGCAACAACAATAAAAGTAGCAGCGGCAATGGCAGGTATATTTTGTCATAATTTGGTGCTTCCAACATCTTTTGTGAGAACATTTTCTTGAAATGTAATGGATAGTCGAGGTCGTGGAACAGCATAGACGATTAAATGCAAGGCTAGTTCGATTTCGACTACGGAGTAACCTTTCAGAAAACTTCGTTGTATTCTTTCTAGCTTGTCTATGTCCTTTTCTACGATACGGCCTCCATGCTTTCATACAATATTCCAAATGTTGTCTAACTGCTTTGTTCAGGGGTACAATTAGCTGTTTCTCCTTATACGTGGTAGGCCTCCTAATTAGCTGTAGCATTTTATTTCCTTTCGAAACAGCAAACCCACATTGCTCTGAAGCTTTCATGTCAGAACTATAAGTTACTCCTAATAATTTTTTTATTGTGAGGATCTACCTAGTAAAATACTCCCATTTTATTTTATTCGTCCATGTTTCCATGTCGAATGTGTATGCAATTACACTTCCCAAAATTTAATAACATTTGCAATTTTTTCTAACCATTTAGGTATTTTATATAGAAATAGATCGTCCTGTAATCGTTGTTTATCTGTGTCTCATTGGTAACCTGTATTTTGCTAGATATGCCATCTTTCAAATTATATATAAAT
>BSQZ01000074.1:1271026-1298526 GCA_033239005.1 Lamellibrachia satsuma | reverse complement strand
GATACCTTAGTTATGAAGAACGCCTGAAAGAATGTGGTTTAACAACTCTAGAGACAAGGAGGTTAAGAGGAGATCAGATTGAAGTTTTTAAGATATTGAATGGTATGAAAATATTGATAGAAATATGTTTTTCTCACTCAAGAAGGATAGCAGAACTAGAGGACATGAGGTAAAATTAGTAAAGGATCAATGTAGATTGGACATCAGGAAGCACTCGTTCTCACAGAGGACAATAAATGAATGGAACAAATTGTCTACAGATTGTGTAACTGCTAGCAGCGTGAATATGTTTAAAAACAAGGTTGACACATATCTCAGGAGGGCGGGCTATAAGTAGATGAACATTGTTGGACTCTCGATAAGCCAATGGCTTCCTTGTCCACTTGCCATCTGGGCCTTTGGCTTCTTGTTAAATCTTGTAATGACTCCTTACTATGTAGAAATCACATGGTTACACTGATGTTCCCCAAAACATATTGTATCACATTGTATATAGACGTTGTGTAAGGCAATAACACAACAACGGTTATGTCATTCGGTGTGAACAAAGTGTAATATATTGGTTTCTCTCAGTATCAAAACGGCGGCGAGCATTTAAAGCGAACACTAAAACGAAGTGGGAGCCTGGATAAACGCATTGCCACAAACACTACCAAGTCAAGCTATTACCAATACTGGAGTCTTGGTACTGTAATTGTATTTGATCCCGAAATCGGATAGTCAGGTAGTTGGCGTCCACGTATGCTTCATTATTTGCTGAGTATGTCATGAATAGTCAAGCGGATTGACGACATTACGACAACTTTACCGCTGTACAACGTAGAATGGTTGTGAAGGAAGCACCATACAAAGTTGTTTTGAATTGTTCGCAGGTCCAATCCGCAACAGCCACTGCCCCCTGGTGATTGGCTCGTTCATCAAAGAGGCCATGAACAGCTTCTTCGAGGGCTACATGGACGAAGTGAGTACCACGCAAATATATTTGTAACATGCGCTCTGGTTAAATCTGCTAAAGAACGTAATATATATATATATATATTAAGTGATGATAACATTATTCAATATAATTACATTGTTGCATAAAATGATGTTTACGTTGGGTACAACTCTTGTATTTTTAATTACACCATTAAAATAATAAACGACATTAACAGTAATATAATAATATATATATATATATATATCATTGGTAACATAATTCATTTTACGACTCCTGCTACAATTTGCTTATTGCGGATGGACGATTGCGTTGCTCGCTTAGTGGTAATACGTTGCCGATTATAAGTTACTATTTGTCTTCATTTCAGATCTGTTTCTACAAATGGCCATTGTAATTGGACAGATCTCGCCATGAGGGGTGAACGTCTAACGATAGTTCGAAATATTGTTAGAACATGTTTTCCACCACTTGCTGTTGCCCTACAATAAAAATCAAAATGAATGGTTTTGTTTTTTTCTTGACGATGATACATTTGTTTGAGCATACGTATGTGTGCATGTGAATATATATTGTGTGTGCACGTATATATGTATATATGTATATATGTATATATGTATATATATATATATATATATATATATATATATATATATATATATATATATATATATATGTATATATATATATATATATATATATATATACCATTGTGCTATCTCACTCAAATTATTCTGCTTATGTCTTAGTAGTCATTCATATCAGCATGAGTGAGCCTAAGACGGGCGTCCCCATATTTGAATCAAGTACACCTAGTTTATTTGAATACAATAGTTAAACATATAATTCGTACATGATACAGTTGGACGCAGCAAACAAAGCATCAGCCGCACCTGCTTGCGTTTCCTCATGCGAGAAGTATCATAATAAACTTCCATATACACTTGTATATTGGATTAGTCGAATTATTCAACAATTGCCGACGCTCGTATAACATACGTCCACGTTTGCCCGCTGTTCTAAGCAAAACGCAACGGTTGTTTGTAATGCAATTTACGTTATTTGGCTTACATTCTGAAAGGGTATTATCAAGAACACTAGGTGAAGTGAGACTTGATGTGTTGTGGATTTAGTATGTAATATCTAGAATGCCACACTAGATATAGCCGGGACAAACAAAATGTTCCGTTTTTCCAACCAGTTGGCTAAAAATGCTGGCTAGGAACTTTGCCGTCTTGTATGTCATGCTACCTATACTTGATACTATATGTCTTAATGGTACATTGTTCTTGTGGACCTTAGGCAATCCGTAGAATTTTGGGACTGCTTCTGATGTAGGCTAGATCCTATAGTATAGGGTATCTGAGACCATCTTGGAGTCCTACTCCAGCTTGTGTCACATGACATTAGTCATGTGACACATCCGTAACTTCAGTCTGCTGAAGAAGACTGCGAGATGCAGTTCAAATATACAGAATCAACACTAAGTTTCTTGAAAAGTAATTATGCTTAATACATATATATATATATATATTATTCATATGTATTTTCAGAAGGCTTTTGTGCTACATAATATACTAAAAGTAAATTAAAACGTTTTAACATTACGAACGAAATAATTAACTGGATAGAGGCATTCATCACAAACAGTCGATAAAATGTAGCAGTAAATGGAGAAGAATCAAACTGGCATAAAGTAACATCAAGGATACCGCAGGGATCCTTATTGTTTGTTTTTACATAAACGACCTGCCATATTTAATTAAATCCAATACGTTTATATTTGCTGATGAGATTAAGATATTTAGAGCCATAACAAATAAAAATTACCAGGATATACTGCTACAAGATCTAAATATCCTGAAACAATGGAGCGACAAATGGTTATTAAAATTCCAACCAGACAAATGTAAATACGTCGAAATAAAAAATTATAATATAGGTGAATATGAATATTTCATGACAAACAATAATATTAAACATTCACTAGCCACCACATATTAGCAAACTGACTTAGGTGTGATTATCGATTCAAAATTGTAATTTGCTGTTCACATAAACCAAGGGGTAGATAAAGCAACCAAAATTACCAAAATAATCCGAAAAACCTTCCAGTTACTAGACACACACACCTGCCTGCTCCCATATAAGACAACGGTTAGATCTCACCTAGATTATGCAATAGCAGTATGGTATCCATATAAGATGAAACATAAAATAGCAATAGAAAACTTCCAGAGAAGAGTCACAAAAGAACTACCTGGTTTGAGGGACTTATCATATATAGAAATACAAAAATTACAGAAGCTACCCACATTAGCATACAGAAGGCTAAGAGGAGACATGATAGAAGTCTATAAAATAGTGCATGAAATGTATGATAATGAATCTGCACCAAACCTCCTGAAATTGGAGGATGTGTCACTAAGATTAGGAAATAGAGGACACTCTCTTAAATTATTTATCCAAAGAGCGAAAATTAATCTAAAAAACATTCGTTCCCTCTTTGATTGGCTGAACCATGGAATAGTCTCCCAAACTCTGTAATACAAGCTAGATAAAAAAACTCATTTAAAAAACATATAGACAAATTTTTGTCTACCCAGGCAATAATATGCGACTATGAATTTCCTTTAACAGTAAATACTGGAAACTGAATTTACCTGGTAGTGTAATCTTCACAACTGACGCGGTTATACAACTGGACATTTGATGAATTAAGACAAGAACACAAACGAACAAGTGGACACATCGCCATGGGCGTCGCATCGCCGGTGACAGAACACTGTCACTGAGTCTGAGTGGCAGAGTCAGTGACAGTGTTATTGTTATAACAACTATTTGTTTTATCACCTACCTCATTATGTTGTGTTATTACAGTGTGTACTAAGATGTCATATTTGTATGCAAACAGTCATTATCAACTAGGAAAATTGTCCATTACTAAGTCTATTTCACACGCATCACACAGGTAACGAAAATGTGTCATACAATTTATATATATAAAAAACAATCTAGTCAACAACATTTAGAACAATGATGAAACGTGTCTGAATGTCGCACACACGACACGTAACGCTGCCTGTTATATTTTGAAAAGTAATTTACCGATGTTGAAACTATTGTGTGTGTGTGTGTGTGTGTGTGTGTGTGTGTGTGTGTGTGTGTGTGTGTGTGTGTGTGTGTGTGTGTGTGTGTGTGTGTGTGTGTGTGTGTGTGTGTGTGTGTGTGTGTGTGTGTGTGTGTGTGTGTGTGTGTGTGTGTGTGTGTGTGTGACAGAGACAGAGAGAAGATGCAGAGAGACAGAGACAAACAGAAATACATAGAGAGAGACCGTCAGTGCAACGAACGCGAAGTAGCCATGTTTGGGGACTAGTTAACTGGTAAAGTCGGGAGTATATAAGATTCCTCTTCGTATATTTAAACGTGCCTTTTTGACCACCGGATATTCTTCCCACTGATAACCAATTCGTGTAGACTCCATTGGACATTACATACAATTGTGTTGGCATTTGGAACAAAAGACGTCATGCTTTGTCCAACTACCCTTTTTAGTAGCTCAATCTTATCGTAAGCGATCTGAATATTCGCATGGCAATATATATATATATATATATTGAACAATAGTTTAATGAAATATTACCGAGTACTATACAGTTTCCTACTGAATGGACGATAAAGTTAATTCGCCCTTTTAATATGATGTGGCCAAATCCGCCAGTACTTATCCAGATTGCGGTTTTACGACATACAACCTGAAGCTTCGGTGAAATCATTGTTTAATTTGTTTGAAGCATTCGGATTAATGACTTATGGGCATAGACACGTCAATATTCGGGACTCCAACGTTCGACTTCATTTGATGTCAATAAACCCAATTTACACATATCATCAAGGCATCGCATTTCAATCATTAAAGGGAGAAAAGTCGCATCACGTTTGTTATTGAAGACAACTCGCCCCAGATGTTATGTAGATAAAAATGTCAAATGTGTATCGTTATATTACTTAAGTTACTAATATATTTGTTCACTATAATCATTGTTACCACTAATTCTTCCATTCATTTCGTGGCTTTTTAGGTAATCGCGATAATTGTTCGTTGATGGTATACTAATTGTGTAATGTGTGAACAGTTTTAGTGTCATGCGCAGTCTGATTACTTAAAGACTACGTAAGTTTGTCATGTTCTTCAAAATAACTTATTTTGATCGTTTGATTGGGTAATTAGGAAAGTCAGTGTCCTCGAGATGACATGTATTTATTTGTGCTGGTAGTAAGCGTGTTTTAGTAAAGTACCAAAGGTTACAGCAAGATGATATCATATCCTTAACTTAAGATGTTTCTGATCGCATGAGTCTTGGATCCTAATTTATTAGATATTCGTCATTCTGTACAGATAGCTTGAGAGTTCCGGTTCCAATTTCTAAAGATGCTTCAAAGTTGTGTACGATTGCCTGATTTTACCAGAATTTGTCTAGGCGGTTTGTAAATGAATTTATGGATTTGCCAGTACAATCGTTTCGGGGAGGGAGTACAAAGGTTCCATCACTCTGAGTGGGAAAGCATTTTCTATATTTTTTTATTTTTTTTTGTTCTTTGAGTGAAAAAAAATAGTATGTGGCTGATGTTCCCTGTCCTGAAAGATTGTTCATCCCATTTTAAAACTTTAGGTGATGATTCGTTGTCATATATAATATGGATAATTATAAAAACGTCAATCATATCACCTCGTAAGCATCTATAAGCTATTGAGGGTAGTTTCAGTTTGTTTGTTCTTTCTGCGTAGGTTAGGGTACTCATCCCTGGTAATTCTTTGGTAGCTATTCTTTGGACATTTTCTATTGCAACAATGTTTTTATGTTAGGGTACAATACTGACATATCTAGTGGCATACTCATATATTAATATATATCATACATCAATAGGACCTTTATTTGTGGATTGAAAAGGCAAATCATCGATGGGATCGCGAAGCAGTGCCTTTGCCACTTTCCGTATTTTGGTTCGGTCAGCCAAGATTAATTGAATAGTTTTATTTATTACAACTTACGATTTATTACAACTAAATGACAACGAGTCAACATGTCGTAGTTAATACAAGTTAGGTTAAATTCGTCGCGAAATGAATTTTAAATGAGACACTCGAAAAATGGAAATGAGGAGACATGTGAATTTCCGTCATGTCTGGATCACTTCGACAGTAGTTTAACACGTGTTATTGTTCTATTGTCTGGAATACCCGGAATTGAATAGGTATGTCTAGAAGAATAACACATGTTAATATATAATCCATATGACTATTTATGAAAAACATAATACTCCAATTGCATTTTTCAATGGAAATGTGTATCCGTTTATTTATTTTGATAATATACATACCGATTTATTTACACAACATGATAACGACATAAATAACGCTAATGTGGTATATCTTTATTTTTAGTGGTTTAAGTGTGAAACAATGCAATTATACCAATAAAGCAACATTTTAAATATAGAAACGTGGGAAGATAATAGTTAATTATATTAATCAACAATAAATGTAACATTCTAACAAACGAAGTCATCAAATTAAACACATTTTATGAGAAAATGCATACGATATTATAACAAATTCGTTTCTGAATATGTTGTGTTATTCGGGTTATTGAGTCTGCCGAAGTAGTGATACCGAGAACACAGCCTGAACACATCCTTATTTATTGCTCTTTTCACTGCTTCGTCTGATACAGCAAAGCCGAGCACATCTCGTAAAACCCGCCATTGGAGACTAAAGCAAGTTACCAAATCATCGACAACCCACTCGATGAGCTAGGTACACGACATCGCGACGCAAAATCACGCCACTGTAATGACTGTCGGTCTTTCTAACACTCAGATCCTATCAAACGTGTTCGATTGCAAACTGTTTCAATTGCGTTTAATGATGTTTACATTACCACTTCCGTCCCATTGCCACACGAACATTACCACTTCCGCCCCATTGCCACACGAACATTCAGATCGCGTATAATAAGATTGAGCTGTTTAGATCAGAACCCTTAAATGTGTGTTATATATAATTCCAACACAAATTACATAATTGCAAAGTAAAGAATAATCAAATATTCTACCTTGAGATGCATAATACGGAATTTATGGTCATAGTCATATACATATGTCCAAACACAGTTGTAGATGAGGAACGGGTGTCAAACGATAAGTTGTATGCGTGTAGATGCGATGTTCTGCGACGGCCTCAACACCAACATTCCGTTGATTCTCGATGATGGTCTGACTGTCTTGAATCCAGTCGCACAATGCGGTAAATTAAGATGTACACAACACTTTCTCTTCTACATAATGTTTTATAAAACACTCTATGTATGGTTGTAACTATATGAATGCTTCACTCTGAAACAGAGCTTAAATGAATGACAAAAATGTATAGGCAATGTGAACATAATTAATTATGATATGTGACATTACAAACTATATATGTTGCGGTGGGGACACGAATAATATAATCGTTGCACTCTCCAAAGCCTAAATGATTTCTTAACGACTTATTATAATATAATATAATACAATATAATATAATATAAGATAATATAATATAATGTGATATAAAATTAATATAACATAATATAACATATTATAACATAATACAATATAATATAACATCATATAGCATAATATAATATAATATAATATCATAATATATATATATATATATATATATTTCCTTTTAGCTTTGTTTCCTTCTAGCATACTTTTATATTTGCTACAACCTGACCAAGAGCACTCCCGGCTTCACGCTTGACGCCCACGACTGTAACAGTTTCTACATGTGTGAACCAAACGGCGAGGGCGGCTGGAACACGTTCCACATGACTTACCCCAACTGCACATTCTGAGACCAAGAAATACTAACCTGTGTCCACATCTGGGATCATTCACCCGAATGCGTGCAAACAGCGGTGACTGATAATGTGACCGTCGTCACACCTGGTATATGGTTTTCTCTTTTTGATGAACATATCTTCGTTACAAACATACAATTAAAAAATATGTGGATATACTTAAATTATATATATATATATATATATATATATATATATATATATATATATATATATATATATATATATATATATATATATATATATATATATATATATATATATAGTATACATATAATGTGAATAATAATAACAATAATAATAATATTATTATTGATATAAATGATTATTATATTATTATTTATTTATGATTGCTTTTGCTATAACTTTTCCTACTATTGTTATTTATATAATTATCATTATAATTTTTATTATTATGGATAGAATACTCATTTTATTGTGAATTCAACTCGTGTTTCTACATAATTTAATTATTATTATATAGCAATAACGAAACGTCATGTACAAATACACATGTGAAGTACGAATCCACACATCAAGTGCACTGTATGATCAAATTGATAATTAAAAGACCCAATTACTTTAATATAACCCTAATATCCGATGTATGTTGACCAGGGCTTCACCAGCAACGATTTCTTCCTAGAGGCCACCGTTCCCTACGCTCCTGGTAGGTTTTTCAAAGTACAGTTCCTGTCAAAGCTTGTCACGTGAATACTATGGTTCCTGTAAATCAGGACAGGATTAAGATGTAGGTCTCATGGTTCCACATTTCAGTGAAATGCACAATGATTTATGCAGCCCCATAAAAACGTTACTTGCATACATGTCAGCTCAAGATAAGGTTGGGCGGATTTATACTTGTGTTTGATTCAACTTCGACGACCGTCCACAGGAACGGTTTCCTTGAAACCGTTGGCGCATTTCTTTCACAACGAACTTTAATATGTATGCATTATGTAGGAAAGTTATAAGGAAATAAAAAACATTTAATACATTCATTAAAAATATATTGCTTCAATTTCTTGAGCAAAGACCATTTACACACACTGACATTTGCTTCATACGGAACTTTAATGTGCATATCATTATGTGTGAAGTTATCAGGAAATAAAAAAACACGTTTAACAAGTACCTTAATTGTCAACATTTCGTGAGAAACGAATATACACACACATTCACGTTAAAGTTAACAACAGCGCCCTATGTGAAACACTTTTGAGGCAGATGACATGTAGTGGCCTAAGAGAAACGTAATTAAGGTGCGCACATAATTATATTAATTAGGCTCTCCTCCGGGGATTTGGCTAACTTTAATTGATACGATGAAATCCGATTCAAATTTAAACTTTGATTATTTCGACACTACTGCGACACTGAAAATTGACATCATGCAAATAATTAAAACATACTTTTAGAGCCAGATCCTCTTCTCGGCTAGTTCAGGAAGGCGAGCGAGAGTCGGATAGGCGAGACTATTAGGTTCTGCTGATATCGGTAGGATTTATTTGTGTTCTCTAATAGAATCTAATTTTTTTCGTAGAGGTACATTCTCAATCAAATCCAAACCTGGAGGCACCATAACAATTCATTAGGAAATCGAAGCGATCGTATTTGATATACTTTGGCAATGCATATCAATCATGAATACAAACTTAATATATTTATGAAATTGAAAGATCTGCTGGCATTATATATATATATATATATATATATATATATATATATATATATATATATATATATATATATATATATATATATATATATATATATATATATATATATATATATATATATATATATATATATATATATATATATATATATATATATATATATATATATATATATATATATATATATATATATATATATAACCTCTAATTAATCAACTAGTTGACTGCAAAACTGATGCATATTGAAAACATCGGAAAACAGTGTATTTATAAAGAGTAAATATGTGTTTATTTTTCTAATATTAAATTGTTATTAAAATGTATGTACATATAAGTTAAAAGAACTTGAGGGCACAAGGAATGCTTTTAGTAAATAGCTATTTGTTATGATAGAAAAGATATATCAGCACAAACATAACAGGCCGTATATCGTTTTAGAGTTGACTTTCTTTGTTGCTTGTTAAATACATTTCTTTGCCGATTTTGACCCTAGACTCTAGGCACATAAAAAAAGTAATTAGCATAGGTGGGTTATGAGGTAGGCATCGGTTTATGAGCGTCGGTTTTATGAGTGTTGTATCACCTGTGGTGCTGTGTTTCCCAATCGATCCCGTAACTGAAACCTGGTGTCGTTAATCTGAAGACATTCGCGATATGCAATTTCACGTTATATGTGGTTTTAACTATTGCCTTCGACGTCACACTGGAAGTGTCATCACTTAATAAACTTGTAAATGTTGTATCGAGTTATCGCATTAAAGTTTATGTGGAAACAAAAAACGTTTGGAAATTGGATAAGGCCAATCAACGTGTTTAGCTCATTGCACAGAGCATATTGAGTGCATATTATTGAATGGTATCATCTACATCTTTATGGGCAAAGGGAAGGACCATTCGGTGTATAATCCCGTGGACACCCAGTGGACAGCATCAGTCACTGAGAATAATAAATAAATCAATGAATAAAACGTTGTTCTTGTAGAGATAACAAACACATAATTGGAGTGACGTGGTTAAGTCTATGGATTCTTTCCACGGGACAACCTCCACTAAAATAACGTTTTTTTCTACTCTGCTTTTGAAATCGGAGGCTGTTTAACTGTTGGATATTTCGGGTCTTAATGAATTCTAGTTTGTAACTGTGCGTGGTCAAAGCTGTACGTGAACACGTTGGATTGAACTGCGTGGGAAAAAAGTAGAAACTGGTCTGAAGTGGTAACAATCGCTCGATCTGGTGTGGCGAGTTAGTCTGGCAGGATGGCGGCGATTTTACGGTGTAAGGTTTGTGGAAGACCATCCGTTTTGCAACTTTCCATCTATTTTGGAGGGTTGGCCATTTAAGTGTGGACATCATGCTAGTATTACTGGATTGTCTAGAATAATTTTGTAGTAATCTTGCGTTGTATTTTTTCAATTTGATTAAGTTGACAATTACGGTAAGGAATGTCCGACCTTAGGCTTAACAAGGGTGGTGAAAGCTTTCTCATTTGCTTATTGTGAACACATATATAGGTGTCTTTTGCTTGAGAGCTTGGTTTGCCTTAGAGGTGACGTTATCGATATGGGTTTTCCATTTAAATAATTCGACTCCAAGATATGTATAATAACTTGCAGACTTGAGAGAGACTCCTTCCATGAAATAATCCATATTTAGTTGGTTTTTGGTTGATACATATGGAGTGTGTAGCATATTTCTGGATTGAAACACATTTGCCATTTCCGGGTCAAGAGTGACATCTAACAGAAATCATTTTGAAGAGCAACTGTGTCAGCGACACTGTCAACTGTGTCAGCGACACTGTCAACTGTGTCAGCGACACGGTCAACTGTGTCAGCGACACTGTAAACTGTGTCAGCGACAATGTCAACTGTGTCAGCGATACTGTCAACTGTGTCAGCGACACTGTCAAATGTGTCAACAACACTTTCAATTATCGTGAACAGCAGACAGTCATCAGTAAATAGCTTAATGTGGGAAGTAATATTTCCCCCAATATCATTTATGTATAATAGAACATAAGCGGTGACATATATATATATATATATATATATATATATATATATATATATATATATATATATATATATATATATATATATATATATATATATATATATATATATATATATATATAATAATATAATATAATAATTGGACAAAATGTTGTATCACATATTTGCTAACATAGTGACACATATCGTTGATTAGTTCCCGTATTAAACAGTAATAACCTGTGAATTTTTTTTAAACAACGTCAAACATCACATGCCCATCTGCTACTAGAAGAAAGTCAAAGCAGATATGTTGTCTATTGACCAGAATCTACACAAATAATATCCGAAAACCTTGCGAGTGGGGGTTTCTGAAAATTTAGTGATTTGATATGATGTCACACTGCAACCTCCATAGGCCATCTGTAAATATTATCCGATCAAACACATATTTTAGTGAAATTATTTTTCCATGACATATTCCGCTTACATGGCGTGAGACCATCCGATTTTCAAAGTTCGATTTTTAGGATCACCTTATATGTGATCAAAACCACAGTTGCCTTTTGATGAGGTGAATTTTTAGATATTCTAAGCCATACCCGTATTGAGTCGACTTCATGAAAGAAACTTTTGTCATAATCTCAAGAGGAACTTACAAGTATGTGTGACTGTATAATGCATCGCAGAACAATGAATACCCTCAACACATATGCAAATTCCCCTCTATCAGTATGGGTAATTATTCTAGCTCGTTCATACAAAAAACACTTCAAAACATCGTACTGTGCAGATAATCACTGGCAAAGACTCTTCCTAATTGAAAATTTTCGTAACGCGTAATAAAAAAATATTATGAATGCAAACTGTTTGCTAGATTAGCAAATCACAAATATCATCTTCAGGTAACACTTGTGTCAGTAGAATAATCTTCCACCTCAAAATCCCACATTGTACACCCACTTTTGCTTTGCTTAGGGTCTACCTCCCACTAACTGTTATACGTCCCTAACTTGCATTACAACTATTTCAGAATGGCATAACTCTTGCAACTACCAAACGTCCTTTTTAATTCCGAGTAATTCTGCATTTCAGAATACTACACTTTATCTGATTCCATTTATTTAGCAGTCAATCAATTGAAATATATAATTTACTTCCAACAAACATATAAATACAATATAGTGAAATATGTTCTGTGTAAAACAATGGATAGCATGTGACAGTTTATTGTTAGCATAATCCATTGGGAATGATTTTGATAATATATTATTGGAATGTTACCAAACTGTTTTTGAAAGCGTTATGCATAATTACGCCTTACTTGATAAGCTTGGCCGTGGTGTTGTCATACTTTATCGGGGTGTAGATTGTATCAAATGCGTTTTGTACAATAATGGAGACGTATGCGACAATGTCAATAGGGGGCCAACTCTCGAACGGGCGAATTAAATGATCAACCATCCAAAAGATCCAATGAAACAGGCAATTGGTTTAACATTTTGGATTCAATTAGTTATGCATGAAAATATAAAAAATTGGTCAACCACATAATATTGGTATACACACGAAATGTCATTGTCTTTAGTAACTGTGTTGATGACAACATTGCAATGCTACCCAAATACACACAGTGGACGTGACATATTCAGTTTACAACTTGTAATACTTTTATGTAGATATTTTCGTAATTATTTCTCAACTAGTGTCGCACAAGCGGTAGACGACGTCGTTGTACTCGACTTAATTCGCCATTATCTTCACCGTTAGATTAAGGAAGACGGAAAACGTCGATAATATCACCGCGTACAGTACGGAGACAGTAATGTAACATTCTCTCCTCTTAACTACCGTACTATAAAGTGTAGTATTTCGTCTACACATTCTAGCGAGTTGCTTGCATAACATTGGCGTAATCTACGTCTTCAAGGGACGTTTTTCTACCATAACATTGGTGTAATAGGAGTACACGAAGGAAATCTAGCTACCACAACTTAGTCGCAACGTCTCTCGTCGTAAATACCGTATCATTACGTGTATTATTTCGTCTGCGTGTACTACTTAACTAGCTGCTACCATAACCGTGACGTTAAGTTGACTTAACATAAATCTGCGAGAGTAGTTTTTGTCCCATTACATTGGTGTAATTGATGTCAACGAAGGAAATCTTGCTGCTATAACGTTGTCCCAATGTCATCATATAAATGAAATCTACACGATGCACATCATATAATATCGTACCCGGTTACAACATGCGTTGTGGACGCGTTCAACCAACCAACGTCACCTGCATTACGTTTATGCAACACTGTCGAGATGTACCAGAAGATGACGTACCCAACCATCAGCGCTACCTGGTGGTGGGCCGCCGCCATCATGCCAGAGCAACGGATATCAGAGAAACATTTAACCCACGTGATGCAAGTAATAGCCCCAACAACACATCTATAGCGTACTGGTTGCTAAAAGAGTAGTCACTAGATAACACAATTGGAAAATATCAACTACCAATTGGGGTGGGCACTGGGTAGTGGGCAGTTGCCAGTGGGCAGGTCATTCAAGCAGGCAATATTTGGAGGGAAGACAATAGAATATCCACTGGTAGGGTCAAAGGGTGAAACCTTGATGGTTAATCATGGCTTGACTGCCTTTGCAAATATGTCTATAGTAAACGTTTGGGGCTGACTACTTCCAGCCAAGTGATATGGGGTCATTAGATAGTTGCAAAAGCTACATTCATGCCAAAAACTTGGATCTGTAACATCCGTAGTGCGGATGGAAATGTCAGTGGTGATGACGCTAAACTGTCTGACAGTCGAGGTCAATAACGTATGTTAGTAACTGGTATGTGCGATGTTGCACATATACACGTGTATAGGGCATACAAGTAATGGCTTGAACAGTTACACAATCAGCTTTTTAGAGGGTATTTTATCAAATATCAAACAAATTACGCTTTGTTTGACAAGAATCTACACCCGTTTTGACTAAAACTGAATCAAGTAAACATTATGGATATGACTTCGACGTTTAGGGTGCTCATGTTAGAAACTGTTCTACAGCAAATGTCCAAGTGTTCAATGCACACACGACGTGTTTAACATTCATTCCATCGACAAAAGATATGTTAGTGATATTATATATTATATAATTTGTTTATTGAACTAAATTATAATAACAGTTTGTTATTAAAACAAGTTAGTTAACAATGATTATTATCATATTTTCAACAAGTTATATTTTTTAACTTTACGTATTTATTGTCTGTAATCAGTGTCAGAACTTTGGGTTTGGCTAAAATAAAATTTTGCAAGTTAACTTAAATGCAATCAATTCTTTCAGTGTGGATCTACTTCCTCCAGAACAAATGTTATGCATATTATTTATGTTCTGAACTGACTCTGCACATTTGACTCATGCCGAAGAGGTTGCCATATTTTGTTGTGTGATGGTGAACTGATAGTACACTTGCAGTGTCTTCCTTATGCAGGTGTTGTGGAATCTGGCATGTATGTTAGTGTCCCTCTCTTGCTTGCGCTACGAGTCGTAGAGGAAAAGACAGACGGCATTGCTCGAGTGTATTATAAGGTTAGCATTTCGGGAATACAATGTTGACCTCTTTCGGGGTTATAGCTTTGCAAAATCAGACCTGGTTTTAGCCAAACTTCTTCTGCGCCTATGTGAAGGTTGGTGAAGCTGCCATATATGATGACTTGTTATCACTATTAATATTATGGCTGTTGATCACGACTAGTTGCTGTACTAATATGCCTTCTACGCACTGATGCTGAGGCCAATAAATCTGATTATTTGTTTTTATAGATGGTATTGCCCCTCGATTCCGCTTCTCGCTGACACATGGTTGGGTCGGGAGGTCGTTAGCGTTAGAAACTCAAGCTCTCAATCGAAAGAACAAGGGTTCTTTGGTAATTTCGTTCATCTCACGTTGCCCATGTTCACTCAACTGTATAAATTAATATCCAGCTACACGCATTGACGTATATCTATAGAAATGGTCTTCGCGCAGTAATTACATTGTGTGGCTGGATGCTTTCAAGAGAAGTCGCAATTGCATTGGAATGAACAGGTCTGCCAGGGGGGTGAAGGGTAAAGTGCTTTTAGAAAAGCGAGGCCACAAACATAAATTAGTATTTCTAGAGAAGAAAACAATATTGATGTGATGCCTGTTTGCTGTTCTGTTAGCTACAGAAGAAATTCCTGTAAAAACATGGATGCGTTCCACCGGCTTTTACACAGTGCCTCTTTCTGTAGGGTGGATATCTGCTTTGTCTACTTGATCCGGCATGTTAAGCATATCGTTATAGTTCTCCGTTATTCTACGTTCTTGCCCCTGTTCATTGCTGTAATAATTAATTAATTTCATCGCACGTGGTTACAATTTACATTTTCTTTGTGGGTTGTGGCCAGCATATATTGTTGCAGTGAGAGAAAGAAAGAGAGAGAGAGGGGGGGGGAGAGAAAGAGAGAGAGAGAGAGTGTGTGAAAGAGAGAGAGACACACACAGCCAGACAGAGAGACAAACATACATACATATAGATATACAGACATAGAGACAGAGACACCGAAAGGCAGACAAACATACATAGAGATAGAGAGAGAGAGAGAGAGAGAGAGAGAGAGAGAGAGATAAAAAGAGAGAAAGAGAGAGAGAATGACACAGGCAGACATACATGCATACATACATACATACATAAATACATACATACATACATACATACATATATACATACATACATACATACATGTATACATGCATACGTACATACATGCATACGTACGTACATACATACATACAGAGAGAGAGAGGCAGAGAGACAGACAAACAGACAAACTTCTATATAGAGACAAAGATATATATATATATATATATATATATAGTCTCCAACCATATGGGCGTTCAAGTTAATTCGTCCAATCGATATGATGTGGCCAAACACGCCACTACTTAATCAATGATTATCGCTTGATTGCTACATAAAACCTGAAGTTTCGTGGACATTAGAGTATTCTTGTTAATGACGAATGTATATAGGCACGTGATAGTACGTGCCATCAACATATGACGTCATTAATGTAATTGACCAAGGTATCATCAGCAACGACTGCTTCCCAGAGGCCACCGTTCCCTTCGCCCCTGATAATTCTATCTACTGTTCAGTTAAAGACGACGACTTCAAGACCGGACCCAAGACATTGAACCACTTAATCGACGATGCTAATGGATCAGCGGTGAGTAACACCTGTATTTATAAATCAAAGTGTACATATGTTTGTATATATATATATATATATATATATATATATATATATATATATATATATATATATATATATATATATATATATATATATATATATATGTGTGTGTGTGTGTGTGTGTGTGTGTGTGTGTGTGTTGTGTCTGTAAGCATATGTGTCGGTATGTCCTCTCTGCACGTCCTTCTCTAGTGGACGAGCATTGAAACGGACACGGGGCCTCGTATGTGGAGACACTGTAATCAATACAGTATAATAATACGATCAATGAATTTATATTAATTGCGCTTCATTCTACTAACTAGCACTTGTATCACATTAGTATAGTCAGAGTGTGGGCTATTATAACATTAACGTATGACAAGAGTAACTAAAGTCCTACAGTTGGATGACGCGTCGTTGAAATTTGGAAGTTATTTTATAATATGATGTTTTACGGATAATTCATACAACATATGCACATATACGATTACATTTTAATGCTTGCATGGTGTGAACCAATTCATAATTTGCAGAAGTGTCCAATGCCTAAATTTTCTTATATCACCCACGGCCAATTGCATATTAAGTCACCACGTGTCTCCTGTGGCAAGCTCTGTGGGGATACCCAATGATGTTGCATGACAAAAACCTCTACATCCTGGCACCAGATGGAAACAAACTAAGAGCATTGCTTAGCCAGCATTACAGCACTAATACATCCGGGCATCGCCGGGAATATTGCTTACCACATAGTTATACATTACAATAATACACCCAGCCATACCCGGGTAACCTCGCCAGTAAACTATATTCTTAATTGCATTGATTTCAACAGTCTCCGCCAATGTGAAATCAATTATATCAAAACCGCAAAAAGTAGCTGATTTTCCTGATATGTTGTGAATATTCCTCTTTTTTTAATACAGTTCAAAGACAGCAAGCAAATAATAGCGAGTTGCCTTAAATAATGACTTGTTCGATTATAGGCCTCTTCCTACGATGCGTAGGTGGATGTGGAGATGTTCTGGAATGGAATTGAAATGCAAGTGAAAGCCTGGACAAATATTGATACCGTTACATTTCCTCAGGAAAAGGCGTCTTTGGCACTTTTAACCGACAAAATATATATACCATTGCCCTGGATGAAATAAGGAGCTGTTTAAAATATCTCCTGCTATCTCCTCGATACATGCATATGGAAACATTACGTCGCTACTGAAGAAGGGATCGAGGAACAAGCCAGAAAATTACAGACCTTAAAACATTAAATTAGATATCACATGGTGGAATTCCTTGTAAAACATAAATTAATAAATATATCTCAACATGGGTATATATATATATATATATATATATATATATATATATATATATATATATATATATATATATATATATATATATATATAAATGATTTGGAAGACGACATATCTAGCAAAGTACTTAAATTTGCAGATGACACAAAAGTATTCAGAAAGGTCACTAATGATACAGATAAACAAAGTTTACAGGATGATGTAGATAAATTAGTTAAATGGTCAGAAAAATTGCAAATGTTACTAAATTTTGGGAAATGTAAATGTATACACATAGCAGATGGAAACGAGAAGAATATAAATTTGGGGATGTTGTACTAGGTAGAGCCACACAAGAAAAGGACTTAGGAGAAACATTTAGTGTAGACATGAAAGTTTCAGAGCAATGTGGGATTGCTGCTTCGAAAGGAAATCAAATTATAGGGCTAATTAGGGGAACTATCATGTATAAGGAGAAACAGCTAATCTTGCCCCTGTACAAAACAATAGTTAGACCACATTTGGAACATTGCATTCAAGCATGGAGGCCATATCGTAAAATGTCATAGCCAAGCTAGAAAGAAAACAACGAAGAGCAACTAAAATGATTGCAGAATTGAGATACCTTAGTTACGAAAGTCGTTTATTACAGTGTGGTTTGACAACATTAGAGACTAGGAGACTAGTAGGAGACAAAGTAGAAGTGTTTAAAATAGTGAATTGTTATGAATATGTTTACAGGAATATGTTCTTCAAACTTAAAGAAGAAGAACCATAGGACACAAAGCAGCATTAGTTAAGGAGCAGTGTAGGTTGGACATGAGAAAGTACTCTTTCTCACAGAGGGTTATAAATGATTGAACAAACTGCCAAATGATTGTGTTAATGTTAGTATGGTGAATATGTTTAAAAATAGAATTGGCAGATATTTGATAAGGGCGGGCTACACGTAAATGAGAAAATTATTGGACTCTCGATTAGCCAATGTCTTCCTTGTCCACTTGCCATCTGGAAGTTGGTGTTTGGGATGGCAATCTGGTTAAATATTGTTAAGTATGCTATTAAAATACTGCATTTATATTATATAGCGATGTCTACACTATTGTATATATTATTTGGTACTTATATTTTTCGTAGGTCTCATTCGCGAGAACCACTGCCCTTTGATGTTACGTGCCTTTATTTTGAAACAAAATACCAGCTACTTCCATGACTACATGAACAATGTACGTAACATACATGTACGTAACATACCGATTTTATAAGTTGTCGCTTAAGAATATGAGCATATCGCATTTTGAAGAAAATAAATTCGACAATAACAATTATCACACACATTTTAATGTGAAGTTCTAAACTAATAAATTACGCAATATTCGAATAGGAATGTATAACACATATTATACTGAACAGCAAAACAAGATATGAAATCCACACATGTTAAATGAGATGAGCCCACAATACACAAATGAGATAGTGCTGCCATCAGGTGGCCATATTAGTAAAGCAGATTATGTGAAAACAACGCAAAGATAACTATCAATTCCATAGGTCATATATAGGTCATATATGCGTAACATGTCCATAGATAAGGGTCCAATCCCAAATATATTATCCTTCGCCAGATTAATCGTACATAATGTTGCACATATAGAATGCCCCGTGTAGTCGCTTGGCGGTTTGTCTATACAATAATGCACTTTACGCATTGGAATGTTGTTGCTATGTATCCATGAAGTCCGATATCGGTCGTCGATTTTTGTTTATGTTGGACAATGGACAGACATTGAGTAAAACGAAAAATGGCTCTAACTCAAAATGTAAAATGTGTGACTCTGATTAGGTAATAACAATATCCATAAGTAATCATTTATTTTCCCACCTGAAACAAGGACTGTTGTTGCCGTGGACAGACTAAGATGGCGGGCCATGTTCAACATTGGCCATGATATTGATACCCACACTTCCCAACGTTGGCGCCACTTAGCAAATCGCCAATGCCACAACTTGATTACAAAAAAAGACACAAGAACACAAGAAGTAGGGCCATTTTCAACATTGACTGTGATATTGACACCAACATTTCCCAACAAAGGCGCCACTCAGCACATCACCAATGCCAAAGCTTGATTTTAAAATAGACATTTGCGTTGTAGTATAAAGGAATAGTTGGCTGTCAACGTCATTGTTATTTACAACGTGTTGCGCCGTTGCGACTGTGTACAAGAGTAAGCTAAAATAGTTGTGCACTATAAGTGAAAATGACTGTGTTTCTAGACGCATTTTCTAAACAAATAATATCCAAAGATACAAGCAAATGAAGAGATATCTTGGCAATATTTAGGATTTTATCAGATGAAATGAAGATGTGCAGAATGTGCACATCAAATGTAAGTTGTGTCAGTTGTGAAATGGTGAGTGGCGCCACCGGTGGGGAGTTTGACTGAAACAGACAAATAACTTACATATTCATATGTTGAGACACAATTTAACCACGCACACATAAACACACACACACACACACACACACACACACACACACACACACACACACACACACACACACACACACACACACACACACACACGCACGCGCGCGCGCACGCACGCATGCACGCACGCACGCGCAGCAGCAGCAATATAAGTTGTTATATATTGAGTTGTTATTCTGATGTTGATATACATTTATAATGTATTGCTTTCAGATCTGCTTCTACAAATGGTAGGACGTTCTACCAACCGAACCTGAGAAGACTACATCTTCTGACTGTTATTCTCTGGATAGTCCATTTTGTTTCTACGAGGAGCACTAATATTCTCCTTCGCTTTCGTTATAAACTGTCATCCTATGGTGATCTGTGTTGTTTAAGGTCTCTTTCTCATTATTGCAATACAATATTCACTCTGGAATGTTGTGTTATTGAGTGATTGATTGACACTTGTAGCAAGCGCGGACTGTGCGAATTAAAGCGCGGTTGTCGATGTATGTATAAAGGAAGTTGCGTGATAACACGCATTATACAACGGACAGGAATCTAACGTCCTGTTTTAGGATTGCCAAGATTAACAAACCAAATAATTATACATGAGTTGTATAAATGAATACTTGGCAAAGGTGCATACAGTAATTGAAGTAAATGGATTGTAGCTGAACACTTCTTGGAGAAGTGGTGGGGTGAACAGGCCAGCCCGGGACAAAGGGGAAAAGAGACTGCGCACAATAACAATTTTACTTTGATAAGTTTCCATGAAAACCATATCATTATGTATACCATCATTCATTCCCCCAATCATTCTTTGGTGTTAGTTATCGTCGTTTTATTAATATAATAGAACAAACACCCACGCATACACAAACAAACAAACACACACAGACGCACCCACCCACCCACTCGCACGTTCGCACGCACGCACGCCGCACGCACTCACTCACCCACGTACTCACGCACGCACGCACGCACGCACGCACGCATGCAAGCAGGGGGTGAAAATTTTACAGGTAGATAGTAAATTGTCTGTGTACTGATCATACAACATGCAGGTTAGATGCGATGATATCTTTATTGATGTAGTTGTCAATTCCTATTGATCATTGCACAAACCATTGCACATACAGTCTGGTGGCTTACAATGCGGAAAATGGAATTGAGCCGGTGTGTTATGATGTAGACGTTAATGCCATTTCGACTTGCTTCTAGCCGTCCACACAACATCAATATACCACTTTAACAACCATTCACATTATTAGCTAACTACTCGTCATCCGGGAGGGATAACTTGGTAGTTCGTAGATAACTGTCATAATTGAAGTTTAGTTTGGTTTTATATGGAAGGAAGCGTTTTGATATATATATATATATATATATATATATATATATATATATATATATATATATATATATATATATATATATATATATATATATATATATATATATATATATATATATATATATATATATATATATATATATATGAGGAGTAGAGTAGTTTCGACGCTGGAGGTGATCGGATTTATGGTTTGGTCAGAAAGCCTACGGTCACCTACGTTTTTCTTGTATGTATGTCCACTGATCATGCTGCCAAGCAAACAAGTCCGTAGTTCGATATAATATGCCAGAGGGCACTACTTGCCAACAGCCTCACGCTTCTTAACAGTGGCGTCACTCATCATACCACCACTGCATGAATTTTAATCGTTATGTACGATTGGACTGCCAGGCAACGCCATTATGGTTTCCAATAATTTACTCTGTTGCAACACAGCGTATCGTACCATAGTTTCAAATAAAGCTAACATTATTGGAGCAAAGAGAATTCGTGCAGAAACAAAATAGATGTCAATTGTACAAGTTAACATATATGTTCACTGTATGCATCCAAAGCTAGGCCGACTGATAAATGGCTGTGTATTTTGGTTACAAAATGCCGCAAAAGGAATATAGAGCTGTCGAAAATGTTTACACATGCCCGACAGATAATGTTGTGTTCACAGTTCAAATTATATGGATTATTAACCCCGGTGTAATGTCATAAGTGTATTGTGAAGATAATTTATTCTAAGTATGTTATGATACTGTCCAATTACAAATGGCAGAGGTATGCACAAACCCCCCGACAATGGCGCCACTGAGCTTATCACCACTGACACAACTTTATTATAAAGTTAAATTCGACAGTGCGGGTTGGTTGGCAATCGTATTGCCTGGTTGGCAATGCGATTGCTATGTTCGACTTGCTACATGATTTTTGCCATTGCAACTGTGACTTGACTTAGTTTCAAACAAAATGAACGCTATTTTGTTCCTGTAAAAATTGTCCATGCAAACATTATCCACAATTATATGCATTTGAAACTAAGATATTACTTTGCAA
Organism: Lamellibrachia satsuma; assembly: GCA_033239005.1. Taxonomy (NCBI): domain Eukaryota; kingdom Metazoa; phylum Annelida; class Polychaeta; order Sabellida; family Siboglinidae; genus Lamellibrachia; species Lamellibrachia satsuma. The sequence continues at coordinate 1,275,584 of BSQZ01000074.1, read as the reverse complement.
CAATTAGGAGTTTACCAAAGATAATTAATATGCTCAGAATCTACACATAAAATGTAAGTTGTGGCTGTGGTGAAATCGTGAGTGACTTACACCGCATTCACTATGTGGCGCCACTGGTAAGGAGTTTGATGTAAGCAGAACGTTGTGTCGTTCGGTGCCGCCATCTAGCGAATGTACTCGCATAGTTTAATTTAACCGTAGAATCGGTAATTTTTGGGCGATGTGTAACACATTTCGTATGGTTTAATCAACCATGGCATGGCAGAGTGAATTTCCAACAGCGGATCCGTCGACTCATTTTTTAACGTATAACTACAGGACACTTTTTTAAAAGAAAGTATAAAAACTAATAAATAGCGTATTCAATAATGGAAGCCATTATATCAGTACTTACTTATTCGTTTCTTAGCTCGAAATTTATGGAGTACATGTGACCGACACATTCACCTGACGTCAGTGCTTGTAAGTTACGGAACTAGCGAACTTACAGTCGAAATTTTATTTTGTTTCTGAACTTTATCTAGTATGTTAGAGTTTTCTTTACTTTTTCTCGTGCAGTGGCGTTTTTAGAATCTCGCAAATGGGGAATCTAAGGATGGCATGATTGGTCGTTCTACCATAATATGGTAGAACGACCAATCATGTGGCGTAACAGGTTATATATGAATGCAATCAAATAACTAAGCCAACGGGGGGCCACGGACCAAATGCCCCCCCCCCCGTAAATACACAACGACGGCTACTACTCCAGTTCAATTAATCGGATTTCCGTTATCGGACAACGCACCGATCGATTTAGCAAGGCATCAGCTATCAAGAAACTCTATCGTATATTATATGTCTAATTATTGTAACTACATTCTGTCGATGAACGTGTTGGTTTTATTAATTAATACTTCCTGCTTGTATTTCACTTTTGTTGTTAATTACTTAATCCAACCTCAACTGATTTAGCCTATCGTGAATTAGGTTCGCTGATGTCCTAATATGTAGCGTGTGAATAGATTAAGTAATATCCGCAGTCGGTTTAATATAAAATGCGTAGCATTATTCAACTATCGAACAAATTGGCTTTAGTCGTCAGATATGGTAAGACTATACGTACTGGATATAAAAAATGTGAAGTACTTTTCGGGTCAATGCTGATCATGGACGTGACTTCCCCCCTCTCGCCGATCACATGACAACGTTAGGACATTTCACCAAGGTTGAAATTTCGTGAGTTTTCAACGTTTCCAATTTACTTTAATTAATGCATTAAGTAATGTAGTAGTGTGTTGATTATTTGAAAAAAATTACATACCTGTTAAATAAAAAAATTCTTAAAGGGGGGTAAAAAAGAAAAAAAACGTGACGTCCCACGTGGCCACGTCCCACGCACTTCATTGCCCGCGAGCTTTTCACAATAACTAGAATCATATACTGCCGAAGTTGTAATGCTGATGACAGTTGTGTAAAGGTGAATTTTTGGAATTGGATACAGTTTATTCAGTATACTTAATACATGTAAGTATTTACTACTCACAGCCGATAATTCAACAACCGTCAGGAGGGTTCTGAGGCTCCTGCTTTAAAAAGGTTACTGTCCCCGAACAGTAGAGTTAATTTCCAGGGACGTAGTCATTGTCAATCATCTAGTAGTACAGCATGATCCTCGTCGAAGGCCACTTTGCGTTGTTGTTAGAGAAGAACTGTCCTTGCAGAACGCCGCCGTTGAAGACGGTCGGTACGCAACAGCTGTGAAAGAAATCACGTCGTTGTCCTCGAAGTCGCTGCAAAAGATCAGACGATTTCGTCTGGTGAAAGGAAAGGATGCCGTCTGTTAGACGGGATCGAACGTTGTTACTGCTACAACTATTGCTACTGCTACAGCTGCTGCTGTTGTTGCTGTTGCCACTACTGCTACCTAGTGCATCGTAGGTAAAACCTCCACCGACAGTATATTGTGTTTACGTGTCTGCCTTTGCGTACATTCTGATGCAGGTACGTATATCCTGGTCTGAGAACATTTAGTTGTGAAATATCATGTTGTAGGCGTTCCAGCCTCTCTGACCGTCCGTCTCACACATGTAGAACTGGTAGTGATTGGAGTGAGCCACAAAGACGGGTGTGCTCTTTTGTCTTCTCTTAATGTAGTTGACATTTCGCTATATCGCAGAAGAGGATACGTCACAAATGACCAGTGTTAGTAGAGAGCTTTTGCAAGCGCACCGATCTCGGCTCCCTTCCCTATCCCGGACTCGCCATGCGTGCTACGTCATCGCTTCTTGTGTTTATACGGTCGGTGCCGTGACGATGAGATAGGGAACACACTGATCTCGCAGGTTCAATCGGTTAGTGGTCTCCATATCTCTCCACGTTGAAATGATGGTTGAATAAAAATAATACATCTAAAGCAGTTGTACGTAAGTATGTTGTTGACTGATTAGCTGCCCTATTTTAGTTGCCAACGGGCTCAGAGCAGAGTCCTGTAGTATAAACTAGACAAAAAAATTCCAACTGAAGTGAACTGAAATGACGTACAATGCAGAAACAGTTATGGTTAACATTCCACAATGTTTTTTTTTAATTAAATATATACTCGAGTTTCCTAACATCGTCTTCGACTCGTGCACCTTTGATTTGTTCGCATATGCAACGTTAACGCAACTATCCGTCTATTATTTTCATAAATAAATTCATATTTTGTTGGGATGCGAAGCTCACAACTGCAACTGTCAGTTCATAATGAACACTGACCTCCAATGACCAACCGCTAGTTGCAGAACGATATACAACCGCATTGCCACGTAATTGTGCGACGCACAAATTTGGGACATGCAACCATTCAAAGAAGTATTTTTATTTTACATACTTTCAGATGTATCATTCTTGTTCTGCGTAAAATATAAATAATACAAACACTACTTATGCAAGAACTGAGATTTTGGTATGGTTATTCTCCATCATTTTTACATGCTAGTTTACAAAAAGAATTTAGAACACAAATAAATCTTATTTGGATCAGTAACACACCTACATATGTGAGAACTTTCAAGTTTTATATTGTGTGTAAATAGTTAAAAGTGGCCCATGCATGGCAGCCAAAATGCTATGGCCATAGTAATAAAATTCCAATTTATTTGTATTTGAAAAACAAGTACAATGCCAGTGTAATACACCATATTTGGATTCCCTATTCAAATGGCTGAATGTTGAAAAAACAATTTTTGATGAACGCTTCACGTTACAACATAATATCAACTAGGTGATTTTGTACCAATTCCATCTGTAGTTAGAAATCTATGTTAACATTGCTGTCAAATTAAAGAAAAACTTTCTGAATACATAGGTCTAGATTATATTGATCAGGTGCGTCTAACTTGAGAAGTTATGCATTTGAAATCTGCTGAAAATGTAGATATATTGGTACACATTGTCTATGCAAAATTCTGCAATTGTTTGTTATACAAAATTAATTTGGCAAAAAGTGGAAATGGTCATGACTAAGAAATTAATCTAGCTACATCCCTATGGTTTGACATGTGTGGTTACACAGATCAATACATTAATTGGTAAACTGTTGGTTGAATCCAAAAATGCAAGTGCCACAAGAATTTCTTATTTTGGTTGATTTAAGACAGAATCCCCCATTGCCAAATGTTTCTTGTCAGGTCTTCTGGACCTATGAGGATGTGTAATTATAATGAATGTGTGTAAATTTTGGGATGTAATTTAAAATCCGGAAGTTGGTCAAATCTTATTTGGAATTGAAAAAATCAAAACAGATTGATTTGGAATTTAATTGGAATTAGAAAGTCTGCAAATTTAGCTGAATTTACTTCATTGTTAAGTTCATATGAAGCGTAAATGTTTTGATATAAATTTACATACATTTACACATATAAACAAATAAATGTAATTTCTTTATTCTTCATACTTTATTTCACTTAAACAAATCCAAGGTGTAAAGATCTTATTTAGAAATCAATACAGAAATAAAATTTCACATGCTCTAAGTGAGCATGTAACTTGCGGGACAACACAATAAAACACAAAAAAGGTAGATGTAGATGGTGCCATCCGCGTAAATCCGGTTACGTTTGCGCGTTTTTGCAAAAACTCTACTCGGTCTCCGATCTCCTGCTCACCGTACCAATCGCGCGCGAGATCGGGATCGGGAAGGGAACTGACTTCATCTATAAATGATATGTTGACCATATAATTGAACATAGTGCAAGTGGAATTGCAGTTTCCCAAATCAAATGTGTTATCATTGCACAAACCAGTACACATATATTTTGATATGTTAGCATTCGGACAGCTGCAATTGAAACGGTGTGTGTAACGTCCTAAACTTATTTGGTACTATTCTTCGATTCTAGCTTTCATATCCTAATTAACTTACATAAATAACAGTGCCACCCAGAGAAGCCGGTTCAGAACGGCATGTGGACAACCATGCCATTGACGTGTCAACAGTCAAACAAGTGTTCATCTGTACATGAAAAATTTTTGCCACACATCAGCATGTTTTCAATATATTGCCACAGTTGTCATTTATAATACGATACAAGAC